>JADMNL010000026.1:31727500-32285000 GCA_016271365.2 Neoceratodus forsteri | reverse complement strand
ATGCCACATCACAGTGTTAGCAGCAGCACCACCAGGCAGTGAAGCTGATGATGATAATGATGGTAGCCCAGAATAGAAACAACACTGGGAGACCAGGCAGAAAGGAAGAGGAAGAAATTATTTCAAGTGGTAGCCAATGCACAACTCCAACATCTTCCATTCATTAGTTCTTTAGCCCATTGAGTCCCACACCTCCGAAGGGCCATGCCACTTTCACCCCAAGTGGTGGCACAAATAGGAGCCAACTGTCACATCCAGGGGGAGAAAAAGCACTCAACTGTCATTGGTCCAGTCCCTGGAAATGGGCCAGAAATTTAAAGCCAACAGACCAAAGGCAAAAAAAAGTTAACAAGCAATTGTGGAAATACTAGCCACTGACTTGCTGCCATTCTCCTTTGTCAGCAATGCTGGTTGGCTATAGCTAATGCAAGTTGTAGTGATAGGGTATCATAGTGATAAGGTATCAAGTGCCCAGCCCCACCTACTTTTCCAGCGTGGCTCTTCCTGATTTCTGTCGGAGTCTACAAGACTGCGTCACATGCCCTGACAGCAGCATTTATTCCAGCCGCTTCTCGTCACCACTGACATGTGGACCATTGCTCAGACTACTGATTGCATGGCAGTGACTGCCCTTTGGGTCAGTTTCCTCTCTTCGTTCCCCTCTTCTTCCTCATCTGCCTCCTCCTCCTCCTCCTCTGGGTTAACTGCCAGCAGCAGCACTAGTAGTAGCTGCAAGTCACTAGGGCCACCCAACCTCCACAAGAAGGCGTCTTTATGTGTTGTTGGCTTTGACAATGATCAATGTGCAGAAAACGTGGTACACTTCCTTCAGCGGAGGTTTGGTGAGTGGCTGACACCACACTTATTAACACCAGGTTTTACAGTATCAGACAATGCAAAGAACATTGTAAAGGCAGTTGGCGATGGTGATCACACATGTTTCATGTTTTGCTCACTGTATAAATCTAGTAGTTCAGGGACTCCAAGATGAGGACAACACCGCTGTGCAGACTTGTAGGTCTGGCCAAAAAAAGGTTTGTGGTCATTTTAGCCATTCTATAAAGGCACAGAATCTGTTTTGAAACATTCAGCAACAGAACCACCTTCCCCTCCACAACCTGAAACAGGAAGTGACAGTCAGATGGGATTCTGCCTATTACATGATGGATCAGCTGCCAGAATAACAGAAGGCTATCCACCATTATATAATGGGGTATGAAAATCTTGTAACCTCATTGGTCAAAACACATCACACAACCATGATAAATCCTCCAGTATACCCACTGTAAAAGTTTTATATCACTATAAAAACAAAAGAACAAGCTGAACATTGTATAATAGCAATATACCATGACAGGGAGTGGGTAAATGGGTGGATTTACCACTTCTGGTATGGTTAAATCACTCGGCTGCGCCTCATGACCGAACCACATCAGGCGTAGTAAATCCACCAATATACCCACTCCTTGTCATGGTATATTGCTTAAGTATTCCATTGAACATGGTATTGGCAAAGGAGCAATAAACATCAGCCCAAATCAGTAACTCCTGATGGAGATCTTCTGCGCTGTGCTGAGCCCCTCTGAGGATGCCCCAAGGATGGCAAGTGCTGAGGCATGTCTAAACCAGGTACTAGCCCTCACTGCCCTCATTAACCTCTGCCTTCTTTATATAAAAGCTCAAAATGAAGAAATACCACTGCTCTCATCTAGCAGAAGGGATACTATCCCATTTTTGGAATGACACACGCATTTCAGAACTGCGTACAGATGGCCACTGCACTGTGGCCACCCTCTCGGACCCTTGTTTCAAAGACATATGTGAAATATTCTTTGATGCACAGGAATGCAGAAAGGATCAGCAGTCCAATGAAACCTGGCTTATCCATCTGGTCTCTGTACACATTATTTATTTATTTATTTGAATTCTGGAAACTGGGTGAACCCGCTGAGACATTACAGTCCCTTCTTCAGGGGCGACCCAGAAAGTGCAGCACATAGACAATGACATGGCAGTAGCAGTGGATGCATTTACATCAGTCACTGATTTACAAAAATGTATCATTTACAGAAACATTCACAGATTAAACATTTACAGATTACAAAGACATGGCAGTTACAGTGGCTATATTTACATCGTTCGCAGATTTACAAAATGCACAATTTACAGATGCAGTTACATCAAATATTTACATAAACGGAAGGGTTCGGGGAGCGGGGATTTTTATACATATGAGGATCAGTGAGCAGGGAAAATTTGTGCATAGCATTATGGAAGCCGGACCAAGAGTCAATGGAAGTAGGAGCAAAGTGATGAGGCAATGAGGTGGTGTAACAGGGATGATTGGAACTTAGCGAGGGAAGTACAGAATTAGGTAGAGTGTGGTAGTAAGTTCCAGCTAAACACCACTGAGAAAGCAAAAGATCTTTCTGGGCCATTGCTAGCCAAGGTGTGGGCAGTATGAGAAGAGGGAGGGAGGCGGATCTAAGAGCATGCGCTGGTTGCTGGAGCTAAATAAGTTAAGTAAGGCAAGGAGGGATGTAATTGTGGACCAGTCTGTGCACTAGACTCAGCTTGGCACACTGGAGTTTGGATTCATATCTCAGTCAGCCCAGGGAGGAGAGGACATCAAAGTGGTAGTGACGGGCACTGACCCCTAAGGCAAACCTTCCTACCCTATGATAGGCCAGTTTAAGGTGAGATAGGATGGTTGTGTTGTTTGTAAGTAGTAGTGGGGTGTTATACGCAAGGAAGGGCAGAAGGGTGGCAGCCGTGATCTTGTGGCATGAAGCCGATGTGAGGAAGGGTCCTATGTAGTAAAGCAGAACCAACTTTTGGTTTAGAGCTTTGGTTAGGAGGGTGACATGAGTGTTCAGGGAAAGCGAGGTCTCTAAGGTAATACCCAGATATTTAAAGGGTGGGACGGAATTGAGGGCATCACCATGATGGAAGAGTATCACAAGAAGGGGGTGGGCATGCAGCAAGGAGGAGAGACTGGAGAACAGCACGCATTTGTTTCTTTTTGATGTTGAAGACTAGTTGGTTATCTAGAAACCAGCCCTTGAGAATTCGGGAGTCTCAGGCTAGCATGCTTTTGAGCCACCCAATGTCTGATGAAGAACATTATACAATGGCGTCATCCATGTAAAAGTGCACAGAGGCCCCTCCGCAGTTATTTGATAATTCTTTAATGAATAGGGAAAATAATAACAGGCCCAGGATAGAGCCCTGAGAGACACCATGGGTTATTGGTCTGAGATCCGAGAGAGAACCGGACCACTTGACCATTTGAGTGAGGCCAGTAAGGCAAATTTGGAGCCAAGTTCAGGCATTAACATCAAGGCTAAGAGAGTGTAGCTGCCATAGAAGGAGATTGTGGTTGACCAAGTCAAAAGCCTTTGTCAAATCGATGAAGATAGCACCGGTGGCAAAGCCATGGTACATAGCATGGAACAGGTCGGATGTAACTTTTATCAAGGCAGTGAGGGTAACTGTGTTTTTTTCTGAACCCATACTGGAACCTTGAGAGGAGGTGGTGGTCCAGATAATCCTGTAAATGGTTATAGAGTATACGCTCTTGGGTTTTTGCCAGCAAGCAGAAGATGGAAATAGGCCTTAAGTTCTCAACAGTTGTGTTGGATCCACCCTTATGAATGGGAACAACCACAGCTACCTTCCATTTATCAGAAACAGTCCCTGAGAGGAAAGATCAGTTAAACAGGTCATGGACTGGGCAAGGTGAGGGCTGTAGCTCCCAAATTGAGAAATTTGGGTTTGAGAGTGTCATGACCAGGGGAGCTGTCAGCGTTTAGGTTAGCAAGAAGCCGGCGAACTTCACTGAGGGTGGTATGTTTAAGGTGAAAGGCTGGATGAGCACCAGTGGCCACTGGTGGGGGTGGGGAGGGGTTGTTAGAGTTGGTAAAGAGTGAGGTATATCTATGCAGGTTGATAAAGAGTTCATTAAATCCAGCGGTGATGAATGGGGGGTTAGAGAGGACAGTGCCTTGGCCAGAGATGGAGCTTGGGGTTTCAGAGGACTTGCCTCTGATATGGGAGTTCACCTGCCTCCAGAATTCTTTAGGATTACAGAGATGCTCGGTTTGGAGTGACCTGGGGGCCAATTCCAAGAGGAATGTCACAACTTGCAGGAATCTGTGAGTTGTGACATTTGCCGCTATGCTAGGGGCCCTGCACCATATTCTAAGAGTGGCAGAGTCCTGGCACCTACGACCTGCGACTTGTGGCAGGTGTAGGCTAACGCCATGGGCTCGGCGTAACAGTCCAGTCTGCCGCAAGTTGCAGCTCACTACAAACTGCCCCCCCGGAGCTCCCGCACCCACCCTGGAACACCACAGGGGGCACCAGAGGACATGGGGGGCTGGACAGGTGCACAGGCATTGGAGGAGCACATGCAAAACCGGACCCTGGGGTCCCCGACAGTTGGGGAGGTTGGGGGCATGGCCATGAAAGGGGGGCATGGGGAACACAGTGGGACCATTGCTGCAGCACCACGGAGTTGGCATCCATCATGTGGCATCAAAATACAGCATACCAAAAAGGCAGGTGGTCTACAAATTCCTGACTTTCCTCTTTATTACTTTTCTATCACCAGTACGGTTCTCACACACTGGTTGGCAGATAGAATGGGGCGGAATCAACACAATACTCTCCTTTATGGCTACAAATAGAAGATGTTCTATGTCGGTCTCTCAAGTGTGATCTTAAAGCTCTTGTTTATGGGTCTACCAAACATATTCCTAAGAACCTCCAGAATACCCCCATCAAGACTACATTTCAAATACATACCCAGATCTGTAATGCTTTCCAGATATCATTAAAAACAGATGCCTCACAACCTCTTCTTTATAACCCAAATTTTAAGATCGGTAAATGCCCTACTACTTCTCACTTCTGGCCCTTGGGAAACCATTTTAGAGTTACTGACTTACTCGTGGAACAGAGACTCATGTCCTTCCAGTCAGCACGTCTTACATTTAACTTACCTACCTCGTTTTGTTTTAAATATTTTCAGCTCACACATATGCTTACTCAACATTTTGGATCGGGTCCATGGGAGCAAAACTTGGCTGGCCTATATTATCAACCATCTCTAGTTTTCCCTCTTTTCATCTAATTTCTTATTTTTATCGGCTTCTAAGGGACAGTATAGAGAATATGGAGGGCCCCCCACATTATACTTGGGATCAGATGCTACCGTCGGCATCATCCACACCCCGCTCATGGCCTAAGATCTGGACCCAGCTTTATCAAGACATAAAATGGCCCAGATACCGGATTCTACAATTTTATGTCATACACAATTTATATTATACACCAACTAAATTACACAAAATGGGCAAACTTCCTTCCGACCTGTGTACAAGATGTCATAAACATCCTGGGACTGTATTACATATCATGTGGGATTGTGAAAAAACCTCACCATTATGGGAGACAATCAAAACCAAAATTGACCCTCTAATAGTACTTACTGATGCTTTCAGACCAGAAATATGTGTACTGGAAGATTACAGTGACTGTCCAATTGGAAATCAATGAAAACACATGGCATTGAAATCACTATGTGTCAAAAAGGTAATTTTAAGGCATTGGTTAGACCAGACTGTTCCCTCTTTTACAGAATGGTTCAAAGAGATATTGTCTGCTCTTCAAGCAGAGAATATCACTGCTCATATGGTTAAAAGACCACATCATTATCAAAAAGTATAGGCACCCTTATACACATTACTGGCTATCAAAGGAATGGTTATAGGGAAGAGATAATTTTGAAGAGTATAAAGTATAATCTCTATTACTGGAAATGTGACTCTCAATCATAATAGCAGACAGTTAGAATCTATAGACTTAGGACCTTGCATACAGAAGGGAAGGGGATAGGAAGGATGGGAAAGAAGGTAGATTAGTATAAGTAAGGATACTAGCTTTAATGTATATATAATGTGATTCTGTGTTTGATTGATTACATTGTTAACCACATAGGTAAAATGTTATGTCAATTTCCTATTCTGTCACTGTTCGAAATACTGTTATGTAATGTTTTTAGGCCTTACTGGTTTACTGGAATGTTGAATCAACCTTCCTTCTAATAAAGTGTATTAAATTTGAAAAAAAAAAGACAGACAGAGCCCTTGAGAGGGAAAAAAAAGGAACAACCTGTTCATTTATGGTTTGTTCACGGTTTGCCCTGGGTACTCATATCTGATCTCATGTACAGCATTCCAGATCTTAATAAAACCACGTCAAGGTATAGTTTGGTGTTTTTGTCATTATATACAGTACATAGCCCACTTCCGCCACCTAAGCTCCGTTAGGATAGCTATTATTCAGATCTGCGGCTAGTTTTTCCTTCTGGTATGTACTGTTTACCAGCTTCTCCAGGATTCTATTGAGGGTGGAGTCTGTGTCAGACATAGATTAGTTGTTATCTTCTTAGCTGAGATTCAAATTATGTTTAGTAATTTCCAATAGTCTGGTGTGCAATACTCCACTGGAATGTCCAGAAAAAGAAAAAAGAAGTGAGTCACTGAGTAACAGCTCTGCTCCCCAGATTCCCCCCATTCTTCCTAAAGGGTTCTATAGAAGGGGGCCAGTTTGGGGCAAGTCCACAGAATATGTCCATGTGACGCAGTAACTGGGAAGCCACATTGCCGTCAACAATGCGCTCCCCTCTGGGGAAGATATTTTACCTGTCTTATCAGGTATAATGAAGAACTGTATCACTCTCTTCCAGGAACCTATGGGAAGAGGTGGCATTGTGAGGATGGCGTAAGGCAATTTTCCCATTGCTGGTCAGTGATTATGGTGTTGATATCCCTTTCTCAGGCCCTTTGTATATGCAGTATAATGGTTTTCTGCTGGGAAAGCAGGGTCCAATAGAGATGTGAAATAAGATGTCTTGTATAACACACACCATTTAGTGTCTGTGTCACCATTTGTATTAAGGGTGGGTCCCAAGACATAGGGCTGTGTTGTAACACTGGAAGTAGAAAGTTCTTAGTTTATAAGTATCTGAAGAAGTGCATTCTGGGAACACTGAACCTACTGTCCAGTTACTCAGATGGAAGCACTTGTGTACCCCTCACTAGCTGAAATCAATATTTAAGGCCCAACCATACCCAGTTAGCAAAACAATTACCCACTGTTGCTGGACAGAAGTCTTCTGTCTGGGAGAGAGAGAGAGATAAAATAAGAAATCCTTAGGGTAAGATTTTTTCCAGTTGTAGAACTTTAAACCAATGAGCATTATAAAATGAGCAAAGGATTTCAAGCAATCTGATTGGTTTTTAGCTGTGTATTAGAAGTGTCTAACACATGGTTAAAACTAGAAACCCCATTTAGAACACACAGACCCATTTTATAAGCGCAATAAGCCACTCCGGGGATGTGCATTAGACAGTTCTAATGCACGGTTAGGGGTCTGGATGCACTCGGCTTGCAGCCGTGTGCAACACTAATGCCGCCTAGCCCCAGCCATGCATTAGAACTGTCTAACGCACACACCATCATGTCTTATTGGTTACATAGTGTTCCAAGTGTACAGATTGTCTGATCTTCGGCTGATCTACCACACCTAGTAGTTAGCAATGTTTTGGAAGGATCAAGAGTATCTTCCCCTATCATATCAATAATTTTCCACTGCTCCGTGTAACTGTTGGAGAGTGAATACAGTATTGTGTAGAGCTGGGTGGCCATGTTGTTTAGAAGAAGAGTCAGTAAAGCCCACCATCCCTGTCTCTTGGGAAGCTGAAGAACTGCAAGTCTAATTCTGGGCTGTCTTCCATTCCAGAGGTATCTGGTTATCAACTTATTCCATGCCTTAAAGAGCTAGTGTACTGCCTGTAACTAATATTAGCTTTTCAAAGCAGTCAACCATTACCTTTTATATCTGAGGTACTTTTTATTTTTCCCTTTGGTTAATTAGAAGATTATTTACCTGGTGTTAGCAGGTGTGATGTGTGGAACAGCTCTCTGCCTGTAGCTGACATATCTAGCTCTGTTTCCGCCATTACATATTCAGCATTGTGACATCACTGACTGTGACATCACCGCTGCTTAGTAACAGCCACTCAGTAGCTGCCAAGGCAGTCGCCTGCGATGTCATTATCAGTGAGGTCACAGCGCTGATGATGTAGTAGGGGTGAATAGAGAAAGATATGTCAGCTGCCAGGCTAAGAGCTGTTCCACACAGCCAGCACAATATTATCACACAGAAGACTTTTTAATAAGCAAAAGGAAAAAGAAAAATACTTTAGAAATAAAAAGTTACAAGTGACTACTTCTTAAAATTTGTATTATTTTCCTGTCTACCTGTTTTGGCTCCTCTAGCTCTTTAAAGTAGCTTGGGACGTGTGTGTGTGTGTGTGTGTGTCATTGGTAATGCCTGTGCCAGGTAGAGTAACTTGGGCAGCAACTTCATTTGAACACTGTCTATGAATTGTATTAGAGTAAAGGAATTTGCATCCAGGTCTCAATACCCTTGCGGAGCTGGGTAGAGAGCATGCTTTAGCGTCTCCTGGTAAGAGTACCTCTAGACATTTTAAGTGAAGGAGATCCCAGTGGAGTCAAAATGTACCTTTAGTGTCGGGTGCAATGATATAATTAAATTGAAGGACCTCAGGTTTTTGTTGTATTTATAGAGACACTGTCAATCTCCTTAGGTCTCAAAGTGTCCCTAATTTAAAAAACATATTTTATGATTGCCAAAATTCGATAAAGATTGTTAATGTAGCTGGTAGTTTGATTCTTACTCTTATTTTCTTTAAAAAAGTAAAAATCAGACTATCCAACATACTGGCGTTATCACACCAAAACAGGTTTGTTTACATTCCTTGATCAACTTCAAATGCATCTTTCCTGGGCTTGGGAACACCCACAAAACAGTCTAGCCCCTCATGATGCAGTGGGAGTTCAGGAGGCTACTGCTTAATGAGTGACTGCACTGTTTGGGTGTGTTTCTTATGCTCAGAAAGTACGCCGTAAGAACAGAAACAGTATTGTAAACAAAAACAAGGTGTTTATAAATATACATTGCTACACATTTCAGTTCTACTAAGCAAGGAGACAGACAAAACAAACAGCAACATCACTGAATTTTAGAGAGGGTAAGTAATCACAAAATGTGGGGTTTCAACTAGAAATAATATGATGAAAAATAGGTTGACAGTGTCCCTTTAAGATATAGCCTGCCATCTGGCAAAAACATGTCAACATGCTCCAACAATGCAACAGGAAATGGTCGGGATTGTTAAAGGGGAGTCCTCACCTCCCCTGCAGTAATGCTGCAGAACCTTTAGGTCCCAATTAAGAAAAAGAGCACAGTAGAAGGAATTTTTTATGTATTTACTATCGTGAAGTTAAATTTTTTTACCTGGTAGATCCTACGACCCTTCACCCACCACGTTAGCATACTACAGATCCCAGTGTCCCTCATGGCCAGCCCTCTAATGACGTGACTGACGGACTGAGCCACGGGGACATCCATGTGCTAGTAAGTTACTCAGCTTGTATTAGTGTGAAGGAGCACATACTCGAGTTTATTCTACTGGTCCTAATCATGCTCAGCTTAGAAGTCCTCATGGATCAGTCCATCACTTGCATCATTAGAGGGCTCGCTGCAAGGGACACTGGCACTGGTAGTATGTTAACATGGTGGACGAAGGGTCGCAGGCTGAACCAGGTAAAAAAATTTAATTACAGGACTGTAAGTGCAATACAAAATGTCCTGACTGCAGTGGAGGTGAGGATTCCACATTAAGTAAATGAGCAGATCATCTGTGTATAAAGCCAGTTTCTGTTCCCAGTCACCTAAATGGATACCTCTGATGGCTGGATTTTGTCTAAGGCTTTGGGCTAGAGGTTCAAAGTATAATGCAGGGAAACAGGGGACAATCCCTGCCTAGTGCCTTGTTCTAGGGTAAAGGTTGGGATATGCGTCCATTCATTTTAATGTATGCAACTGGATTATCATAAAGAGCCTCAAGTGTGTGTATATATTCCGAAAGGAGACCAAAGTGCCACAGAGTGTGGAAGGGGAATGACCATGCCACTCGAACAAAGTCCTTTTCCACCTCCAAACTCAATAATAACAAGCATTTGTCAATGCCGAACGTTCACTTACAAGTATTTGAAGTGGTGTTTGGTACTGCTACTGACTTCAGAGGAGTGAGGCGTCAGAAGTGAGAGCGGCAGGTGCTGCATAGTGGAAGCTGCATCGTAAATGCAGGAAGGAGCTGCTAATCAGAGAAGCTGCTCCCACTGGCCTTAGTGGGCCAGGTGGAGAGAGAGAGAGAGCGCCAGGTGGCAGGAGCTGCCAATAAGAAGATCCATAGCGCGGCTAATGTACAAGCCAGAAGGGGGTTAGAAAAATGAGGACTGGGGAGAGACAGTGTGCTGGGTGGTAGAAGCTGGTAATAAGTAAAGCCAAACCACTGCTATTGTAGAAGCCTGGGGAGGGTTGAGAGGAACAAGAACAGGACAGCGAGTGTGCAGGTGGCAGGAGCTGCCAATATGTAAAACCACAATGCGGCTAATGAAGAAGCCTGGGGGGGGTGTCATAGGAGCAAGAACTGGGGAGAGAATGCAGTGGGCAGCAATAGCCACCAATAAGTAAAACTGCACTGTGGCTATTAATCTTCCAGTACCACTCCTGTGTTGAGTGACTCTGTGAACATGGCTGCCAAAGGATCAAACATAGAAATTGTCGGCAGATAAGGACCGCTAGGGTCATCCAGATTGTCTGTAAGCCATGTATTTGACTACGGCTTCTGACCCTTCCTCAGCTTTACCTCTATGGTTCCCCTATGCCTGTCTCATGCATGGTTAAATCTAACCACAGTGCTTGTTCCCACGACCTCCTGTGGCAGACCATTCCACACGCCCACCACCCTCTCTGTGAAGAAAAACATCCTCACATTCCCTCTTAGCCTACCACTTTCCAATTTCATGTCATACCCCCTCATTGTTGTACTCTTCCTGTATTGGAAGATGTCTCCTCCTGCACACTGTTTATACCCTTGAGGTGCTTGAATCTCTCTATCATGTCTCCTGTGTACATCTTGTACTCTAGCCAGTACATACTGAGGTCCCTTAATCTCTGCTTGTAAGTTTTGTGGTGCAAGCCTTGTACCATGTTAGTCGCCCTTCTCTGGACCATCTCCAACCTGTTTATGTCCTTTCAAAGGTACTCCCTCCAGAACTGCACACAGTATTGCATCTGAGGCCTGACCAGGGTCTTATGTAATGGCATCACTATCTCATTCCTTCTGCTGGTGATACCCCTACCTATGCACTCCCAGCATGGGAGGCAGTATAGCGCAGTGGTTTAATGCTCTGAACTGCAAATCTGGAGACATGGGTTTGAATCCCACAGATCCCACTTGCATACTGTGTGACCCTGAGCAAGCCACTTAACTCCCTTGTGCTCCCAGGTCGTACCTGGAAACAAGCTTTCAGCTTAGTGCATCTCTCCTGGTTAAAAAAATAAATAAATACCAGTGGCCCTCCCCTCGGCCTTTTTACTCTGCTTTGACATTTTCAGGTCATCTGAAATAATAACCTGCAGGTCCCTTTGGTCCTTCGTAACTGCCAGCAACCCCCTTCCCCTATTCTGTAACTCTCTACAGGATTTCTATGCCCCCACCTCACGCCTTCTGTTAGTGATACCTCTGTCTATGCACCCTAGCATGTCACACCACCCCCACCTGTGGCTCTTCCCAGGTGCATTATTTTGCACTTCTTTGCATTGAACCTCAGTTTCCAGTCCTCAGACCATTTTCCAGGCCTCTCCATGTCCCTGCTCATTTTCTCCGCCCCTTCTGGAGTAATCACTGTTACAGATGTTGGTGTCATCTGCAAACAGGCAAACAGACCTTTCCTTCTAGCCCTTCTGCAATGTCTGTAATGAAGATATTGAGCAAGACTGGTCCCAAGACTGATCCCTGAGGTACCCCGCTAGTCACCACCCTCTCCCCAGATTAGATCCCATTACCACTACCCTCTGCCTCCTGTCCGTCAGCCAGCTTCTAACTCAGTTTATCAGCTTGTGCCACATGGCTAGACTACCCATCTTGTTAATCGGCTTTCTATGTTGGGCGTTGTCGAAGGCTTTCCTGAAATCAAGGTAGGTGATGTCCAACACCCCTGCCTGATTTACTTCCTTACTGAGGCATTAGGGTTTCTAACTGTAATGTACAACCCTCACCCCCATCCTGCAGAGACTGATAGGTGTTGGGGTGTGCCTTTGGGTTGTCGGCCATAACGCTCATGCCATTCCACCTCATTCCACCCTACAGACACTGACAGGCATCGTGGTGTGTCTTGGGGTCTTTGGCCCTTACGCTTACTCCATTCCATAAGGAAATAAGCTGAGATGGGTGCAGCATAGAAGAATGGGGTGAATGTTAGGGCCAAACACCCCAAGGCACACCTCGATAACTGCCACTGTCTGCAGGGTGGGGGTGGAGTGGAGTGGAATAGCGTGAGCTTTATGGCCGATGACCCAAAGGCACACCCCCGATGCCTGTCGGTCTCTGCAGGGTGAGGGGTGTGGCATTATGGTTGGAAACCCTGATGCCTCAGGTATTTGGTGGTATTTTCACACCACATTTTCAACATGGGCTTTTTCGGACCACACCTCATGGACAGTGACACTATCATTTTGTTACTCAGTCCTGAAAAGTGATTTCACTCAGTAACTGCGCCATTCCATGCCACAAGTGCAAAAACACATTTCGGGCAGGATGTGAAAATTTACAGCTGTAATGTTAATGAGGTGGTGTGGAAAAATGACTACGTTGAAAATTTGGAGTGAAAGTATTGAAAATTACCAAAGTCACACGCATGTGTAGGAAAATTTCATTGAACCTGCGTAACAAAGTAATTTTTAGGAATTTTTTCACCAAATCTTCAACCTGGGCTTTTTCCACCCCACCTCATGAACACTGGCACTGTCATTTCCTTAATCAGTTCTGAAAGGTGATTTCACAGAGTAACTGCGCAATTCTGTGCCAGAGGTGCAAAAACACATTTTGGGCAGGATGTGAAAAATAACAGCTACACTGTTCATGAGGAGGTGTGACAAAATGGCGATGTTGAAAACCTGGAGTGAAAATATTAAAAATTGGCTAAGTTACGAGCGTGCGTAGAAACTTCACAGCATGCACTTATGCGGTCATTTTTTGATTTTTTCAGTAAATTTTCAACATGGTTTTAGGACCTCCCTCATACACACTAATTTGGCACTGTCATTTCGTTAGTGGTCCCGAAAAGGTGATCCCTGCAGTGACTGCGAAATCACCTACGGGTCCACTAATCTAGATGACAGTAAGTGTTCATGAAGTGGGGTCTCAAAAAGCTCATGTTGAAAATTTGGTCAAAAAAGTCTAAAAAATGAGCGAGATATCAGCATAAGTTCAAAACCCCATTGACAGCCATTATACAGCACCTACATTGATTCCTCAGTTTGCAGTTGGCCTTTAAAGAGTGCAGACATGACCCAGTCCACAGAAGATCACAGTCACCAACCTTCGGAGGTAAGTATGGGGTAAGGGGGGATGCAGGGAGGTGGGTGCGCAGAGGGAGGGTGTTGATGGGGAGAGGGCATGGGAGACGAAGGGGTGACCAAAGTAGTAGACCAGGGAGGGGCTGTGGACATGGCCTACCTAGACTTTAGCAAGGCATTTGACACAGTCCCAC
The DNA here is from genome assembly GCA_016271365.2 of Neoceratodus forsteri. Lineage (NCBI taxonomy): Eukaryota > Metazoa > Chordata > Ceratodontiformes > Ceratodontidae > Neoceratodus > Neoceratodus forsteri. The sequence goes on along the minus strand of JADMNL010000026.1, from coordinate 32,271,287 downwards.
ACAAAAGATTAATAGTCAAATTAACCAGCCTGGGAGTGGGTCCCAGGGTGGTAGCCTGGGTAAAACATTGGCTGGACAACAGGACACAGAAGATAATTGTAAATGGAGTCCACTCTGAAGAAAGAGGGGTTACTAGTGGGGTACCGCAGGCTTCAGTACTGGGTACACTCCTTTTTAATGTCTTTATAAGTGATATTGCAGAGGGACTGGAAGGAAAAGTATGCCTCTTTGCAGATGATACAAAGATCTGCAACAGGGTTGATACACAAGGAGGTGTGGAAAGGATGAGAAGGGACTTGGCAAGGTTGGAGGAATGGCCGGAAGTATGGCAGCTTGGATTCAAAGCAAAGAATTGCAAAATAATGAGTCTGGGAAACAAAAACCCAGGGTAAGATTACACAATGGGGGGGGGAGGTAGTAACAACAACAAAAATGGAAAGGGACCTGGGGGTAATCATATCAAATGACCTTAAGGTTAACAAGCAATGTGAGAAGGCAGTAGGGAGGGCTGGGGGTATATTGGGATGCATAGGGAGAGGCATCACCAGCAGAAAACAGCAAGTTGTTATCCCTCTGTACAGACAGTTGGTGAGACCCCATCTGGAGTACTGTGTCCAGTTCTGGAGACCCCATCTCCGCAAGGACATAGACGGGATAGAGGCAGTCCAGAGAAGGGCAACTAAAATGGTTCAGGGTCTGCAAGAGAAGCCATACGAGGACAGACTAAAGGAGCTTAATATGTATACCCTTGAGGAAAGGAGGGAGAGGGGGGACATGATAGAAACTTTTAAGTACCTCAGTGGAATCAACAAAGTCCAAGAGGGTAGCATCTTTCAGAAAAAGAGACGTGCAAGAACAAGGGGACACAATTTAAAGATAATGGGGTGGCAGTTCAGGGGCAATGTAAGGAAGTATTTTTTCACAGAGAGGGTAGTGGATGCATGGAACAGCCTTCCTGAGGAGGTTGTGGGGTCTAAAACTGTGGGAGAGTTCAAGAATGCGTGGGACAGACATAAGGCAATTCTTGTGGGGAGAAGGAAGAAATAGGCTGTTGATTAACTAGGATCTGCGGCTTATCCAGTAGGTAGGGAAATAGGCAGACTAGGTGGGCCAAGCGGTCCTTATCTGCCATCAAAGTCTATGTTTCTAAGTTTCTATGCAAAATCACCTTTCCGCTAACAAACTGATAGTGCTACTGTTCATGAGGTGGGGTCACAAAAAGCCCATGTTGAAAATTTGGAGTGAAAATACCAACAAATGTCTGGGGCATTAGGGTTTCCAACCATAACACCCAAATCTGTAGAGACTGACAGGTGTCAGGGGTGTGACTTGAGATTGTTGGCCGTGATACTCATGCCATTCCACCCACCCCCCCACTCTGCAGCCAGTAACAGGCATCAAGGTGTGCCTTGGACTCTTCGGCCCCAAAGTTCACCCCATCCTTCTATACTGCACCCATCTCAGTGTATTTCCTTATGGAATGGGTGAGCGTAAGGCCCGAAGACCTCAAGGCAGAACGCGACACTTGTTGGTGTCTGTAGGGTAGGGTGAGGTGAAATGGCATGAGTGTTATGGCCAACGACCCAAAGGCACAGCCCAATGCCTGTTAGGCTCTGCAGTGTATGGGGGGTGGGGTTGGCGTCAGTTCAACACTTCACTGCCATTCCTATTATGCATCTCTCTAACTCCTGCACTTCCAATGCCAATGCCAGTAAGACAACATTTGGCACTGACAAATGCTTGTTGTATCTGGAACCACAAGACACCATATTGTTATTACCACCCAGTGGCCCGTAGCCATCCCTCCCTCCACATTATCTGATTATCTGCCTGATGCTGGCAGTCATTTACAAATGGAGGTTGACTGTGACTAGTGATGAGGCTGCAGCTGCATTTGGCCCTAATCATTTTTCTCAAGTTGACCACGCAACTGCAGCCATTGCTGTCTCATTGAATCCCACCAGGCGCCACTTTATTTATTTTTTGTTTTGTTTTGTAAGAATTATGGTTTATGCACGGACTACCAAGTCATGCGAGTGGGAACTATGGAGGAGGGTCGGGGACAGGCAGCAAGAATTCAAATTTGGACATGTACTGTACTCAACTCAGAGCTGGTGGGAACAGTTTAGACCATGGCTTGGTGAGAGGGACTGGGAGCAAAAATGAGGTGAGTGGCAGCCTATCCCTGCTTACGACATGCACTGGTCTGGAAGCACCACTATTTTTTGTGAGTAAGTGTGGCATGTGATGCCAAGCATTGCAGTGTCATCATGGCCTGAGTGGGGATTTGTGTTTGCGACCCAGTGTCAGTACTGTATTTATCATGTAAAATCGTCTTTTTATTCAGAGACATCTCCCTTTAAGTGGCAGACATAAAGGATACACTGTGGATCGGGACCCACTCCCTGACAAAGAGTTGTCCTGACAGCAAGCACTGGTGGGGAGCATACCTCTCAACCTGTCATCACTAAAATGAGGGAAACAGACACTTAAAGTGAGGGACAGTGAGGGACACTGGCCCTCATAATGATGGACACAGCATCATACACAGAGATACAAGCTAAGAATACTGTGCCATTGTGTTTACGAGTACAACGTTTATTTTTGATTTAACATCTTGGAATATTATGAATATAATATATCAATTTACAGCGCATTCTCTGTGTGAACAGAACCTTTTCCATTAAAGACATATGATGGACAGAGCAATTCTGAGGGATAAAATGAGGGACGTCCCTCATAATCTGGGACAGTTTAGAGGTGTGGAGGGAGAGGTTTGTGCTGTTACTGTATCCTGTTCAGAACATGTGCTAAATCTGAGGCATGGTTTGCAGCCAGGTCATGTGGATGTTCTGTTTTTTTACCAAAGGGCTTCTAGCACAGTGCTAAAATAGACACCATATTGGGGGGGTTCTATGTGACAAGGGTGACTGAATGTCAGCGACTGATCATAAGGGCACACAACCACAAGGGCGACTGAACAACAGTATGTTATTTAATGTGGGGGGCTTTACCCCCACAACCCCCATGGAGGGCTTTGCCGCCCACACCACCCTGAATTAGGATTCCTACTCTGGGGGGGGTGTAACTCAGGGAAAGAGGTGAAATCCAAGGTCGCCCACATTGTTGGCGCCATTGTGCAGTCACCCTTATGACCAGTCGCCGACATTCAGTCGCCCACATCATGGGCTACCTATTGGGTTGGGGGGGGGGTTAACTGCATCAACCCCAAAGCCATTTTCAGATAGGGCTTAGGCCAAGACCACACAGTGCTGCCACCTATTTGCAACTCTACAATCTGCGCTGGCCATCTTAACAATTTCTGCAGCTGTTTACATACGAAGACGCCAGCAGAAACAGTCCATAACAGTCTATCAAGGCTGCTGGAGTGTGCAGCTCACAGTAAATGTTTAAATGTGTTATGTTGTTTAGTTCATGAGTTCATTACCTGTTGTGCATTTTGGGGTGGTCAGGTTGAGGGGTCTGGGGGAAACCTGTTGGACTCGGTTGAGCTGGGAAGTTGGTCTGGAGGGAAGGGCAACATGCTTATAAGGAGACTCTAGGGAGGGGGCTACGATGCAACTTGCTGACTGTGCTTGATGGCTTGGGATTCTAGGGAGCAGGGCTTGGGTGAAACTTACTGGGCTTGGGATGATCAGGGGTCACACAGTTAAGCAACTGGTTGGGCTATTGGGAGGAGGATTCAGGCTGCATTCCGGACTTGGGGGACTCTAGGGATGGGACTATGGTGCAACTTACTAGGCTGGGGGAGGAGGTAGGGTAGCAAATTCTGTTTTAGATGCCCCCCAAAATGCACCAGAATGCACCCCAAAATAAACTTTTCTGGGGGCCTTGGTGGCCCCAGACCCTCCAACTATAAGTTAGATTTTTTTGGTGTGTATGCTTTTTTAAGGCTGGTTACTTCCCTGCACATGCCTGACAGTTGTCTGTGCAAACTGACTATAAAAGTAAGAGACCATGCAGTGTACTCACTGAAACGTAAACAAACGTGGCACTGAAACTGACTCTGTGCATAATCCACAGCGCTTTCTTACAAATGATTACACAGGCTCAGGTTGTGGAAAAGAGGACAGCTGTTTCAATCCATGCTGTGTGGTTATAATTATTTCCAAAGAAAACATGAGTCGTCCTGTAAGTAAACATTGTTAGTGAGCATGCAACACTGGGTAATCAGAGGCATTCCTCGCCCATGCAAGGTGTACACAGATCATCATGTTTCCATGCACAAGTGGCAAGGAATGTACTGACTGTCTAAATGAGTTTGCTTTGCTTGTTTATCTTGTCTAAAATTTCTGTCTTGTCTGACTTGACCATTCCTACCACAGGCACTCAGAGGATTTGAAGGGTTCCATATACAAATAAAGAATACCTTTCTACCTAGCTAGCTACCTACCTACATATCTACCTATCTACCTACCTACCTATCAACCTACGTACCTACCTATCTACATACCTATTTATCTACCTACCTATCTATCTACCCACCCACCTACCTATCTGCTTATCTACCTACCTACCTACATACATACCTGTCTATCTACCTACCTATCTATTTACCTACCTACCTATGTACCTGTCTACTTAACTGCCCACCTACCTATCTACCCACCCAAATACCTACCTATCTACCTACCTGCCTGTGTACCTGTCTATCTACCTACCCAGCTACCTAGCTACCCTATCTACCTACCTACTTACCTTCTTACCTATCTCCCTACCTACCTTACTTCTAGCATTTCCTGTATGTTCCTCAGAATGAAAACAAAAATAGAGACATGCCCTAATATACTGAATGCCATACATATATATTCAATCAAGCAATGGTCGGAATACACTCACTACTACTTTGTTAAATGAGTCAAAAAAGCAGTGTCAGTGGCTCCATTGGCTGTACACTCACCTCTAGGCCAGGAAGATTGGAAGGTCCTGGGTTCTAGACTCACCCCAGGAACTTGGGCTAATACCCAGTACTGACACTGCGGTGCAGCACTAGAGGGCTGCTACACTGTTGATGTGCACTCCTTCAGAGAACACCTCAAACCGAGGTCCCTTCTGCCTATCTCTGGTGGGAACTGTTCAGGTAGCGGTTAAGATTCCGTGGCACATATTGCTAGAGTAGGGGATTGCCTCCAGTGTCCTGACCAACATCCTGACATCCAATAAAACAGGACCATGTAACTAATCCTGTAGAACATACTTGGGAACAAGTTATCACAGTTCTGTGGGGCTTTCCTGGTCAGAAATTACATATAGGATAGTGTAGGGTAGCCCAAACACACAGCAATGCTATTCTTACACCAAGTGTTTTTCGTGATGACGAGGACCTCGAGAGCGAAGCTGAAGAAGTCCTTCTGTCGTCATGGAAAACATGAGGTGTATGAATTGCGACGTTGTGTATTTGGGCTACCATACATTATTCTATATAGTGTATGGTCCCAAACAAACACAAAACTGCTTACTTTCTGTTGCGGGATCAGTCAGTGTCTCTGGCCCTCCTCCCGTGAATCATTGACATCCACCAGCTAGTCCAACCCTTCAACCGCCAGCCAGTGCCACATAGCGCTGATAGGGATGCTTACATATGACATAGCTACTAACGCAGAATGAAAAGTCACTCTGCGATAGTAGCTACGTCACTACTGCAGCAGAACAACCATTTACAGTGTATGGTTTTCCATACACAACAACGTTCGATCATACTTTATAAATAAACTGATTTATTTTATTTATTTATTAATTTTGGTGACTGGGTAGGCCTGCTGGGCCCTGGAGGTCCCTTTTTCAGGGGCGACCTGGGTGAAGTAAGACATGGTAGAGACAACTCAATTATACAAACATGGAGTAAGTACATTACAATTTACAGGGATTATTGTTGACATTGTGCAAGATTGACAGAGATGTACACAGTAATACACAGTAATATGATATAAGCAACCATTTTAGGAGTAGGGAGAACCAGGAAGGAGGGTGGGTAAGAGATGGGGGGGCAGCCTAAGGTAAGGTTGCCTGGTTGTTGTTGGGGGGGGGGGTGTTAGCAATTAAACCCAAATGGACACAGCCTAGTCACTGCACCATGCTGAAGACTTCTCTATGATTACAAATTGTTCAAGCCTGGGTGCTAAAGCAGAGATTTAGCCTATTGTAGGCACCTCAATACCATGACCAGTTGCCACCGTCTTGCTGTGAATTTGGATGCGACTGCTGCCATTGTCTAGTGAGTCAGCTCTGAGCTTGCAAGACAGCAGAGAAAAGCTCCGCGAATGCCGGCATAAACAGGGGATTCACAGTGGCCTTACTCAAAATCTGCAATTTATTTCCACATACAGCATGAGGCAAGAGCACAGTATGGGGGGAAGGGGGTGGGCAAGACCATAACTCATGAGGGGGCGAAGCCATGAGTGAGTTATGAAAGTCTTGTCCCCTCACAAATCAAGACAAATTGTGTGCTTAATGTATACATCAGTTTAACAGCTATAACGTTTTAAATCATCTTTTTTTCTGTGATTTGAGCTGCTAGCTTCAGTGCTGCATGAGCCTATTTTGATAGCATCAAAGGTCAAGAAAAGTTATTGTGACTTACCTGACCTCTAGATAAATGTTTATCTGGAGATTAGATCGTGTGATAAACGTATCACGGACAATTTGTAACCACTAGTGTTGTGTTTACATGGATAAGCTTTCTTAGATCATTATATTGACACAACACTGTCAGTTATCGCAAATGCACTTGGGACCTTCTGTATGAGCTTACAAAGCTTGAGCCGAAATACAAACGCACAAATTTACAAAAGAAAGAAGACCAGCAGGCCATCAGGTTTTTTTCCCCAAATCAACTCAGTGGAATACTTAGTCATTCTTTTAACTTCCTAGTACTTAACTAGTTTCAGCTTGAAGGTAAAAACGATGCTGACTGACACCACTTGCTCCGGAATTCTGCTTCAAGTGTCCATCACTCATTCTGTGAAGTAACTCTTTCTGATAATTTCATTAAAGGAGAACTGAGCTGCACCTGTAAGTCACTTTTCCCTTTAGAGGCTGATGTTTAAATACTGGTTCCAGTTCTGGTACTGTTCCATCTCCACAGGCTTTTTAGTTATCATAGTAATTGTTCTTGATTTACACAGAGCTGTATGATGCAGTTTATCTCCCTTGCTAAGCTCTTCCATTGTCGGTACAATGCATCCATGTTCACCTATAGAACTTGGTGGTTGAGCCGGATATAAACTACATCATACCGTTATAAAATGGCACTTAGCACCAGAATTTAAATCATAAACAAGCACCGAAGTTATTAATTCGCAAGAACAGATGGAACAATGACAGAAGCTTTTACTCCTGCTTGATGGCGATACTGAGTCAAACTCTGGTCCTGGTACTATTGCAAATACAAGTATTTGTTCTTCCACAAATATTCAGTGGGCTGACTCAAGGAGGTTAAAAAAAACATATAAATATCAATAACCTGCAGAATAAAATGCATGAGCTGGAGGCTTGGGTAAATTTCTACTCTCCCAATATACTGTAGTTTGCATATCTCAAACTTGGCTTAAACCCTGCATCTTACCACACAGCGAGGTGGCTCTCCCTAGATATCTAACCTTCAGGCAGGACAGGTGTATCAAGAAGGGTGGCAGAGTTCTAACTTATGCCAAATCCTCACTAAATGCCTCCTTAATCACTTTATCAACCCAACAAAATTCTAAGAGTGTGGTAATCTTCATTAATCTGTTGCTGGGAGGAATCAAGCCTCTCCTGATTGGATGCATTTACAATCTCTCTGTAAGGTAGCAGAATTAGCCCTTGAGGCACTTATCGAGACACTCTCTGTACTACCTGCAGGAGAAAGGATAATCCTAGGGGACTTCAACCTGCACTGGTCTCAATCGACCATTACAGATTAAAATCTAAACTGGACGACACCCACCTCACCCAAGTTCTTACTGAACACACAGATGAATATGAAATCAGGAAATCACACTACCCTTTTATTGGATCCTTGCCTCAAAACCCAGTCTTATCAAATTCGCTGGGGTCTTTTCCATTGTCTTAAGTGATTACATCCCCATCTTTTGTATCTGGAGAAACAACCACTCATTACCACCCCCCAGAATTTTCTGGGCCAGGGACTCCTCTAGAATTAACCCAAGATCTTTCCTCAAATCTTTATACAACTTGCGCTGGTCACAAATTAACACTGTTCCATGCTTAAACTCAGCTCTAGAATTCTTTATAGACAACTTCTTATCAATAGCAAATAAATATGCCCCATTTAAACAGCTTAAAGTCGTCAAAGGGCAGGAATCCTGATGGCTATCACAACTGCTTCAAAAATTCATGAAGGCTAGCGATACAGCTTGGTATACCGTTAAAGCCTCAGACCTAGCCACTGATTGACTGAAATACAGAGAGCTGCAAAACAAATATAAACAGAACATAAGGGCCACAAAACAAACTTCTCTTAAACACCAGCAAACCAAAAACCTTTCTAACACCAAGACTTTCTGGGCACAAGTCAATGTGCTATTAAAGGGAAATGCTAACCCTCTTACATGCGATATCGTTGCAAATGGTGTGCACCTCACAAGTCCAGTTGACTCTGCTATGGCTATCAATGAGTTCTTTACAGACTTGGACAAATTCAAAAACTTCTCCCCCACCTCCCTAACACCCCAAGAAGATTACTCTAGTGAATCTCCCCCCGACCCCAACTTCCACCTAAAATTAGTGACCAGGCTGGAGGTTCTCAAACTACTTAGAAAAATCAAAGCTACAGGGTCTCCAGGGCATAACAAATTATAGACCCAAGGCTGCTAAACATTGGAGCCCCAGTCATAGCCACCCCAATAACCTGGCTCTTTAATAGGTCCATACTCGAAGGGAAAGTCCCAATGGTATGGAAAGTTGCCCTTGTAACCCCAATCCATAAGGGTGGGTAACAGGAGTTAGCTGAGAACTATTGACCCATATCCATTCTATGCACTCATAGCAAAATACTGGAGAGGACTGTTTACAGCCAACTCTAGGACTACATTGAGCAACACAACCTTCTCACTGCCCATCAACACGGTTTCAGGAAACACCATGGAACAGAAACAGCCCTTGTTCGCCTAACTACAGATATTTCTCTGCCCTTGATAATGGTCAGCTGACAGGCGCAGTTTTCATAGACCTTACCAACACATTCAATTTAGTGAACCACCAGCTCCTTATATCAAAGCTAAGGTCCCTTGGTCTAGATCCCTTGGCTCTGCAGTGGTTCTCTAGCTATCTCTCTAAGACGTCACACAAGGTACAGAGGAAAGGAGTACTATCAGATGCACACTCTATCCTAGACGGGGTCCCTCAAGAATCAATTCTGGGACCCCTGTTCTTCTCACTGTATGTGAGCGACTTGCAGAAAGAATTGCGGGGGCACAAATCTGATCCTGTATGCGGATGATGCAGTCGTGAACGGGAGTTCTCATGATCCCTTCAAACTGACAAGCCTACTCACAAGTGACATGCTGTCCCATTTAGGAAAACGTCTCTGGGACAGCGGTCCTTTGCGTATAGGGCTCCCTTGTGGCTAAACAAGATCCCTGCTCACTTACTGTTTACTGACAACCTCCCCACATTTAAGTCAGAGTTAAAATGGCACCTTAATGCATCCGGGACCTGTTGTTGCAGATAGATGGTGTACTACCAGTCCCTCTCTATCCATCTCCTATTATGTGCGAGTGTTGATACCCTGGCCCCCCTCCCTCACCTGCCCCCACATCATAACTGTCATAGTGGGCCTTAGCAGTAGGCAGAGTTTTCTCATCTTCCCTCCACACTAACTGCCCCTGCAATTAGGTTGGCCTGACTTGGATCTCTCCTCTACAGGTTTGCACTCTGCTCTGTTTTAGCACTTACTGTCCTACTGGAGGACATGTTTGGTACTAGCTGACTCCTCCCTCCCCATAGCCATCCCCTCCACCAAGTCAGCCAATTTCAATCCCCATACCTGTTACCAGGACAAACCCTGTACTATGGGCTGCTGAGATCCTTGTCGCTATGTTCCCCCGTAAGCTCATAGTCGTACTCTGTTTAAGGTTTTTGGCAGTAGCTTCAGTAGTTGGTTACTTGTTATTCTGTACTTATATTCCGCATTATGTCTTTCTGTTTGCATTACCATTGCACTGTTTGTTTAAATGTTCCCTGAGTTGTGCACTCCTTCCCATGAAGTGTGAACCACAGAGGAGGCAATTCCCCTTCTGTTGTACTGTATATGCCATGTACTTGACGTGGAACCTTTGCAAAAGAGCTTTCGATCAAAGTTTTTTTTTTCTGAACAATGAAATAAATAAATAAACAAACATACAGTCTTTGGAGTCCTGGTTCCATATCAACAAACTGGTACTAAATGCCAAAAAAACAAAGATTGTCCTCTTCGACCCCCAAAACACCGGTCCTAATAGAGGGCATAAATACACTTTTAAATGGGTCTGACATCAAAGTAGTTGAATCCATTAAGTATCCAGGAATATATCTTGACCAGTACTGCACATTCAAAACTCATATCGACCACTTATCTAAATCTCTGAATCAAAATCTAGGTCTCTTGTACCGCCTGGTTCCTTCCTTCCTCACCATGTAGTTGCGGCTCCGCACTGCAGAAGGCCTCCTTCTCCCTACCCTGCTGTATGGGTCTACAGTTCCATGCTCCCTCAAGAGTACATTATTGCATGAGCTTAAATCCCTTTAAGACAGAATCGATCGCTTTGATGATGTAGCCCACTCAGGGAGCACCACTGCAATGTCCTGCACTCCCTAAAGTGGCTAACGCTCGAAGGAAAGTTAGTTTGCCATCCCTTGTGCCTAGCATATAAGCGTCAACTAAACAGCGCTCCCCCAGCCAAACAGATCTGTTAACAGCCAAACCTAGTAGGTGGCCCCTCAGATCTGCTAACCGACCCCAGCTGTTAGTCCCACGTACTAAGATTACTGCAGGTGATAGATCATTTGCCACCGCCATTCCAACCCTACTGAATGCCCGCCCAAACAGTCTAAAAGAATGCTCATCCCTAGCTGGCTTTAAGAAAGGCCTAAAGGCTCAGCTGTTAGAACTAAGCACCTGCAATAATTATCACTGATATATTTCCATCCGAGCCTCTCTACAATTCTACCTGGCCTTTATAGTTTCCATGATTATAATACCTTATGCACTTATTCGTTTGTAACTCACAACTTGTCACTGTATTCCATAACCATCATTTTGTAATAGTACATGTAAAGTGTGTACAACTACTTTTGTAACTGTCAGCAATGTCCATGTAATTAATCCCAGGTCACCCCTGAAAAAGGGGCTCTTCAGTGGGTCAGCTCGTTTAACAAAATTTAAATAAATAATAAAGAAAGAATTAGAACTAACATTTAAAAAATAGCTTCTACTGGGAGAAATGACTTACAGGTTCAGTGCAGTTCTCCTTTAAAACGTCCCCCTTTGAATGACAACGATTGTCTCTATGTGCACTCATCTTCTCATCTTTGTGCATCTGGCGGTTCTGCTTTTGGTGTTTTCATTAAACCTCTTACAACCATTTTCTTCAGGAGTGGTGGAGGGCAGAACTTACTCTCAGTGACACCACTGTGCATCCTAGGTCTAAACGTACAACTATCATTCATTCAGTAGTTAAATAACAGGCCTTTGTTTGAGAGATGGTTGAATCATCAATGCCTGAAATAGCACTTGGACTGACTCGTAGGTGAATATGCATTAATCCAGGGGGCTACATAAAGGAAAGATGGAGAAAAGTAAATGCGGGATTGCATGAAAAATGTTAAATTAACCGGAGAGCTAAACAAGCAGGCAGTATAGCCTAGAGGTTAGAGTAACAAGTTATGACTGAGCTTGGTACATCCACCAGCCCTGGGTTTGATTCCCACAGTCTCCACGTGTATGCTATATGACGCCCACTATGAATAAATTAAACATGCTGGTGTAAGTGTATGCTGCTGGCCAGCAGAAATGTGTGCCAGCAGCACCCCTCTAATACATCCACAGTATGAATCTAAAGTGTACAGTTAAAAGGTAACTTCAAGGGAAGAGAGTTTAAAAAAAGATGGTGAGTCATTATATATAGGATTAGTAATAAAAATGGTTTAAAAATATCTGAGGGAATTAAAATTACCCTAATGAATACTAGTGTGTGTGTACGACTAGCCCCCAGAGTGTGGTCACCTGCACTAGAGCACTGGTGTTTCTCTCAACACCCCCACAGTGAGATCCCCTGCAGCAGTGTGTATCCCAACATCCCCAGAATTAGACCCTGTGCACTAGAGTGCTAGTGTGTATCCCATCACCATCAGAGTGAGATCCTGTGCATTAAAGTACAAGTGTGTATCCTAACACCCCCAGAGTGAGATCCTGTGCACTAGAGCACCAGTATGCAGCCCACTGCCCCCAGAGTGAGAGGCAGTGCACTAGAGCGGGTCGACACGGTGCCCAAGCCCCCCAGGGTGCCGACTCACTGGACGAGCACACCTGTCTGCTCAGGGCATCTGTGAAGCAACAATACAGGTCGTGGCAGGGGTGCATGCACTCCACATTGAGCTGCCCCAGTCTGCAGGGAAGCGTGACTGGGACTTTCAGCAGCACCTGGCTGAGGCCACACGCATGTGGGAGGACATGACCTCAGGCCTGGATCAGCCACCATTGCAGTCACGGCCAGCCTGGCACCACTGGCCACCCTGATGCGGGGTCGTCCATGGCAGTCACCGCGGAGTGCATCCTCCACCCCTTGGTCCCGGCATTGTGTGACCCCAGCATTGTCATTGCTGGGATCAGCTGTGGGCATCCCATGCATGCCTGGAATGGGCCTGTTTGGGGGCCTGCAGATGCCTGCAAGGGACCGGTCGTGTTCTCACAGCAACATGCCTGGGCATACATCTGTGACACCCCCTGTGGCTGTCTCACAGCCTGCGTCTGCTCGGCGGCCTAGGTGGGGCTGTCCATGTGTCCGTGCTGGCCGTGCACCTGCGTGGCAGACATGATTCACTGCCCTCCCCGTCCCCTACCTGCCACAGCCCTGTATGCACAGAGGTGTGGTAAGTGCGTGTATGTACCTGGGCCATGACATCTGAGGCCGCACGTCATGCCCGCCTTGTGCACACCCTCCCGGCCGCAGGCCACCATGGCATGTGCATGATGATGCCATCACAGCACCAGCCGCCACAGTGCACCGGTGTTCAGCATCTGACACACGCCCGTTGGCAGCCTTGGGGCATGCGTGTGGCCATGTGACTGTGCCTGTGTGGGTGTGTGGGGCTGTGTGGGTGGGGTCCACTGTTCTGTCAGGGGTGCTTCCATGGTGTCCTGTCCCATGTCCGTTGACAGCCCCCTCCGGCCGTGTCTGTTGTGGGGCCCTGCCAGCCATGCCTGTTTACCATGCCCCGGTCCCTGGGACATGTGTGTGGACCTGTTCACCTACCTGCATGCACCATAGTGCTCCTCTGCAATGGTGTCCCTGTGCCGCTGAGCCATCCTGCGCAGCCGGGGTTCCCGTCATTCGGGGGGGGTGCCCACCACTGTTGGCCCCGGCATCCGCATCGTCCCCACTGCTGTTCCCCTCTTCGACCTTGACAGATATCCCATGGTCAGTGGCCATGTTGTTTAGCATGCAGCGGGCCAGGAATAGGCCACAGGCCTTCAAGAGACTGTACTGTAGGGCACCGCCAGACCTGTGCAGGCATCAGAAATGTGCCTTCAGCAGTCCAAACACACGCTCGATGATGTTCCATGTGTTGGCATGTGTCTCATTGCATCTCTCCTGCGCTGGGGTCGATGGGCGCTGGTATGAGGTGAGCTGCCAGGGCCTGAGTGGGTATTCGCTGTCACCTGTGGGGGAACATGTTGGGTTAGCACATTGGTCAGTGTGGCTGCCCCCCTCCTACACAGCCGAACCCTCTACACCCCATGCATAGCATCTCCCCACCATGCCCTACCCTGTTGAGCAGGGCTGCCCTTTCCTGCTGCATACTCACCTACTAGGTGGCCTGTGGGGATGTCCCCACTTTCAAACCTGCGGCACAGTGCAGACTGGTGCCAGATGAAAGCATTGTGTGCTCCCCCAAGGTGTATGGCACAGACACTGATTATGTGCCCCTTGGCATCACACACACAGCCTGGCAGTTGACACTGGGGTAGCCCTTCCTGTTGATGTAGGCCACCCCCTCCGGCCCCAGTGGTGTGCAGATGCCTACATGGGTGCAGTCAATGGCCCCTAGCACACCAGGCATACGTACAACCCTGTGGAACACCTGCATGTTTGCTGTATGCTCCGCCTGTGTGCTGGGTAAGTGGATGAATTCTGCAGCATATGGCAGCAGTGCGTTAAGGAATTGTGTGAGGAGCCATGATGCGGCTGACTGGGTTATGCCTGTGGTGTTCCCTGTTGGACTCTGGAAGGTGCCTGTGGCAAGCAGGCACATCACGGCCATGACCTTGGTCTCCACTGACAGGGCGTGGCTCTGTCTTGTGGGTGCCTGCATCTCGTCACTGCACAGCTCACAGAGCTGCCTCAGAATCACCCGGTTCAGGCAGTACCAGCCCACAATCTCAGTGTCGCTGTACTGTTCGAAGGTGGTGCAGGCACAGTACCACCTGTTCCGGGCATACCACTGCCAGGCCCTTCCACGGCTGCGCCGCTCAGCTGCCTGCCTCCTCACACCCCTCATTATGACCTCCATCTGGAATATTGCACTGGCCATGGCCCAGCCTGTCCAACCCCCACTCTGCAGCTGTCTCCTTAGGCTTCTCCAGCTTTATGCGGCTGCTTGGGCCACTGCACTGGGTGCACTTCTGTGCTGGGGACCCACACGCATGGTCTGGCCTGCCCACGGGCTCAGTCTGGGTCACACACCCTGTCCCACTGCCCGTTGCACCTCCTGCCTCTGTGACTATCCTGAACCCCTGCTGCTGTCCTGCCTGGCCAATGGCCCTCACCCTGTCACTGTCTCTGTCCCTCACTCTGTCTCTCTCTCACTCTCTCTCCCTCTCTCACCCCTGCTCCCCTTGGTGCAAGCCACCATCCCCTGCTTGCTGCATCCTTTTATAGGCTCAGCTTTGCTCCGCACATGTCCCTGTTGCTCCGTGCTTGCACCATCGGCCTGCCATTAAATATCGCACTGCGCTGTTTATTCATGGCTACGCCCCCTGCACTTGCGCTTGCATTCATTAGGGTTGCGCATTGGCGCACTGCGATATGCGCTGCGCATTGTCACCCGCTGAATATTGCTTTTTGGCACATATCAGCTGTTGCACTGGCGCACCTCACTTGCGCCTTGTGCAACCGCTTTGAATATCCCAAACCAGATACACTGTTACCTAGACTCTGACAATGAAACATCTGTGAGCACTTTTAAACAGGTATTTAGAGAGTCAAATCTAAGTACTTTAAGTAGGAATTTGCACTGTTTAAACCTTGTTCTTTTAAAATAAAAATTGTGATGTAAGAGTTCTGTATTTTGTGTTTTACGTATTTTCAGTAAAACTCTTTTTAGAGCATACTTGGTCTGTCTTTGACTTATTTTCATTTGTAAGAAAAGTATATATGGTTATAGCAGGTACTATGCATAAGCTTGAATGGTGGTACCAAACTGAAAAGAGAAGCATTTTAAATCTGAAGTCTTTATTCAAGTTTTTAAGGGTTCATCTCTGTATACCTGGTTAGGTGCCCATAGGCAAAGATATCTGGCCCCCCGAAGACAGAAATATCTGAGCCTGTGCATTTGGTACACTAGCAAGAGGTTCATAATTTGAATCCCTCCAAGACTTGAGACCAAAGGTTAATTTGAACCCACAAAACTGACAAGAGTGTTTTCTTGTTCTGTTAAACTGTTCACAAGACTGCGCTCAGAGGTCAGCACTTTGGGAGTAGAGGGCCTGGCCTGCTGAGTGAGTTTGTGACAGATTGGTTGGCAGTGGTGGCATAATTTTGGTATCACATGCTTTATTGTTCTGTGTCAGCTGAGACCGTAAGCTCTCTTGCAAAGAAAGAAATAGACAGAGTTTTATTTTAAAAAGAAAACAGAACTATATATCACTTGGCATACAGTCAAGTTCCTACCCATTTTATTTTTTTTTCCTAAAGTGCAAGTCAGAGTAGCCATAGTTAGGGTAGAAGATGGCTTCCAACTACAGCAGACACACTGTAGATTACTTGAAGCAGTTGTACGGGGACAGAGGAGTCCCGTTCGAGGTGACAGCCGAAAAGCAGAACCTCATAGAGGCCCTGATGGTAGCAGATACCCAGAGCAGCAAGTCACACACCGTGACTGAAAGGGACCAGACCTTGAGTGTGGCAGGACTAGCAGCCAGTGCTGTGTTCAGGTCTGGTGAGGAGGGCAGCAGGGCCACTGTAAGTGAAGGGCCACAGCAGCAGGGGATGGTCATCAGTATCCTGAATCCAGATGTACTCAGGTTGCAAATTGAGTTGTGCAGGATGGAACTGGAGGCAGAGCGAGAACAGAGGGAGGTGGACTGTGAGGCAGAGAGAGAACGCCAAAAGGCAGAGCAAGAACAGAGAGACACAGACCGTGAGGAGCTTGAGTGCCAGCGAGATGCAGAGGAGAAGAGAGAATGAGAATGCCAAGACGCAGACCGTGAGGAGCAGGAGTGCCAGAGGCAACACGAGCTGGAGAAGATACGACTCTGACCAGCGGCACCAGAGCAGGTAAGTGGCTTGGGTTTAACTGGGACTGCAGGACTGGGTTACAAATTGAATTCCAAATTAATAGTCGCGTTTAAAGAGTGGGAGGACATGGATGCCTTTTTAAATTCTTTTGAAAAAGTTTGTATTCAGGCTAAAATTCCTAGAAAGTCCTGGCGCTTCCAGCTATCCCCGCTACTTACCGGGAAAGCTCAGGATGCATTGGGTCAAATGGACAATGAGGACAGTAATAATTACAGCAAACTAAAAGTTGCACTGTTAAAAAAGTTTGACTTAACTGTTGAATCATACAGAGCTAAATTCCGAAAGCTCAGAAGAAGCCCTGATATGAGCTATGAGGAGCTAGCCACAAAACAAAGTCAGATTTTAAAAAGTTGGTGGGAAGGAACTGAGGCAAACTCTGTAGATAAAATTGAAAATGTTATTTTATTAGAACAGTTTTATTGGGCTTGCCCAGCATTGTTAAAAACCTGGCTAGAGAACCGAGATCCAAAAACAGTGCAAGAGGCTGCTGAACCCTCGGACCGCTATGCCAAGAGCAGACCTGTTCTGAGAGTGAATGGGGTGGGTGTGGCAGCACAGAAAGGGAAAAGCGTACCTTCAGGGCAGCTAAAACCCTCACTGCATCCACTGAAACCAGTTAGCCCCAGGTTTCAGAGAAAAAATTTCTCTGAGAGAAGAAATGAATGTTGGCTTTGTAAAGAAACTGGGCATATTGCCAGACAGTGTGCCAAAAAGGTGAGCAATAATACACAACAGGGTGCTAGAAAAGAAGTGGGTTGTTTGTGTGTCCCTGGAGCATGCCAGTGAACATGAGGGAACACATGCACCCAGTCATGGTAAATGGTGTACAGACGCAAGGGTTAAGGGACACAGGGGCATCCCTGACCTTGTTAAAGGGGAATCTGGTACAGCCTGGTCAACTTATACCCAATAAATACATCACTGTACAAGAGTTTACTGGTGAAGAGAAAACATTACCCCTCGCTAGTGTTCTCTTAGACTGGGGTGAAACAGGGGGAACTGTGCAACAGGTGGCTGTAGCCAAAACATTAGCAGTGGATGTGATCCTGGGCCAGCAGAAGATGGTATGTGCAGTTACCCGTAGCCAAGCGGCAAGGGAAAATTGTAGTTCCCTGAACCCCACAGAAACCAGTGTAAAAACCACTGAGAGGCTGGTTCCCCAGCCTATGTCTTCAGATGGGGAGACTGATAAAAAGGGGGTAGAAATCTCTCCAGTAGCTAGTAACCACACAGCTACAGAAGGTTACTCTGAAGAGGGAAGGGTGACCCATTGTCCGAGGGTTGGGATTGACAGTGATCCTGAGGGCCCTGATGCTAGTGCTAGGGACCCTAGTTTAGTGACTGAAGGGGACCTGTCCCATGCCTTGGGAATGTGTGAGGAGTTTGCAGCTGCTCAGAGAAGTGACCCTAGTTTAGAGAAGCTGAGGGCTTGGGCAGACTCAGATGGCACACAGGGAGGTGATTGTAGACATAAGGTTTATTGGGAAAATGGACTTGTGTATACTCAGGCAGTACAGACAGAGGGAGGGATGCTAGGCAGGCAGTTTGTCGTTCCCCAGGGGTATCATGAGCAGTTGCTCAAAATTGCACATGATATTCCCTCATCTGGTCATCTGGGAATCGCGTACACTATGCAGCAGTTAGCCCAGAATTTCTACTGGCCTAACTTCACCCAGCAGGTGAAGGAGTATTGCAGGTCTTGTCACCGGTGCCAAGAAATAGAGAAGGCAAGCAAGAAAACCCAAGCTGCCCTGATTCCATTGCCCATAGTGGAGGAGCCATTCCAGAGGGTGGGAATGGATATTATGGGGCCTTTAAATACCCCCAGCTCCTCAGGGAAGAGATTCATCCTGACTATGGTGGACTATGCCACCTGGTACCCAGAGGCCATCACCCTATCCTCACTGAGGACAGACAAAGTGGCAGATGCCTTACTTGGGATTTTCTCCCGTGTTGGGTTTCCACAGGAGGTTATCACCGATCGAGGGGGTTCCTTCATGTTGGACCTGATGAAATGTTTATGGGAGAAGTGTGGGGTGGTGCAGAGATGCACAACACCGTATCACCCAGGAGCCAATGGACTTGTGGAACGATTCAATGGTACCCTAAAGTTAATGCTCAGGGTGTTTGCTGAACAGCATGTGAGGGACTGGGAGAAATACCTTCCCACCTGTTGTTTGCATACAGGGAGGTGCCCCAAGAGTCAACAGGATTTTCTTCCTTCGAACTCTTATATGGACGCCGGGTACGTGTGCCCCTAGACTTGATCCGGGAGGACTGGGAAGGCAAGCACGCCACCCAGGGAACTCCCATTGTGGATTATGTCCTTAGGTTTAGGGAAAGGCTGAAGAAGCTTATGGGGACAGACCAGAGCAACCTGGCAGCTGCCCAACAGAAACAAAAGTGTGGTACTGCAGAGCCAGAGCTCGCTCGTACATGGTGGGTCAGGAAGTCATAGTCCTTATTCCGGTCTAGAAAGACAAGCTGCAAGCTGAGTGGGCAGGACCGTACAGTGTGGTTAGGAGGGTAAATGACGTGAACTACATCGTGGAATTACCTGACAGAAGACAGACAGAAAGGATGTACCATGTCAACATGATGAAGCCATATGCAAATAGGGATGACATGGTGTTTGCAGTGTGTAGTCATGGGGAGGGGACGGACAAAGGAGAGCCCTTCTGGATTTGCTGGAGGAAAGCAAGTGGGAGACCTCCGTGGAGGCAGTAAAATTGTCTCCCCAGCTGGCCCTGGACCAGATCCAGAAAGTAAGGGAGGTTTTAGCAGACTTTGCCCCATTGTTTAGTGCCAAGCCTGGACTAACCCCCTTAGTGACACACGATATGGAGACAGGGACACAGACGCCCATATGGCGGACAGCATATCGGGTGTCAGAGGCTGTCCAAAAGGACATTCGGAGGGAAGTGGAGGAGATGTTGGATATAGAGGTAATCCAGAGATCCCACAGCCCTGGGCCTCACCCGTAGTCCTTGTGCCCAATCCAGATGGCTCAACTCATTTCTGTACGGACTATCATGGACTGAATGCAGTCATGAAGTCAGACACCCACCCGAGGCCCCGGACGGATGAACTCCTGGGCAAGTTGGGAGCGGCGACCTACCTTACGACTACTGACCTGACAAAGGGGTATTGGCAGGTAGAATTGACAAACAGAGCTAGGGAGAGGTCAGCCTTCATCACTCTGATAGGCTTATTTGAGTTTAAAGTAATGCCTTTCGGAATGAAGAACGCCCCCGCCACTTTCCAAAGGTTGGTGAACCAGGTGTTAAATGGTGCTGAGGAGTACACAGTGGCATACCTGGATGACACTGCCATCTTTAGTACCAGCTGGGAGGAACACCTATCCCACCTTAGGGAAGTGCTGGACAAGATACAGAGGGCCGTGCTCCCTGTCAAAGCTGAGAAGTGCCAGGTGACCGTGGCAGAAGTGGCATACCTCTGGCATGTGGTAGGCCAGGGAAAACTCCATCCTAACCAAATAAAGATAGAGGTGATCCAGGTGTGGCCCAGACCAGAAACCTAGAAGCAGGTCAGGAGCTTTCTAGAGACAGCAGGGTACTATAGGACATTTATACCCAATTACAGTGCCCTGGCTGCTCCTCTATCTGACCTGACAAAGAAAAGGATGCCAAAGAAAATTACCTGGGGCCCAGCCTGTGAGGAAGCCTTTACCAGACTAAAGGAAGTACTGTGCAGTGCTCCAGTTTTGACAAGTACTGACTATAGCAAAACCTTTATACTTCAGATGGACGTCTCAGACGTGGGTATTGGGGCAGTACTGAGTCAGACATCTAGCCAAGGGACAGATCATCCAGTAGTGTACCTGAGTAGGAAGCTACTTCCCAAGGAGCAAGCATACTCCATGGTGGAAAAGGAGTATCTTGCCATAGTGTGAGCCCTAAAGAAATTAAAGCCATACTTGTATGGGCAGCATTTTGTGATGCAGACTGACCACAACTTGATTTGGCTGACGCAGATGGGGAAGAACAATGGGAGACTGCTAAGATGGAGTCTTGCTTTACAAGTGTATGATCTAAAAATCTTACATAGGGCTGGAGCAAAGAACCAGAACTCAGATGGGCTGTCTAGGGTCTATGAGGAGTGAACCAATTTGGGAAGCTCACCCCATGTAGGGGACAGAACCCCCAAATTCAGTCTAGGTGGGGAGGAATTGTGACGTGGACAGCCAGTTCTGAGTGTTGTAACATTTATTTTTATATAAAATGTATTAATGACTGTCTCTGCTGAAAAATCTGGTGCGCTTAGAATAACCTCACTCATCCCCCCCCAGGTTTCAGCTGAAAGATGCAAGCCATGAGAAAAATGCTGAAAACAGCATGTGAGATCACACACACAGTTTTAGATACTAGGTGTTACGTGGAAGGTCTTAATCAAGGATCTCCTGTTTGTCTGAGTTAATTACAGCTGTAGTTGCTATATCATATCCTTTTTATGACGTTGGAGGAAAAAAAAACAGGTTATTACATAGAAGTGCGAAAATCATAAAGATACTATCATGTCCTGGAAGGAGGAAGCTTATTATGAGATCAAAGTAGTGTCATTTGAAGGACATGAATTATGCTGAAGTTGCAGAACTTAATACTTTGAAAAGACATCCTGTTTTTGTATAAGATATATATTTTTTATATATTCTGACAGAGGAGGAGCTAGATGACCTCACACAAAAGGGGTTGGCAAATACAGTTTGCTTAAGAAATATTCTGTTTTACTTCAGACACACTTTTACCTAGACTATGACAACAAAACATCTGTGAGCACTTTTAAACAGGTATTTAGAAAGAGAGTCAAATCTAAGTACTGTAAGTAGGAATTTGCACTGTTTAAACATTGTTCTTTTAAAAGATTTGTATGTCTTGTGATATAAGAGTTCTGTATTTTGTGTTTTACATATTTTTATCTATTTTTAGTAAAACTCTTTTTAGAGCATACTTGGTCTGTCTTTGACGTCTTTTCATTTGTAAGAAAAGTATATATAGTTATAGCAGGCACTAGGCATAAGCTTGAATGGTGGTACCAAACTGGAAAGAGAAACATTTTAAATCTGAGGTCTTTTTTCAAGTTTTTAAGGGTTCATCTCTGTATACCTGGTTAGGTGCCCGTAGGCAAAGATATCTGGCCCCCCAAAGACAGAAATATCTGAGCCTGTGCATTGGGTATGCTAGCAAGAGGTTCACAGTTTGAATCCCTCCAAGACTTGAGACCAAAGGTTGATTCGAACCCACAAAACAGACAAGAGGGTTACCTTGTTCTGTTACACTGTTCACAAGACTGTGCTCGGAGGTTGGCACTTTGGGAGTAGAGGGCCTGACCTGCTGAGTGGGTTTGTGACAAAACACACTAAAACTGTTAGCTAAAAAGTCTACCTTATCTTTGCAGTAAATTGAAGTCCAAAAATAGTGGATGAAGGTTTTCAGTTTCCTTTAATCCTTGGCAGCCACACTGGGTCTCAGCAGTTTGGCTTCTGGTGTGTGTCAAGCAGAGTGTCCAGATGAAAATGTGTGTGTGTGTGTGTGTGTGTGTGTGTGCGTGTGTGTGTGTGTGTTCAAATGCTGTGATCTGAGGCTATTTATAGGGATGGCTGTCCCCTTGAAATAGTGAGTGAAAATCCCACAACTTTTAGGCCAGCAGATGGCATTCTTGCTGTTCCCCAAAATTTGATTTTCCTGATAATCTTTGATGGGTCAGATTCCCATAGTTAACCCAGGTTTTACAATCTTAACTTCTGTAAGTGGAATTTCACACAGGTATGCTAGAAGGATGTGTTAATTCCTATTACCTCACAAAATGAAGTATACTATTCACAGTTTCCTGGGATTAAAGCATTCTGCTTTTTCTTGAAGCGAAAAGGGCTATCTCCTGACATTTTATTACTTGTTTCTCTTGGGTAGTTAACTTACAGGAAGACTCTTTGATCAGTTATCCACAAGCTTTTTGACAATAGCTCGCCATTTTCCTGGCAAGCAAGGCTGGCCTGCAGGTTAAAAGAAGGTCAAACCTTTTTTTTTTTTTTAAATCCAGTCTTTTCTCTATGTGCTCTTGCTGACACTGGCATGTACATATACATAGAATTACACAATAAAACATATATACAACAGAATTATATCTACACATAAGGTCTAGCAGCCAGGCAGCTCGCCACACCCTGCACTAGAGCACTAGTGTGTGTCCCAGCAGCCCCGAGAGTGAGATACCCTGCACTAGAACACTAGTGTGTGCCTCAACAACCCCAGTGTGTGAACCCCTGCACTAGTGTGTGTTCCACCAGCCCTGAGAGTGAGATACCCTGCATGAGTGCACTAGTGTGTGTCCCACCAGCCCCAGGAGTGAGATACCCTGTACTAGAGCACTAGTGTGTGTCCCACCAACCATGAGAATGAGATACCCTGCACTAAGGCATAAGTGTGTGTCCCAACAGCCCCCAGTATGTAATCCCCTGCACTAAAGAAACATAGAACTTGCTGGCAGATAGGGACCACTAGGCCCATTGGTTCTGTCCATTTTCCTACCTATATCAGCAGCCCGCTGACCCTACTTGGTCCTCGACTTAACATCTCTTTCCCACCTCTAGGGTACCCTTATGCCTATCTCATGCATTCTTGAATTTAATTTCCCCACCATGTCTGCTCCCACTGCCTCCCCAGGTAGGCTATTCCATGCATCCACCACCCTTTCTGTGAAGAAATACTTCCTCACATGGCCCCTTAGCCTGCCGCCCTCTAATCTCATATGATGCCCCCTCATTCTTGTACATCTACTAAACTGAAAGATATCACCCACCTGCACTTTGTTAATGCTCTTAAGATATTATCATATCTCCCTGTTCTCTCCTCTCCTCTCTTCCAGCGTATACATATTGAGGCCCTTTAATCTTTCCTCATACATCTTCTAGTACAATCCCTGCACCATTTTAGTTGCTTTTCTCTGAACTGTCTCCACCCTGTCTATGTCCCTAGGGAGATGCGGCCTCCAGAATTGTACACATTACTCCAGATGAGGCCTCACCAATGTTTTGTACCGTGGCATTACCACCTCCCTTCTTCTGCTAGTGATACCCCTACCTATGCACCTCAGCATGCCACCAGCCCTCCCCACCACCTTAGCACACTGCCTGGACACCATTAGGTCATCTGAAATTATTATTCCCAAATCATTATATTTCCTTGGTGACTATCAAGAACTCACCCTCCATCCTGTAACCCTCCCCTGGGTTTCTGCACCTCAGGTGCATGATTCTGCACTTCTTCACATTAAATCTTAGCAGCCACACTTTGGACCATTTTTCCAGTTTTTCTAGGTCCCTTCTCATTCTCTCCACCCCTACTGGACTGTCTACCCTGTTGCAGATCTTGGTGTCATCTACAAAGAGGCAAACCTTCCCTTTCAGTCCTTTAGCAATGTCACTAAGATGACATTGAAAAGGACTGACCCTAGGGCTGAACCTTGTGGTACCTCACTGGTCACTCCCTTTCCTTGGATTGAACTCCATTCACCACTACCCTCTGCTTTCTGTCCCTCAACCAATTTCTAACCCAGTTTACTACCTTGTGACCCACCCCCAGGCTACCTAGCTTGTTTACCAGTCTTTTATGTAGAACGATGTCAAAGGCCTTGCTGCCTAGAGCCCTGGTGTGTGCCCCAACAACCCAAGTGTGTGATCCCCTGCACTAGTGTGTGCCCTGCCAGCCCTGAGAGTGAGATACCCTGCACTAGAGAATTAGTGTGTGATCCCCTGCATTTGTGTGTGTCCCAACAGTCCAGTGTGTGATCCCCTGCACTAGTCTGCATCCCACAAGCCCTGAGAGTGAGATATCCTGCACTAGAGAATTAGTATGTGAGCCCATGCACATGTGTGTGTGCTACCAGCCCTGAGTATGAGATATCCTGCACTAGAGCACTAGTGTGTGATCCCCTGCACTAGCGTGTGTCCCACCAGACCTGAGAGTGAGATATCCTGCACTAGAGCACTAGTGTGTGATCCACTGCATATGTGTGTGTGTGTGTGTGTGTGTGTCTGTATGTGTGTGCACATGTGCACCACCAGTCCTGAGAGTGAGTTATCCTGCACTGGAGCACTAGTGTGTGATCCCCTGCACTAGTGTGTGCCCCAACAGCCCCAGTGTGTCCCCAGGATCTGTGCCCTATTTGTTCTGGTTGGCTGTCTACATCTGACCTCACAGTTCTGTTTATAACATCGCAATCTATTGCTGTGGACATCATTGCGATCCCATATATGGGCACTGTGATGTCTGGTGTAGGCAAGCACCCAAATCAGATAGTCGAGGGGCAGTGATCTTGTTTTTATGCAAACTACCTACCGTAACAGAGAAAAAGTGGGGAACAATTACAGAAAATATACAAAGCACAAACCACAGTTAGCCTAAACCTGCCATTTTTCAAAGTTTTTCCAGCAGTGTAGGGGCTCTTTAATGGCACAAGAACATGTTTACACAGTTACCGATAATTA
Organism: Neoceratodus forsteri; assembly: GCA_016271365.2. Classification (NCBI taxonomy): domain Eukaryota; kingdom Metazoa; phylum Chordata; order Ceratodontiformes; family Ceratodontidae; genus Neoceratodus; species Neoceratodus forsteri. Next base: position 32,246,048 of record JADMNL010000026.1, on the reverse strand, counting down.
ACCAGCTTGAGGAGTTTCCATGGCGGGACTGGAGAATGGCTTAAATTGCTTTGCATCACAGCCTGCAGCTGTGACAGTGTTGAAAGCCGACAGGAGCCTGGCTGGTGGGGGGTATTTTTAGTTATAGGCCCACAGGCCATTGCTATCTGATTGGAGCAGTTCCATCAGTGATGTCATCGGAGCCTGCCATACCTTGTGCCCTGTGATTCATTAATTGTTTTCCTGATTTTAAAGTAAACACAGGGAAGGATTTGCATTAGGCATTAAACACAAGGGTTTACTGTTTATGCAGTCAGATGGAACTGGGGGAAGAAAATTACATAACACTGGCACCAACTAATCTGTCTGGAAAATCTGGTGTTCTCTGCTGGGTTATACTTTTTAAGGTTACTTTTATACATCCATGGCCTGTTTGAAAACAGCAGTGCAAAGAAACTGAGCAAAATTTGTGGCCCTACCTTCCTATGACTGTAAAATATTCCAGCTATCTTCCTGTTTTCTTTGGTGGTAAAAATGTGCAGTTCCATCAACATTTGAGTATTTTAATGTAATCTTTTTTTCTTAACAAAAAGGATGGCTGCCACATTTAACTTTAAATAGGATTGTAGACCTAGCAACAGTTAAGACTAAGAAAATAAAAAAAACTCAAGTTACACTGCACAGGTGATACCTAGAAAAGTAGGTCTGACAGGTATGTTAATCTTTTTATTAACTGTGGCTGAAACTAGCTTTTTGGAAAAACATTTTTGTGGCACTGTTGCTTTAAGGTATTCTCATATCTAAAGCTTTTACTTCTTCATTTCTTTCTTCCTTTCTTCCCACGTTCCTTTGTTGGAACTATGTGGGTGGCTAATGACTGGAGGAATGATTGTTATTATTATTAATGTTAATATTGTATTATGTAACATTGCTCTAACATTCTGTATGCACTTTCATACAACACAGTGTATAGTCAGCAACAGTACTGCACTTTAATAATACTGTAAAGCAGCTGAGAATATACCATGCATATAAGGCCTGTGCTAAATAACGTGTTAATGTGTTGTATAAGAACTGTGCTTGTTATTTCAGAATGTGACTTTAAGCGAACAACTGCAGTACTGTATTAGGGCACTCAGAAAGAAAGGGAAAATTACTGTACAATACACAACCATGACCCCTAAACCAAAATAATATCTGATAGGGTCTGATATCAACCAGAAATCAGACCCTGTATTCTCCACATCAACCTAGTGACTGCGACATCATACCAGGATGATAATGAGAAAGCCACAGCTGATCAATCGCCCAAAGCCAGAAGCCATTACTTTGTCACACTAACTGAAAACAGCTGTAACAGCATCTGTCAGCTTATTTGCACTTCGATATATATCTCACACATGGCCATCTCCATTACCTAGAGGTCCAGCACCACCAGGAGGCTCTGAGGCTTCAGATTACAAACAGAACGGTAGCTGGCCATCTCTACTTGGACCTCATCTGGAGGACAGTGTCCAGTTTTGGAGGCTGCATCTCAGGAAGGACGTAGATTGGAGGCAGTCCAAAGAAGGGCTATGAAAATGATACAGAGGTTGCACCAGAAGTCATATGAGGAGAGGCTGAAAGACCTCAATATGTATTCTCTAGAGATGCGAAGAGAGAGGATGGGACATGATAGAGATGTATAAATACATTAAAGGGATCAATAAGGTACAAGATGGTAGCATCTTTCAGAAAAGAAGATGGGCAAGAATGGGGGGACATGAGCTGAAGTTGGAGGGAGAAAGGAGCAGGGGTAATGTAAGGAAGTATTTCTCTACAAAGAGGGTGCTGGATGCTTGAAACAGTCTCCCTGCAGGGGTGTTAAGGGCAAAAATGGTGGAGGAATTAAAAAATTCATGGGACACACACACACACAAGGGAATCCTAGAAAAAGGGAAGAGTATGAAAGCCGCAGATCAACTTCAGTCTGCAGCATAAGTTAAAGGTAGAAAAAATGGGCAGACTAGATGGGAAAGGTGGTCCTTATCTGCCAACAAATTCTACATATTTATGTATCTACAGTATGTATAGGACAATTAAACAGGGAACCCCACAAAGAAACTGCATGGCATGATGCTCTGACCAAACAATTGGTCAACCTTAACATCACTAATATCAAGACTCAATGAGAAAACCAGGTCCGAGGCATGTCTGTGCTGGTGGGTACCAGTGGCAACTGCCTGTACAAAGCCCAGTGAAGACATCAACTGGAGGAACTACATTCCAAACAGAGAAGTTTCATTGCCTACGGTAGGCGATAAAGTCACCCAAAGAATTGTACACACACACTCAGTGTATTTAACCTTTGTAAACCCCCTTGAACTTCACTCTCATGGTTTATCTGGCAAAAAGCACCCTAGTGTGTAAAAAAAACAACTTGTAGCCAGCTAGTGGTGAGGAGAGGTGGGCTGGCCTGGGCAATGGCTGCCTTACTGCCTGCCATGCCAGTGACATGGGTTTGGAAATGGACCAGCATCTCTCGAGGGCTGGCTGGGAGAAGGAGGACCGAGCATCCTGCGGACCGCTCTCCTCCTTCGGAGAGGGAGGATAGTGAGAGTCACTGCACTACTACCCCCCGACAGAGGCCGGATGGTATCAGTTACAAGACGTCAACACAGATGCCTGCAATGTATGCGCATGAGTGTCATTGCACTTAGCTCAGTCCGATGGGGAAACAAGGGAAAAAAGAAATAAGTGCGTGTACCAGCTGCCATGAATGTCAGCACCAGTGCCCTCGAGTCCTACTCCGTGTGGATACCCACCAGTGCAACAGCAAGTGGAGTGGCAGATGTGATTGGGGGGACTGGGCAAAAAACCTGAAGCCAGTGTGTGGCGGCGGCCAGGGTCCAAACATCAACCTTCTATCACACAGTCACCCATACAATATTTTATATATATACTGTAAACACGTGTCTATGTCTTCTGTTAGCACCCTTTGCAAACTGTGTGAGAGGCCTTTCGGCACCATGCAATTCTGCTTAAAGTTGGACCAGCATAACATTCTGTGGTGATTTGCATATGCAGCCCATGATGCTTTGTATTGTGGGGGCATGTGTGATTTTGTATTTTCTTGAAACTTGGCTTCCCAGCCAAATGCCCTTTGGGGTAACCCTTGCCTCAGTGTTTACGCACAGAGGTTCTTTGTCTTTTAAATTTTTTTTATTTTAATGGGTTCATCACAATATATCCCAGGCACACTGCCTTGGGGTAGCTGGTCCATTCTACTGGGGTGTTAAACAGACGAGGCATACTGATGAGTCCTGGTAGGACGAAACACGTGTCTATGTCTTCTGTTAGCACCCTTTGCAAACTGTGTGAGAGGCCTTTCGGCACCATGCAATTCTGCTTAAAGTTGGACCAGCATAACATTCTGTGGTGATTTGCATATGCAGCCTATGATGCTTTGTATTGTGGGGGCATGTGTGATTTTGTATTTTCTTGAAACTTGGCTTCCCAGCCAAATGCCCTTTAGGTAACCCTTGCCTCAGTGTTTACGCACAGAGGTTCTTTGTCTTTATATATATATATATATATATATATATGTAATAGATATACCAGTCTGAGGTGTGAAATCGTGCTCTGATATACAAAGCGGCTTTGGTATCGTTGTAATACTGCAGACCACAGGCAGTCGTCAACAGCAAGCGTGTGTATATCAGAGGCACCACACACCTCAGAGTGGTATATCTATCTTATAAAATGTCAAAATTGTTTTGGAGGGGGGTTAAAGTGCAGGTGTGTGGTCGCGCTCTGGTATACGCACGGTCATGTGATGCTCATCATCCAATAAAAGAACAACAATTTCCCTACCCATTTTATAAATATATAAATATTTTATAAATTTTATAAATATATAAATATATAAATATATACTGTGTGTATATATATATATATATACTGTATATATATATATACACATATATATATATATATATATATATAGTTTATTCCATGTTCAAAAGGCCTGCAGATCTATTTCCAAATAATTGCAGCATGTTTATACGATGCAAAAGAAATGGACAGTTAGCTCAAATAAACATTGGTCTAATTTTTAGAGTAATTCCGTGAAATTGTGGCAAACAGAATGCCACAAGTGTCACTTTTTTGACGCACGTTGTTGTATAGCAGATAAAGTGTTGTGAATGCAATGAAAAATCTCTGAAAATAACCCCAGAGCCCCTAAACACCCTACCATACCAGCAGGGCTGGCCCCCTGTAAGCTTGCCTCCCCCCAGGAGGGAGGGGGAACCTCAGTCTTCCCTGGTCTCCCCGCTGGTCTCAGTATAGAGTCTACTAACCAACCTATACGTCTCACACTGATTGTGGTTGAGGAACATACTGTTTCAGTCTTTTTTATTGTATTTTTTTTATATTTTTTTGGCCAGAAGAGGCACACTAAGCTGAGGCTTGTTTCCAGGTGCATCCTGGGAGCACGAGAAAGTTAAGTGCCTTGCTTCTGGCCGCACAGTATACAAGTGGTGCCTGTGGGATTCAAATTCAGTTCCTCAGGTTTGCAGCTCAGAGTTCTTAACCACTATGTTATAGTGCCTTCCCTATTGACCCTCCCCCTGTGCTTTAACTAAGGGGTTGTGGGGACTATTACCACCATAACCTCCCTTCCTCTAGAAATGTTTTCTGTAATAATGATTCTGGAACAAACCTATTGTATTAGACAGTGCTCTTTATTATGTACAAAGCAGGATCCTGCAGACATGGATACTGGTTCAATAAGAATTCTATTTACAGGAAAACAAAATGTCTGAAACTAGAAAACTGACATTTTGGTGCATTTCAGAGGATGCGCACAACTCAAAATTGGGAGCAATGACTGCATCATCACGTCTGAAAGTCCAGCCCAAGTTTTCAGTGTATGCTTCATGGGGCCATCCCTATCACTGCATACAGAAGGATTTTTTTCTTTCAGTTTTGCTTTTATTGCCTCCATCCCCCTTGAAGCCCCTCCACAGGATGCCCCCCCCCCCCACTGCTGCCCCATCGGCAGCCTTCTCAAGGACTTCCTGCTTATCCACCACTCAGCCAGGACCACAGAGTGGTGGGGGGCTGACACCGTCAGTCATGCGCGGGGCTGCTGGAGGTGCTGGCATCAACTCTGGTGGACTCAGGGATTTTCTCCTCCATGCTTTTGCATTCACTGAGGGTGTCAACATGCAGTGACGCACACTCACGCATGCCAGCACCCGCTGGCTGCCCCTCCCCCTCTATCGAGCGCCTGCTATGCTATCATCTGGCTTCCATCAGCTGACAGTCACTGAGCAAGATGTTGTCCCCCCTCCATGATGGAGGAGAGCTATCTATTGGATGTACAATCCTCGCTCCCCGCCCCAGTTGGCCCCCTGAACAACCCAAATCCGTTCTCGAACCCAGGTCATTAGCATAACGAGTGGTAGGGCTACTGCTGTGTTATTGGGCTGTCTCCATACAGAAGGATTTTAAAGTAGAACTAGAAACAGAGCCAGCCTTGGGGGGGTTGCGAACTGTGCATCTGCACAGGGCCCCAAGAGCAGAGAGGCCCCCCAAAAACTCAGCTGTCCAGTTGACCGCCTTCTTCCTGGTCCTTTATGTACTAATTTAAGTAAAGTACAAAAATGGCACAAAACTGGCTAACAATGAAGTTACAGGGAGGCCATGATAGGGATGAGGATGTTCCTTGGGGGCTTCGTGACTTCTGATATGGGCTCCAGCAAGGAGGTTCGCACAGGGCCCTGGAATAGCTAAGGCCAGCGCTGGCTAGAAACATTGAAAAAGTAAACGTTAAATGCACAGGGAGTAAAGGAAATGGTGGCCCAATGTGATTAAAATCACAAAGCTGTCCATTGGTGCAACAGCAGCACTGCTGTTTGCCACGTCAGCAACCATGTCCCGCATTCAGAGTAATTGGAGGGCTGATGAGAGGGGATCTAAGTGTCGCAGAAGATGCCCTCCAGCTGGGGTGGGGGGGGTGTATCAGACCTCACTGTAATACCACCTCATGGATAACCACAGGGAGGCTGGAGTGGAGAGTCTGCATTGAGAGGGTTCGGGCTGCCTGGCAGAGCTCTGCATCAGGACACTAAGCCTTGACTGCACCGGGGGCTTCCAACTCTGGCACCTAGGTAAAGAAACCAAGCAGAAACCCACCAGTCCTCAGACTGATGGCGCATAGTCCTGTTGTGCTGAGCACCTCTGCCTGCAGCCTCTAATTATATTGCGTGCTGTAAAGGATCACGCCTCCTAGATCCCAACAGCCCCACCATGTGACGGAGGGAGCATGGGAGCATGGAGGACTGGGGACTCGACTAAGGAGATGTTAGGGCTTATCGACTGCCACCATGACATAAACGTTAATTGAGACGATTGGTGATTCAGAGCAAAAATAGTAAATAAAAAAAAAAAAGGAAGAAACATTTTTTTAAAATTGAGCCAGTGCATTTGTTAAAAATTACCAGCACACAGGTAGACAGTTCACGTACTGCCACTAAACAAGAGGGATAATACCGCCAGACCGTGATGCAGTAATGCCCTTCATTGTACCAGTACCTATGTATGAAGAAATTATAGTTTAAATTCTCAGTGCTCCCCTCTTCCGCTATGTTTGCCAAGCCTAACCATAATAAAAGTATGACATCTGGGAGGCAGCTAATCTGGAGCAACGCTGAAGCTAAGAAACAAGGTTCCGCAAGGTGTGTTTTTTTGTTGATGAGGGATGAACTGTGTTCTTTATATATGACAGTGTCTGTGCTAGGCCTCTGAACCACAGCAATAAATCATAAGGTGGTACGATGGGGGATGGGATAGCATGGAGAGTAATGAGAATAAACAACATGTTCTGAAAAAACTTGTTTAGGAATGTTTCCCTTTTACTTCGGTTTTGAATTTTTTTTTTTATTATAAAAACAAATCAGGCGGCTGCTGTCCTCTTGCCTGGGAACACACAGCATCTCGAAGAGAAATGAGGTGGCATTCCCAGTCATAAACAGGAAACTGAGAGATGGTCACTTTAATCCAAGATGAGAATAAAAAACACTGGCTGGGTAACAGGAGTGTCCCCAAACAAAGCTGTTCTTATTTTTCTTCAGCCTCTTGCAGAGAGCTTTTGCATGTGAGCAGTAACCCATACCAGGGTGTGCAGTAAGGCAGATCTTACTGCACATCACCAGGTGTAGTATGAGGCACGAGGTACAGCCAACTGCCTCTAGACCCCTGGGAAGTTGAGTGAGATTTAGAAACATAGGAACATAGATGATGATGATGGCAGAGAAAGACCATTGGTCCATCCAGTCTGCCTATAACACCCTATCATACCCCGTGACCTTCTGTCCATACAGGGTTTTAGCCTACACTATCCACCCCCATGCTCCCTGGTTTACAGCCCTTCACTCTGTCCCAGCCATGCTTGAAACCAATAATAGTTTTGGTGCCCACCACATCAACTGGCAGACTGTTCCACGGCTCCACCACCCTTTCTGTAAAATAAAACTTTCTCACTTCCCTCCTGAACCCCCACCACTGCCAGTTTCCAGTCATGTCCCTGTAAGCTAAAACCCACAACAGGGCATGGGTTCATGGGACATTAATGCATGCCCCAGGTGCGTTGTGAGGCACAAGGCCAAAGGCCAAGTGTCCTCCAACCACCTGGGAAGTGCATTGCAGCCCCATACACCCATACCCTGGAGTGGGTTATCGCACTTATAAAATGGGCTTCAATAATTTTAAAAATAAAATAAAGAAAAATAATTTGTATTGTTTGGAAACATGTGGAATTTTTTTGTTATGCTTCCGTACTGGAAAGTGGTCCCAAACAATAAAAGCGAATTTTAAAAGTAATACATTGCTGTATAGTTAACAATTCATTTAATAAAACAGACCAGTTCTTTTTTAATGTGCTCTATTTGTATGCCTAACCAGTGCTCCCTCCCCCGCACTGATGGATCCAATCTTGGAAGTATGTATGCAGCATGTTGTACTGCAAGCTCTCTCCATCCCACAACCGTAGTATGCTTAAAATTAAAAGGACATATCACGCTGTTGTTGTAATTTGCTTCTTATTATTGGTGGCCAGCACGCGTCGATCTTTCTGCTTTTCCTATCTGCCACATGACTGTCAGCCTCACAAAAGGTAGCCCTGGTGTATTGGAACACAAAAACCACAGCTGTCATTGCCTTGCTGCTATGCCCCCTGTTGAAACATAGACTTTGACGGCAGATAGGGACCGCTTGGCCCATCTAGTCTGCCCATTGTCTCCCTCTCTGTTTCTCTCTCCCGAGCACTTTGGCAGCAGTGCAGCGAGCCACACTCCCGCACCTCTTCCTCAATGCCTTACTACATGTCTTAGTTCATTGGCTGCTTTGCTTGAGGGAGTCACTGATGGTGACACCCAGATCCCTCTCTTCCGTTGGGCAAGCTGTGTCAGAACCAAACACCCCAGAATGGCCCGCCATGACCCAACTCTGGAAATCAGAGTCATCTGTGACTCAACTCTGATTTTACCCTGTTCAGTCTATTGACCAGGTTCAGATTTTCAAGTGACCCGGTTCTGACCCAGTCATGATAATGTAAGTGATTTTGGAGCATCTTCCCAATTAAAAAGGAGACATTATTTTTTTTTTTCCTTTTTATTTATAAAGTTTATGTTCATACAGTAGGTACCATACTACATAAAATGAAAGGAATGAGGTGTGCAGGCCTGCAGACTGAATGTACAGGATTTAGTTTGAAGCAAGTATACTTTAAATAACAGGTCTGTATGTCCATGCAGAGTAAAGAACTACCAGCTAGGAAACATAGGAGTAAAGTCCGACCTGTTTACACTGTAAGACCATTTCACTCTCACCAACAACCTGAAAGAAAAGGACAAGTAAACCAGCATAACAGATCCCAAGCAGAACTGAAATCTGGGGGGAAGGCAGTAACGCTAGTGGATACAGACAGACAATTACAGCGTTGGCCTGGTCTCAGTTAAGTTATTTTATCTCCCCACACCTCAAGGCAAGGCAAGGCAAGACAACCTGCCCTGTGGGCAAACAGGATTATTCAGCAGGAGCTAGTTAATGTTCACAAACTGAAAGGTGTACGTACACACCAACATTTGTAATTACTATACCATTAAGCAAGGACACTACGCTTTAGTAAAACTATTAATCAGAGCAGCAACCATGGCTAATCCTATTTAATAAAGGATATTGCCCTGAGTTGCAAACATTGAACATAGTCCATGCACAGTCCGGTTTTCAATAGGATCCCTTCAGCATATAAGGGCATTTATCAGGTAAAGTGCAACAGGCACCTACCAAACTAAGGAGTTGCAACACAAACATTTTTTTTTTAAATCTGGCTCCCATTACCAGCCATGCCAAATAACTTCAATCATGTAACACAGTACATCACCCTTCGTCGTATAAAGCAACCTCAGGTGGGTTTAGTTCATCAATTAGTTTAACCGCAAAAGCAGCAGCTGAGTTGGAATCCACAAAAATGTGGGTTTTGGACTTATGTCGCACTTGCAGCTGAGCTGGATAGTTGACCTGAGCCTCTATTCCATGTTGTAGGAGCTCCTTCTTGGTTACTTGAAACTCTTTCTTCCTGGCCTGAGTTTGGGCCGACAGGTCTGGGAAGAAACCCAGTCGACTATCCTCCCGTAAAATAAACCCTCTAGCTCGAGCAGCCTGCAGGAGAGAAATCCGAGCCTCTGGAGAAGATAAGGTGGCTATAGCAGTAAGTGAGCACTGTGTGGGGGGGTCCCCTCATGGACGGGGCTGCTGAGGTATAGCAAACACCTTTACAATTTTTACATTAGAATCAGGTGGCAGCAGTTGCAAGTCCTGAAATATCAGTCTGACAGCATGCACAGGTCCGATTTTGCCGCAAACTGGGGTGGAAAGCCCACGCTCCTGACATTGGCCTTTCTCTGCATGTTTTCCAGGATCTCTATGTTGTCCTTGAGGAAGGTAAAGTCTTGCACATAGGCGGCGTTGCAATCTGCTTACCGAGTGATGGTTGCAGTAAGTTTCTGGATTGCTGACTAGTTTTCTTGAATTTTGTGATCGTTTTCAGTTAGCTTAGCCTCCACAGCAGCTAGTTATTTGTTGGTCTCGTAGCCGGTGGCCTGGATTTTGGTGAGCATCACCAGGATTTGTGCTGGAGGTAGTTAAGGCACCACCATGCAACTTGCAGCAATTGGCCCTGAACCTTTCGAAGTGTTCGCAGAACATAAAAAGATGTCCAAAGTTTCTGAAGCATGTTTGGTGTCTTTTTTCAGACCCATCTTGTACCAGTGCTTCGGACAGGTACCAGTCAAAAATTAGTTGTATTTCAAAGTATTTTTAATTTACAGTGCTCGGCGCTCTCTCAGGATGTGACCGCCGTGTTGTTGCTCCGCAGCTCCCCCAAAAATGATACATTTCTTTTAAAAATAAATATTTTAAATATTAAATGAGATAAAAAAAAAGGCTTATGAAGAGGGTGAAGGGGTAACCGGAGCTTGTCATTTGACCTGGTCTGGTATATACACCTGTTTTGGAAAATCAGATGAAATCAGAACTTTTTGGAAGGAATCAGAATCAGAACAGGGTCACAACTGACCCACCCATCCCTAACTGTAAGAGCCCAAACACTGTCATGAGTCATTCTAAATTTAAACAAATACAAGGGCAACACTGCATCCCGTTTACTCACCAGTGCATCATTCAGGAGTCGCTGCACACACTGAGTCAAATTGGATCAACTGGGGAAGCTCAGCGCCACATCACAGCAACTGCAGCCCTGGAGATGTAAGAAATAGGAACACGTGGCTGGTGGCTAGAGCCTTTGAACAGTTAAGAGTTGAATAAAACATTTCTGTAGACTTTTTGAGTAAACGGAATTTCACAGGAAGTTAAGCCTAGCTGCTGGAGTTGCCTTAATAAATTCATTAAAAATACCACCAACAGCTTAATCTGGTTCAAGGTCAGTTGGCATTCATCTGTATTCCCTTCCCCCTGGTCGTGCCTGAAAATAGGCAGGATTTGTCTAGTGCACTTACCCGGTCAACAAAAACTAAATAAATAAATAAATAATATGATGCTCTGCTTCACAAGTTGATTCAATATGAATCCCAGGGAGCAAAGACTCCTGCAATTACTTTGAGATTTCCAATTATGTAGAATTGCTGATAAATCAAGGTTTTATGTGATAATGGCAACTCCTAATGAGTGCCGACCACAAACAGCGAGACAAGAACTGCCCGACAGACAAAGGGCGATGAACAGTAGAGCGACCATCACAAATAGCGATGGTCGATTACTGCATCTGAAAAAAAGAAAAGATGCATTTTCATGCGGGGAGCTATGACCCCGCACCAGCATGCCCCCCAAAATAAAGATAATCAACTCCACAGGGGGCATGTACTTCAGGGAAAACATAAAGATTTAAAAAAACAAAAATATTTTCTTTACGGCCACTAAACCCAACCCCAGGTCACTCGCTTCAGGGGTGGTAGCATACATCACCTCACTACATGGCCAGCTCGGCATTGCTAGCCCAACCATCATGCTATATCCTGCTCTAGCGAGTGTAGCTCCCTGCTACAGTTGCTCTACAGGATATAGCGATTTCTTTCACCACTTGCTCTACTTCCAAGCGTTATTATCGACTCACTCATATTGAGTCGCTCAATAATAGGTTCTCATATAGGGTGTTATCATAAATGTTATAAATCAACAGTGGTGCTTTACCTCATCTCACTTTGTAAATTGTTACTGACGAAGACTTGTGCTCATTTCACAGGATGCCCACGCCCAACATTTTGGTGCAAATGACCTTTGAGAAGCTAGTCAGAAGATGCAGCAGTAGGACTAGAAGTTATCATTCATTTATGATGGATGATAAGCGACAAAATACCTGCCTAAAGCAGTTTAGAACACAAGTCAGATTTCAATGTTTTTGTAGAAAATAGGAAGCAATAGGTCTGTCCAGTTCCAGAACCAAGTGAAAGTTACCCTCTCCTCCCTCCCACCCCCCAACCACACACAAACACACAGCAACCGGCAATCCAGACCAACAAATAAACTTTGGAACACCCTCTCAGATGCTAACCAACAGACTGGTGAAAACTGTTCCCCTCCAACAACCTCACCTCCGCAATGCACTAGGCTCCCTGCAAGTCCTAGAGTGGGGGCATCATTGCCTGCTGATGAACCTGGGTTTCACAGGTGTGGGCTTAAAGTTCTGCTTCCATGCAATGCCCCCCCCACCACAACACACACACACACACACACTCACAACCAGATTTGAGAGTATTCATATTCATGGCCCAAGCCTTTCCCCATGGCTGACACCACCACCACCCCAAGCTCTTCTCAGCTGTTAATCCCTGCCTCAAGTCCTTCCCAGCTGTTGACCCGCACCTTAATCCTTCCCATCTGCTGCCCCCAACACTAAGCCTTTTGCAGCTGCTGACCCCCCACACACACACACACCTTAAGCCTTTTCTAGCTGCTGACACCCCTCCAAAATGGCATGTGCTCCCTTAGCCCACTGAACTGACATACGAACATGCAAAGAAGCCAGCAGAAGAAGGCCACTCGGTCTATCTAGTCTGCTCATATTGCAGGGTCCACAGCTTGAGCTATTGTCCCTGCCCCATCCCCACTCCTTCCACCCTCCCTACCCATGATCCTTACCTTCCCCCTTCTCTTCTCTTGAGACTTCTTTTCAGTTTTTTCCTTTCTCCTTCCTTGAACCAGGGAGCAGCAGGCAACCTGCTGATGTTACAGGCAGGGAACCTGTCCTATGCATGTGTGCTTCCAGACACGCTTCTCCCAAAGGCACTTTTGAAGTTGTGGGCCCCTACACTGACCCAGAGTGAGTGAGTCATGAAGAGGACAGAGAAAACATCTGCCCCCTCGATGTTGCTGTCTGCATTGTTCTCAAGTCCACAATGTCATGGTATTTATACTACTGGAGCACTGTGTCCAGTTCTGGAGACCACATGTCAGAAAGGACATAGACAAGGCAGAGGCTGTCCAGAGAAGGACAACTAAAATGGTGCAGGGGGCTGCATCAAAAGCCCTATGAGGAGAGACTGAGGATCCCAATATTTATATCCTAGAAGGGATGTTGGTGAAGAGGACATGACAGAGACCTATAAATACCTCACGGGGGTGAGTAAGGTACAGGGGGAGTATTTTTCAGAAGACAAGGTGCACAAGAACAAGGGGGCATGCAATAAAGCAGGAAGGGGGAAATTTAGGAGGAACATGAGAAAGCACTTCTTCACTTAAAGAGTCATGGATGCCTGGAACAGACTTCCAGCAGAGGCTGTGGGGATGAAAACAGTGGTGGGCTTCAAATATGCATGGGACAGACACAAAGGAATGTTGGTAGGAAAGTGGAGGGGTAACTGGAGATCAGGTAGGGTCTGCAGTGACAGTATAGGCAGGGAAAAATGGTCAGACTGGGTGGGCCAAGCAGTCCTTATCTGCTGACAAATTCTGTTTCTATGTTACTATAAAAATGTGATTTCTTGTCCGTCAATATGATGGTTCTGTAACCTAGGCTGGCTAAACTGAGCAAAAGCCTAATGATGCTGGGCTGTGATGATTCTTAAACATCTTACCAACGTATTTCTTTATTTTATTTGTCGTTTTTAACGAGGAAAGGCTCCCTGCGCAGTGACAGCTCATTTCCAGGTGCATTCTGGGGGTCCGTTATATGGACCTGTTTTATTAACAGGGGAAATGTTGGCAAGGACGCACCAACTCTTTCAGTTCATCTGGAATGAGTTTTCTATTTGTTCTTTGGTTTTGGATTTTTCACTCTGTTTGGCATGAGTTATGGATTACTGAATGCTGGTTTTTTTCTATTAATAAAAATCTCCCTACTCCTCTTTGACAAGTGCCATGGGATCTTTTACACCTGGACAATGACCAGAGATGGGCAGAAGAGGCTGTGGTTTAATATCTTATCCAAAGGATGGCACCTCAGAGTGCAGCACCCCCTCATACTGCTCTACAGTGTCAGTTATGGGAATTACCCCAAATGCCTGGTGTGGGGCTAGAACCCACGACCATCTGATATTCCAGCCTCGGAAGTGAGTGTGTTACCTACTGAGCCACTGACACTTGTTATATATCATATGATCATTTGTTACTGTATGTGTCACTCTTTATTTCAAACAGTATTTGATGTCATTGATGGTACACACATGTGAAAGAGATGTGCCATCTAATTGGACCTATGCAATGCCCCCCCCCCCCCAAAAAAAAAGGAATAAAATAAATATTACAGTGGTGATCCACCAAATTTAGGTCAGGAGTATACAAGCTCTTGAAGGTAAAGGGTTTGCTGACTAGAACCTGGAATGTGTTTATCACAGAAACACTAACTTACCGATGGCAGTGACACCAATCACATTTTATAACACGAGTCCTAATGGCACATTGGGTGGGCTTGCCCCCTTCTTTAATTGCTCTACTTTTGTTTTTTTTTTTTATTTAGTTGTTTAACCAGGAGTAGCATACTAAGCTGATAGCTTTTTTACAGGAGCGACCTGGGAGCACAGGGAAGTTAAGTGACTTGCTCAGGGTCACACAGTATGCAAGTGGAAGCTGTGGGATTCAAACCCAGGTTTGGTCTGCTGGATGTCACCAGATTTGTAGCTCAGAGCCTTAAACCACTGTGCTATACTGCCTTTCTTATCTTAGCCAAACCAAGCCAGATCCTAAACCAAAGTCTGTCATGAGCTGTTCACTAGGTCAGAAACGTGGATGCAAAAATGCCCCTCTGTAATATATGCATAATATGTGATCTCTTCCTAATTTCTTCTACCTAAACACATCATTTTTTGTTCAGCTTAAGGGAGGTCCTGAGGTGGTGGTAGTGGATGGGGGCGGGGGGGGGGGGACTTTAGCAATGAAACAGGCCTGTGCTTGCTGCAAGTGTACCATGAGAAATGAAAAATATTTGCCAGCAAAAGGAAGGAGCTTAAGATGTTATCAAGGCAACCCCCTCCCTGCTCTGTTCTTTTGAAGCTTCCTTTCTTCCACCACTGAGGGCAAAATGGGCCCTCCGCCTGATCTGCTATCTCTGAAGGGAGATTATTATTATGTTCAACCTGCTCCCCTGGCGCCACAGCCAGCCAGGGCATATCTGGATCCCATAGGTTGAAGCCCCTCTGGAAGCGATCGAACTGTGGGTTTTCCAGTTCTTAACTGAAGCAGAGTGTATGATGACTGTTTCTGTTTGTAACTATTTTAAGGCTAAGATGAAAAGAGAGTGCTTCTCCAGGATCAAAGCAACTGGTATGAGCTGGCAGGACTTTGGAAACAGTCTGACAATTAGTGAGTGCTGATGTTTTCTGATGAGTATCAACAGGGCAAAACTGTTACTGGGTAAATACGGGCCTTTTATGGCTATTTTCAGGTTTGACAAAAAACGTTTGTCAAAACATTTACGGAGACCACCAACAGTTAGAGAAAATTGTGGTATGTCATGTGACTCCGTGCAGCAAAATCATATTTTGTTGTGTGAAAGATTATCTGCAAGGGCCTTGAAATGCCAGAAATGGTGAAGAAAGCAAATTGGACCGCGCACCAATTAATGGCAAGAGATACGTGTTAGATTCTGTAAAGGCGACTTGGGTGCAAGGAGGTCAGGTTATATAACTCAATTCCCCACAGTGTGTTTTAGGAAAGGCAAACTGTTAAGAGCATTTTCCAGAATGGGAGGCAGCCAAACCTGGTTATGTAACCTTCGTCTCCACCATCTCTCTCATGTGAGGGATAAAAATCCTGTACAGTCTGAACGGGCTTTGCAGTCCAACCAGTCTCTCATTGCAGATGTGAAGGATAACAATCTGAAACTGGCTGCAGAAGATACTTCTCCCTTATCGTAATGTAAAGAGCTACATTACAAGATAAGACAATACCATCTAGTTACATAACCTCTACCCCCACCCCTCACAGAGGTAAAAAGAAAAAATAATCAAACCTGACTATATAACTCACCCCTCCACACACACACACACACACACACACACACAAGTAAAAAGAAGAGATACTGAAATCCTGACTATATAACCCCCACCCCTGTTACCAACAAAGAAGTAACAAGAAGGGACAATTAATACAAAAAAAAAGGGCAAAATAACCTGCTACTGCTTCACCCATAAAGGGGTAACAAGGAGGGGCAGTGAATGTAACTGCAGCCTAGCAACTCCCTTACCCAAAGAGGGGTAGCAAGAAAGGGCAGTCAATCAAAATATGCAACTCATCCCTCTCTTACTCAAAGAGGGGTAAAGGGATAGTTCAACTGAAGTCTCTAAATCACCCCCTCTTACCCAAAAAGGGAGTTGTAAGAAAGGGCAGTAAATGTAACTGTTGCACACCACACCAGCACCCACAGAGGGGTTACAAAAAGGGACAATCTAACTACAAAACCTAACCACTCCCTCACCCACAGAGAGGTAAGAAGAAGGGACAGCCACTCAAAGTAACAAACTCATCACTCTCTTTCCCAAAGAGGGAGCAACAAGGGACAGTAACTGTTTTACTCATCACCCCTCACCCACAGATGAGTAACAAGAAGAGACCGTCAATATAATTGAAATCTAACCACTCCCTCCCCCAGAGAGGGATAATAAGAAGGGACAGTCAGCTGAAGCATCAAACCTGCCACCCTCTTTCCCAAAGAGATATAACAAGAAGGAACAGTCATTATAACTATTTCTTTCACCACCTCTCACCCCAAAGGAGCATTAAGAAAGGACAGTCAGTCCAAATATATAACTCACCACTCCGACACCCACCAAGGAGCAACAGGAAGAAGCAGTTAATCTAACTGCATAACCTAACCACTCCCTCACCCACAGAGGGGTAGCAACTATTTCATTCACCACTCCCACACATGCAGAGAACAAGGAGGGCAGTCAAACTTACTGCAGTCTAACCACTCCCTAACCTACATAGGGGTAGCTAGAAGAACAGTCAGTTTAACTGAAATCTAACCACACCCTCACCCACAGAGGGGTAACAAGAAGGGACAGTCGGTTTAATTGCAATCTAACAACTCCCTTTCCCACAGAGGGGTAGCAAGAAAGGGCAAGCAATCCAGCTATTTCACTCACAAGTCCTGCACCTGCAGAGAGGTAATAAGAAGGGTCAGTTTATCTAATGTCTATCTAATCACTCCCTCACCCACAAAGGGGTAACAAAAAGGGTCACTCAGTTTAACTGCAGTCTAATTACACTCTGCACCACCGAGGGGTAACAAGAAGGGGCAGCCAGTCCAAATATATAACTCACCACTCCAACACCCACCAAGGAGTGACAAGAAGAAGCACTCAATCTAACTGCATAACCTAACCACTCCCTCACCCACAGAGGGGAAGCAAGAATGGAAGGTCAGTCCAGCTGCAATCTAACCACTTCCTTACCCACAGAGGGGTAACCAGAAAAGGCAGTCAATCAAAATATGGAAGCCAATGTTCCCTTATCTACAAAGGGGTAACAAGAAGGAACAGTTAATCTAAATATGTAACCAACCACTCTCTTGCCCAGAGAAGCGGGAACAAGATGGTGCAATCGATCCAAATGTGTACCCACCACTCTCTTACCCAGAGAGTGGGACCAAGAGGAGACAGGCAGTTTAACTAGAACATCCATGACTCTTTCACCCAAAGAGATAACAAGAAGGGTCCATCAGGTCTGGCTACATAACCTCCCCTCGCAACCTGCAAGCTCATTCTTTTGTGTTATTTCTGATAATAATATTGAAAGCAATATAAAAAAAGAGCTTGTATCATTTGTGTGTATCTCTCAAACCTACCTGCATATACTGTAACATGTCAAGCACAGTGCAAGGCATCATGGGTATGCAAATCCTTGTGCAGGACAGACCGGCAAGCCTTCACCAGGCCAAAACTCACCTTTTGAACGCCTGTCTGTAGTTTTCAGTTCTCAGCCTAAACTAGTTCAGATGTAAAAGCCTGTTTTAAAGGTGAAGCTTTGTCAACCTGCCCTGCACAAGTGTTTGAGTATCCATAATGCCTTGTGCTGAGGTCAGGGGTTAGAGTGTATGTTTCAGGTTTGGAGAGGCACACACAAACCAAAAAAGTTGAACATTTATTTTTCCCCTTGAATTAATTAATGAATCAATCTTTCTTTCTTTCTTTCTTTCTTTCTTTCTTTCTTTCTTTCTTTCTTTCTTTCTTTCTTTCCTTCCTTCCTTCCTTCTTTCATTTAAAATTTGATGACTGGGATAGATACACTGAGCCAGCAATAGCAACAAAGTGACGACAACAGTTGCATGTCCATGGACAACAAAATCACAGTACAAGTAATGAATTTCATAGAAATAAAAAAACAAAACTAATGTAAAAAATGTACAAATACATCAGTTATGAGGTAGCCAGGATGTTGGTAAGGGGACATGCAGCTAACTTATGAGAAAATATATAAACAGAATCATGTTGGCATAAAATTCAAATTACAGAACATACTGAGTTGTAAGCTATGCAACTGAATATGAGGCAAAATGGGTAAAGTAAGTAAAATAGTGGGGTGAGTGGACTGGACATAGCTTTTTGTAATGTAGTGAGAAGAGAAAAAAGCCTAGTTGCAGGTTCATTCATTTGAGAAAATTAAATCCTTTATGGATTCTACACATTGCTCACCTTGCACCCTTTATGAATCCCACACACTGCTCTCCTTGCATCCTTTATGGATCATATACAGTGATCTTCTTGCATCCTTTATGGATCCTACACACTGTTCTCACTGCATCCTTTATGGATCCTACACACTGATCTCCTTGCACCCTTTATGAATCCCACACATTGCTCTCATTGCACCCTTTATGAATCCCACACTTTGCTCTCCTTGCATCCTTTATGGATCATACACAGTGATCTTCTTGCATCCTTTATGGATCCTACACACTGTTCTCACTGCACCCTTTATGGATCCTACACACTGCTCTCCTTGCACCCTTTATGTATCTTACACATTGCTCTCGCTGCATCCTTTATGAATCCTACACAGTGATCTTCTTGCATCCTTTATGGATCCTACACAGTGATCTTCTTGCATCCTTTATGGATCCTACACAGTGATCTTCTTGCATCCTTTATGGATCCTACAAAGTGATCTTCTTGCATCCTTTATGGATTTTACACAGTGATCTCACTGCATCCTTTATGGGTCCTATGTATTGCTCTCCTTGCATCCTTTATGGATCCTACACAGTGATCTTCTTGTATCCTTTATGGACCTTACACACTGCTCTCCTTGCACCCTCTATGTATCTTACGCATTGCTCTCACTGCATCCTTTATGAATCCTACACAGTGATCTTCTTGCATCCTTTATGGATCCTACACAGTGATCTTCTTGCATCCTTTATGGAGCCTACACAGTGATCTTCTTGCATCCTTTATGGATCCTACACAGTGATCTTCTTGCATCCTTTATGGATCCTACACAGTGATCTTCTTGCATCCTTTATGGATTCTACACAGTGATCTCACTGCATCCTTTATGGGTCCTATGTATTGCTCTCCTTGCATCCTTTATGGATCCTACACAGTGATCTTCTTGTATCCTTTATGGACCCTACACACTGCTCTCCTTTCACCCTTTATGTATCTTACACATTGCTCTCTCTGCACCCTTTATGGATCCTACACACTGCTCTCCTTGCACCCTTTATGTATCTTACACATTGCTCTCACTGCATCCTTTATGAATCCTATACAGTGGTCTTCTTGCATCCTTTATGGATCCTACACAGTGATCTTCTTGCATCCTTTATGGATCCTACACAGTGATCTTTTTGCATCCTTTTTGAATCCTACACAGTGATCTTCTTGCATCCTTTATGGATTCTACACAGTGATCTCACTGCATCCTTTATGGGTCCTATGTATTGCTCTCCTTGCATCCTTTATGGATCCTACACAGTGATTTTCTTGTATCCTTTATGGACCCTACACACTGCTCTCCTTACACCCTTTATGGATCTTACACAGTGATCTTCTTGCACCCTTTATGGATCCTACACAGTTATCTTCTTGCATCCTTTATGGATCCTACACAGTGATCTTCTTGTACCCTTTGTGGATCATACACAGTGATCTTCTTGCATCCTTTATGGACCCTACACACTGCTCTCCTTGCACCCTTTATGGATCGTACACAGTGATCTCCTTGCATCCTTTATGGATCTTACACACTGCTCTCACTGCATCCTTAATGGATCCAACACAGTGATTTCCTTGCATCCTTTATGGATCCTACAAATTGCTCACCTTGTACCCTTTATAAATCCCACACATTGCTCTCCTTGCATCCTTTATGGATCCTACACAGTGATCTTCTTGCACCCTTTATAAATCCCACACATTGCTCTCCTTGCATCCTTTATGGATCCTACACAGTGATCTTCTTGCATCCTTTATGGATTCTCCACACTGCTCTCACTGCATCCCTTATGGATCCTACACATTGCTCTCGCTGCATCCTTTAGGGATTCTACAGAATGATCTTCTTGTACCCTTTATGGAGACTACACACTGCTCTCCTTGTACCCTTTAGGGATTCTACACAATGATCTTCTTGTACCCTTTATGGAGACTACACACTGCTGACCTTGCAAGCTGGCTCATCAGTATACAACCTCCAAGGGTACTAAAGGCCTGATAGTAAAGAGCTGTGAGTGAATCTCAAAGTCTGAAAGCACATCATAAAAATAAGCAACAGCATGAAGTACATTGCAGTGGTGTTAAAGATCATATCTATCATCAAAGCTATCACCAATACCCGATACAGCAATGATTCCCTAGATCTTAAACTCATTCAGCTGACCCTGGGTGTCACATTACCCCACCTCACTAAAATTCTCAACCTCTCACTATGCCTAGGTCAGTTCCCCTCAACCTGGAAGAGAGCCATAATCACTCCTATTTTGAAGAGCGGCGACCCCACTAACACAAGCAAATATAGACCGATTTTGATACTTACACCTCTCTCCAGAGCACTGGAAAAAATAGTTTCGGACCAGCTAACAGAACACCTAACTAAACACAACCTTCTCTGCCGGGAACAGCATGGTTTCTGGTCCGGCCACAGTACCATCACAGCTCTTACTGAGCTCACCTCGTTCATCCATGAGGCCCTCAACCAAGGCTCTATAGCAGGTGCTATCTATGTGGATCTGACCAAGGCATTTGACATGGTCAGTCATGAGCTACTGCTTTGTGTCCTTCCACAACTAAATGTGGTCCCAGAGGCAACTGCCTGGTTCAAGGATTACCTCTCAGGCCTGTCATAACAAGTCAGGAGAAACATCACCATCTCCTCCTGCAAAACAGCTTGCTCTGGGGTCCCACAGGGTCTATACCGACCCTACTATTCACCCTCTTTTTAAACTCTCTCCCCAAGTCATGCAGTGGTCACCTACCACTCTACGCTGATGATGCGGTAGTGTTTTGGAAACACCCACAACTGAGCGCCCTCCAACTAGCCCTACAGGGTTTCTTCAGGGAGCTAGAAACCTGGTTCACTGAACACCGCCTGATCATCAACCATCAAAAAACTAAGTCCATGATCTTTGTGCACCGTCAAAGCCCACACAGTCAGTCGGGACTCCTAATCAGAAACATACAAGGCGCTCCACTTGAACATGTTACAAGTTTTAAATACCTGGGAATCACATTAGACATCTCCCTCTCCTACCATAGTCACATACAACTTCTCTCCTCCGCTGTCAACGCTAGAGTGGGTATCCTCTACAGACTTAAACACTGCTTACCCACACAGGCCATGCATCTTGCAGTCTCTTCCTCAATACTCTTCCTAGTTGACTACGGGATAGTGATATATGGCTCTGCGGAACCCACCACACTACGTAGCATTAACACTGCCTTGAATAAAGCTTGCCGCCTAGTCACCGGCAGTGACAGACTAACTCATACCTGTGAGCTCTATGCTTTGGCTGGTTTGCTAAACTTCCAAGAAAGACTAAGGTACCATACCTGCATCCTTGCAAAAAAGATACATCTCCAGCTAGCCCCCATCGACCTTCTCTCTATTATCAGTGCAGCCTCCCTCAGGTGTAATACAAGACTCACAGTAAACTCCTCATTTCTGGTACCCCATTGTTGAACATCCCTTGGGCAAAGATCCTTCCGCTACCGTGCCCCTCTTTGGCTCAATACTTTACCACCCCCACTCTCTCAGACCCATAGCCTCTCCCTATTCAAATCAGGCCTCAAAGCACAACTACTTGAGTCAGTTAAATGTGACTGTGGCTAACACTGCCCTCCTCTTGTGTTTTCAAACCCTCCAAATACCTGACACAGGGTCTCCCTAGATCCCATGAAACAGCATCCTACACGTCTCAGACAAGGGATATCCTGAATGCTGCCTACTACTGTCACCGGTTAACTAAGTTAAAGCCTGGACTGCACTACCAGTACTGTTATGTAAATACTGTTTGTTTATGTATGTTTCTTCTGTATTTGTTTACCCTCCACCCCCTGTAACCGACGTGGAGCCTTTGCAAAAGAGTCTGTGACTCAAAGGATTGTAATTCCGATTATATTCAATAAATAAATAAAATAAATAAAAATATGCAATGGTTTTTACATATTTTTAATAAAAGCTTAAAAAGTTGCAGTTCAAGTCCTTGTGTCATGATTAGTGTTTCCTGAAAATGTTATGCAGTTTGGTTTTGAGGTTTTCTTTAAATCAGCATTTAACTTGCTCTACAGTGGCTGAAAACAGTGGAGTTATTTCTGTCCTCTCAGTCAAGCTTAGAGTGCGATGACATCATTTTGGAGTAGCTTGCGGATTGATTCCCAATCAGAGCAGCACTCTGTAGAGTTTATGGTTTGCTGAGCTCTCTAGGTTTCTTACAAACCCAATCTCTGGTTTGTGTTTAGATAGATCAGCTTAAAATATATCATCCTGTTCCTTAAAAAAGCTGATCATTTCAGTTTCAATTCTGAATTGAAGTAGTGGAAATCTCTTTCTGTGAGAAATCAGCTTGTCTGTATCACAGCTCTGTTCTTTCTAATCAAACCTCAATTTTTTTTTCTAACTATAAAACACAGGGCTGTTTAATGAATATAAAATAAATGTAAATGTTGTTCATTCACAGAAAGTTTGTCATTAATGTAGTCTTATAAATACAATCATGTAAGAAATTTTTTTTTCATGTCAGATTAACAAACAGGTGCTTGTCACACTCTGTTACAGTATTTCAAGCACATGTACTGTCAGAACTTACATATTTCGGTTCTTTGGTAGTTTCTACGTGAAAATGCATCATGTACGTGTATAACTAAAAACACTATGTGGCATCCCAATGCACTGTGTCTCTGTCCCACAGTTGAGGCAGCTGCAGTCTACTGCCACCAGTCCCCTGCCCCACAAGCCCCCTTCCTTCTGCGCCACATTCAAGGCTGCTGCACTCTACTGCCCACTATCTTCTCCCACACAGTCAGGGATTATGCACCCTGCTGCCTCCATCCCCTGTCTAAAGAATCAGGGCTACTGCACCCTGCCGCCCTCTGCCCAAACAATTGTGGTTGCTGCACCCTGCTGCCCTCTCTCCCCTACCCTCACAGTTAGGGATGCTGCACCTGTTGTCCCATTCCTGTCTCCACAGTCAGGGCTGCTGTGCTGTGCTGTGCTAAGCCTTGGTGTGCCAGGTTCCCTGCCTCCACAGCTGGGGCTGCTGCACCATGCTGCCCTAGCACCAGAGGTGGTGCTTTTGCTGCACCCTGCTACCCACTTCCATTGCTCCAAATGGTCAGTGCTGCTGCACTGCATGTGCCCCATCTCACAGTCAGGGCTGCTGCACTGCATGTGCCCCATCTCACAGTCAGGGCTGCTGTACTGCATGTACCCCATCTCACAGTCAGTGCTGCTGCACTGCATGTACCCCATCTCACAGTCAGGGCTGCTGCACTGCATGTGCCCCATCTCACAGTCAGGGCTGCTGCACTGCATGTGCCCCATCTCACAGTCAGGGCTGCTGCACTGCAATGTACCCCATCTCACAGTCAGTGCTGCTGCACTGCATGTACCCCATCTCACAGTCAGTGCTGCTGCACTGCATGTACCCCATCTCACAGTCAGGGCTGCTGCACTGCATGTGCCCCATCTCACAGTCAGGGCTGCTGCACTGCATGTGCCCCATCTCACAGTCAGGGCTGCTGCACCACATGTACCCCATCTCACAGTCAGGGCTGCTGCACCGCATGTGCCCCATCTCACAGTCAGGGCTGCTGCACTGCATGTGCCCCATCTCACAGTCAGGGCTGCTGCACTGCATGTACCCCATCTCACAGTCAGTGCTGCTGCACTGCACGTACCCCATCTCACAGTCAGTGCTGCTGCACTGCATGTACCCCATCTCACAGTCAGGGCTGCTGCACTGCATGTGCCCCATCTCACAGTCAGGGCTGCTGCACTGCATGTGCCCCATCTCACAGTCAGGGCTGCTGCACTGCATGTGCCCCATCTCACAGTCAGGGCTGCTGCACTGCATGTGCCCCATCTCACAGTCAGGGCTGCTGTACCCTGATGCTCCATGTGTCCTGCCCCACAGTTGAGGCTTCTGCACCATGCTGTCTTCTATCCCCTGTCACTACTGACAGGGCTGCTGCACCCTGCTCCTTTCTACACAGTTGGGGTTGCTGTGGCCTGCTGTACCCTAGAGCTCCATGCCTCTGCAGTTAGGGCTGTTGCACCCTGCTGTCCTCCTGCAACCAGAGTCAGATCATTTGCTATACCCTGCTGCCCACATCCCTTGTCCCAAACAGGCATGTCAACTCTGGAGGCATGCAACAGGGCGCAGCAAATGCCCTGAATCTTGTGGCAAGTGGCAGCATGGGGCAGCAGCCCAAACTGCAGAGGCATGGGGCTCTAGGGCACAGCAGGCCATGGCAACCCCAACTGTGTAGAAAAGAGCAGGGTGCAGCAGCCCTGTCTCTTGTGATGGGATAGAGGACAGCATGGTGCAGAAGCCTCAACTGTGGTGCAGGACACAGGGGGCATCAGGGTACAGCAGCCCTGACTGTGAGATGGGGTACAGGTGGTGCAGCAGCCCTGCTTATTTGGGGCAATGGAAGTGAATAGCAGGATGCAGCAAAATCCCCACCTCTGGTGGCTAGGGCAGCACTGTACAGCAGCCCCAGCTGTGGAGGCAGGGAACCTGGCACTCTAGGGCTTAACACAACACAGCAGCCCTGACTGTGGAGACAGGAACAAGGGGCAACAGGTGCAGTTTCCCTAACTGTGAGGGTGTGGGAGAGAGGGCAGCAGGCTGCAGCAATCCCAACTGTTTGGGCAGGGGGTGGCAAGGTACAGCTGCCCTGATTCTTTAGGCAGGGGATGGAGGTAGCAGGGTGCACAATCCTTGACTGTGTGGGAGAAGATAGTGGATAGCAGGATGCAGCAGCCTCAAATATGGAGCAGAAGGCAGGGGGCTTGTGGGGCAGGGGCAGGTGGCAGTATATTGCAGCTGCCTCAACTGTGGGGCAGAGACATGGTGCATCAGGATGCCATATAGTGTTTCTAGTTACACCTAACATGATGTATTTTCAACAGAAACCACCAAATGACTGAAATTTATGAGTTCTGACAGGTGCCTGTCAAACTGTGCTACAGTATTTCAAGCACATGTACTGTTTGTCAATCTGATGTGAAAAAAATGTTCTTACATGAATGCATCTATGAAAGCTACATCAAAGACAAACTGTTTCTGTGAATGAACAAAGTTTAGATTTATTTTATATTCATTTAATAGCCCTGTGTTATATAGTTAAAAAAAAAATCTGAGTTTTGATTAGAAAGAACTGAGAGCTGTGATACAGACAAGCTGATTTCTCACAGGGAAAGATTTCCACTACTTCAGTTCAGCATTGAAATTAAAATGATCAGTTTTTCATGAGATGACAATGATGTATTTTAAGCCGATCTATCTAAACGCAAATCAGAGACTGGGTTTGCAAGAAACTTGGGAGAGCTCAGCAAACCATTAACTCTACAAACTACTGCTCTGATTGGGAATCTGAAACAGCAAGCTACTCCAAAATGATGTCATCGCAATCTAAGTTTGACTGAGAGGACTGAAATAACTCCACTGTTTTCTGCCACTGCAGAGCAAGTTAACAAATATTGATTTAAAGAAAACCACAACACCAAACAGCACGAAATTTTCAGGAAACACCAATCATGACACAGGGACTTGAATTTCAGCTTTTCAAGCTTTTATAAAAAATATGTAAAAATCGTTGCACGTGATCTTTAACCCCTGAGGGTGATGGAATTTTTTAGATGAGGATTCGGTTATTAGCCCCTAGTGTTTTTGCAAGTCCCTCCTCATGTACACTGGGCAACAATAAAAATACCAATGATTCTATTTTTGTTCACTCTGCAAAAACTAGCTGGAGGGACCACTTTGTGGGCATTTTATAAGTGCAGATGTTTTCCCACGTGCAAGTGATTTGAATAGACTTTTCAGATTTCTGCAGAAAGAAAATAACGTGCAAAAGGATAAAAACTGCTTGGCTTACCATGTAGGGGCATGGATTCATGTGTCAATTTCAGGATCCTAGTTGGGACTGACAAAGGTGCATGCAGCAGAGTAAGACTCCAATGTTTCTCTTAAGTGCCATAAAAAAGCAGATTCCTCTGAGTTTTTTGATGTTTTTCCCTCTAGTAAAGGGACGTGGGCATCCTGGTTCTACTCACCTTTTGTGGGACTGACAGAAGGCTGAGAATAGTCACCTAGGGATCATGTGACACCTTTAAGGTAAAATCATAACATCTGCCACTGCTTGACTACCCCCTGCTGGCCATTGGGAGTCATGAAGCACACAGCTCCTGAGCCCCACCCCACCAGCAACACAAAGCATGCTACTGGCATCAGATGTGTAAACACTCCATATATTCAGGTCAAACCATATACAGTAGGTAGATAACATAGAGACTGTGTGAGGCTACCCACAATGGACAGGGCAGAATGTTGTGGGAGTACAAGAAGAATGCTACAAAACATTTTAAAAAGAAGGAAAATGAACATAACATTTTTGAACCCTTTCAAAAAGCTGTAGATTTTCAAACAAGGAAGTAAATAAGTTTTATATAGCACCATTCATGCAAACAGTATCCCAAAAAGCTTTACACATCATCAATGGGGAGGTGGGGAGAATGTTGCTTCCATTGGGTCTATAGGGAGTTTCAAACAGCACATAGATGGATTAGAGATAGAGAGAGAGAGAGATAACAGAGCATAAGCACAAGCAGTTTAAGTGACTTGCTTAGGGCCACACGATGAGTAAGTGGTGGTTGTAGGATTCAAACCTGGGTCTCCAAGTTCACTGCTTTGTACTCTAACAACTGTGTCAAACTACTTCCCAAAATAAAACTTTTTTTTTTTAAGATAAAATTTGTCCTTTTATTGTTTCAACCTTAAAAGTAGAGCTGACTCGTAAAGGGATTGTGAGGTCCAGTGGTGACTTGTAATGTTTCACTTGGGGGGAGGGGGTTGAAATACCTGGCATTTATCTGGCATAGTCAACATTTCACATCTTCTCAGTGCTAAATGAAAGGCTGCATGAGCCACACTCACTGCTTGCTGGATCTGGAAAATTTGGGCCAACATTACCAACAGTCTTTTGAACATTCATACAGCTCTATCCAGTCCCAAACTAAGTGAATGCAGCTATTGACACACTGCATGAACATGGTTGTTACATAATACTGGAGTTGGCATTCCCAAGATGTGGAAAATTGAATGCAGGTTGTGGGGGTATTTGTTTCAAAGTCTCCCATCATTCAATTGCTTGGCAGCACCTCGTAGCAGTTGAAGATATTTTGATCCCAGAGTCAAGCAAAACAGTGTGAAATCAATGGCAAAGCAGGCTAGCGTAAGGGTATATACCTTAGGGAAAACACATTCTCCAAGAATTAAAGTATTAATTGTGTAAACATGCAATGCTGTTACAGAATAATCTCCAGGTTACTGGGGCTTGGCAGCAGGCATGTTACACTGGTACCAGGTGTCTTTATGTTGGGCATTTGCAGTAGATCAGACATGAGACCAGGCTCAGCCTAAGATATGTTCAGTCCTGTTCAGGAAATCCAAAGACCATGCAGATCTCAAATATTTTGGTATGTTCCTCTAGGGGCAGGTGCACTTAAGCGCCTGCAAGGTTGGTTTATTTAGTTTCATCAGAGTCAGAGTACAGGACGTTCAGGATTAGAGTTTATGAACACCTTGTCCTCTGAACTCAGACACCCAGCCTTGAACCCAAGCACCTGCATGCAATCTCTGAACTCCAACACTCAACTTCCAAACCCCAACACACAACCTTGAACCTCAAAACACAACCTCTGTACCCCAGCATCTGACCTCCGAACTCCAATACCCATACCATTCTCCGAACCCAAAACCCAACCTCTGAACCTCAACAGTCAATCTTGACACCCAACTCCCAACATCTAAATCCCAACACCCAAAGTCCAAACTCCAACATCTAACCTCTGAACCCCTGCATCTAACACCCCACCTTTAGCTCCAACTTCCAACACCCAACCATGAACCCAAAAACCCAGACTCATTCATCTAGCAGAGGATGTGTTCAAGCACCACCAAAATAACTGTATTAGGTTTCAGCACCCTAATGTAGGAGTCAGAGCACAGGGTGACCAGGATTAAAGATTTAGGTTATGACCATCTTGGCCTCTGACCTCAAACACTAACCCTTGAACCTGAGCACCTGACCTTGAACCTAAATGACTGACCTCCAAGGCCCAGCACCCAGCCTCTGAACCCAATACTCAGCATCTGAACCCCAATAGCCAACCTTCACACCAACTACCAAACCCTGAGCTTCAACACCCCACCTTGTCCCCTAATGAAGATTTGGTGAGAGTAGAAGCACTGGGGTGTTTTGAATAACGTTCCCTTTCTGTAAATTGCACTTTTTACTTTTACTGTTCTATTCCTACCTGAGATTTGGGATTTTGCAAAGGGACTAAGCTAGTGAGCTTCTTGCCACCATTTTGCAGTATTCAGATTTCTGCTGTGAATCTGGATAGCACTGTTGCTTTTTGGGTTTTTTGAACCACAACATCTAACCTGTGAACCCAAACATCCAACCTCTGAACCTCAACACCTAACCTCTGGACCTGGTAGCTAAACTGCTAATGTCCAACCTCGAACTTCAAGGCTAAACCTCTGAACCCGATCCCTGAACCTCTAAATACCAATACTCAGTCTCCAAACCCAATACCCATCTTCTGACCTCCAGCATCCAACCATTGCATCCAAACAGCCAACCTCTAAACCCAGCCACGAACCCCAGCACCTAACCTTGAACTTTAACACCCAACATTGAGCTGCAACAGCCAACCATGAATACAACATCCAGCTTCCTAATCACAGCACCCAAACTCTGAACCCCAACAACCATCCTCTGAATTCTAGTATCCAATCTCTGTACCCAATCAGCTAACATCCAAACCCCAACACCCTATCTCCAACCCTATTGCCTAACCTTGAATGTCAACACCCAACCATGAACTCCAACATCCTAACCCCAACACCCAAACTCTGAACCTTGACACCCAAATTCTGAATCCCAATGCACAGCCACCAAATCACAGCATCCAGCCTATGAAGTACAACACCTAATGTTGAAACCCAACATCCAGTCTCCATATCCCAACACCGAACCTCCAAATTCCAATGCTTAACTCCTAAACCTCAACACCCCACCTCTGAACCCCAACTTCCAAATTCCAAATTCCAACATCCAACCACACCCAACCCCCAACTCACAACCTCCAAATCCCAATACCCAATCTCTTAACCCAGAGTCCAGTCTCCAAATCCCAACACCAGCCGCACACAACTACCAACACCCAACCACACCCAACCACCAGTCCCTAGCACCCAACCTCTGAATCCCCACAGCCAACCTCTGAATCCCAGCACACAACCTATGAACTCTAACATTCAACCTCCAAATACCAACACCCAACCTCCTCCAAATACCAGCACCCAACCTCCTCCAAATACCAACACCCAACCTTCTCCAAATACCAACACCCAGCCTCCTCCAAATACCAACACCCAACCTCATCCAAATACCAACACCCAACCTCCTCCAAATACCAACACCCAACCTGCTCCAAATACCAACACCCAACCTGCTCCAAATACCAACAACCAACTTCCTCCAAATACCAACACCCAATCTGCGAATCAATCAATCAAACTTTAACCAGGCATAAACACCATTGAACAAGCTCATTTTTAAAGTGGTCTTGGACATCAAACAAATCACAGCCAGGAATAGGTAGACAAAACAAAACACTGTACATGTGAGAAATCAATCAGGCCAATATAATCAGAGATAACACAGTTAAATGCAAAGAAAAGAACACTAGGCAAATGAGCAGAGAAGGTAAGAAGCTTAGACCCTGGGCACTCACTAGCATATGTAGACCAGTATATTCACTAATATATGTAGACTGGAGAGTATTCTATTATAGAACTTGGGAGGGGGAGGGGTAGAGAGAGGGGTAAATGTGATGGGAGAGGTAGGGCGGAAGGGTCAGGAGGTGAGAAGAGAGGTTACAAAGTGCTGGGTTCCCACAAGTGGCGGGATGGGGACTGAATGCAGCTAAGTGTCAGAAGATTCATGTGGGACACCAAAGACTAAGGGAGCATAGTCACCTAAAACAGTTGCAGGTTTCCTTCAGGTACTCAGCTATTAGTGCTTTGAAGGTGAATGGACCGGGGAGGGTTGAGAGCTTTAGAGATCTTTCATGGTATTCCATAGGGAAGGGAAGGAGAAATTAATTGCATCTGAGCCATGGAATGTTTTCACCTGGGTATCTGGAAGCAGAGTATGGAGAAGCGTCTCAAACCATACAACCCATTGGCATGCTCGAAGAAGCTCGAGTTGTATGCAGGGAGCTTATCAGATAGTGCTCTATAGAACCAGAAGAGAGCATTTCTTTTCCTCCTTGTAGGAAGTGAGGACCATCCCATCTCTCGGTACAGCAGGGAATGGTAGGTGCGAGAAGGTAGATTGAGGATGAACCTCAAGGCCCGGTGGTAGAGTGTTGAGTTTACAAAGCACTGGAGAGGGACATTTGTTGTAGAGGAGGTCAACGTAATCCAGTAGGGGCAGGAATGTGGATTGCACTAGCCTCTTTCTAGCTTCATTGGTGAGAAGGTGCTTAATGCAGTAGAATATGCCTAAGCATTGTCTTAATTTTTTCATGACCTCATTCAGAAGGCACAGAAAGTTAAGCTTATTGTCCAGCCAGAACCCTAGGTATTTGAAGTTATCCACAGTTTCGAAGGGTTCACCCAATAAAGTTAGGATCTTAAGGTTGCATGTTGGTCCTGAGGCTGCCTTCGGTGACAGGATCATGGCTTTGGTCTTTCTGGCATTAAGTAAGAGTTTAGGCTTAATAAGATTATATTGGAGAGAGATAAAGTCTCACTGTAAGTCCTCATAGGCCATGTCAAAAGAAGAGTTAGAGGAGTAGAGGACAGTATCGTCCACAAATAAGTGCACATTAGCTGTGCACAGTTGTGAGCCAAGGTTATTGATATAGATTGCAAATAGGATTGGGCCCAAAATGGAGCCTTGGTCGACACCTCATGGTAGTGTTTTTAGAGGAGTCAATTCTCCTAAGGCTTTAACTTGTTGAAATCTGTTATTAAGGTAGCTGGTGAACCATTTAATGGCAGTACTGTTGAAACTGATGTTACTCAAAGCATTAAGCATAATGTTGTGATCCACAGTAACGAAAGCCTTCCTAAGGTCAAGGAAGACAGTGAACACATACTTCTTAGAGTCCAAGGCAATTTGCCAGTCAGTGGTTACTTTAGCAAGGGCAGAGACTGTGCTATGTTTGGCTCTAAAGCCCGACCAAGCGGCATTTAGCAGTTTCTGCGAGTCCAGATGCTCCCTGATTTGGGTATTAATGATTTTTTTCCAGTAGTTTTGAAACAGTGGATAGTATGGAGATTGGCCGATAGTTGTTCATGTCACTCGGATCCCCAGACTTGAACAAAGGGATGATGTGTGCAGTTTTCCACGACACGGGTAGTGAACCTTGCATCAGGGAGGTGTTGAATAAAGGGCAATGGGGGCGGTCAGGTAGTAATGGCCTAATTTTAGGAAGAAAGGTTCGATATTGTCGGCACCAGCACTCTTTTTTGTATCCAATGAAAATAGGCGGTCCTCTACTTGCTTGAAGGTTACAGGACGCAAGCTGAAGGAGGAGGAATAGCTCTGGTTAGTGTTAATGTTGGAGCTAGAGTCATCAGTGTTGTCCCCATGCGGACTGAGCTTACTGATTGGAGAGGTATCGAAGGCCAGCCCCACAGTGGCAAAGTGTTCATTAAGCTGTTCTAAAATATCAGCTCTGTCTGTAAAGGCAGTGTCACTGGACACCATTTTGGCTGGAAGGGAGGCATCGGTGGTATGGCCTTCAACCTCTTTGAGGATGCACCAGAACTCGGCAGTATTGTTTTTGTTGTCTTCCAGGGCTGTTTGGAAATATCTAGCTTTTTCAGACCTAATTAGTTTGGTGCAGGCATTCCTAGAGACATGAAGGGTAAGCCAGTCGGCTTCTGAGTGAGATTTCCTAGCTCTTTTCCACCAGAAGCCTCTATTCTTGAGAGCTTTCTTCAGGGAAGGAGTGAACCAGCCAGGTGATCTTTTCTTAGACTTGATCAGCCTCAGGGGGGCATGTTTGTCTATTAGACCCTTTAGAAGGTTGTGAAAGATATTAAATGCCTCATTGAGGGAAGGGGCTAGATAAAAGTCCTGCCATGTGATGTTGCCCAGGTCATTCAGGAAGGTGTTCTGGCAGAACCTTCTCAAGCACCTTTTCAGCTTGAATCTAGGGCCTGACTTTATTTGGGGAGAGTGTCTGATGCAGGCAATGACACAATGATCACTTAGGTAATTGAAAAACACACCAGTGTGCGAAATGTTATGAGGTTTGTTAACTAACATGAAGTCCAGAAGGGTGCTTCGCTCAGGGTTTTTTCCTTTTGGTCTGGTGGCTACAGGTGTTATTTGTGCCAGCCCACATGCATCACAGAGGTCCTTGAGCTTCTTCTCGTCATTCCAGTTTTGGTTGAGGTCCCCCATTAGAATGCACTCGGTGTTAGCCGTGTCGATCAAGCTTTGTAGATGAGG
This sequence comes from Neoceratodus forsteri, assembly GCA_016271365.2. NCBI lineage: Eukaryota > Metazoa > Chordata > Ceratodontiformes > Ceratodontidae > Neoceratodus > Neoceratodus forsteri. The sequence continues at coordinate 32,212,809 of JADMNL010000026.1, read as the reverse complement.
TAGGAAGGTCATGCCACCAGAAGGCGGACAATAGCATGCAGCAATAAGGAGTGCATTATCATTGGAAAGTATTAATTTTAGTGCCAGGCATTCAAATTCTTTAGCCTTAGAGGTGCAATCAACGACTGTGACAGAATTTGCCCTTAACATAGATTACGATACCCCCCCCCGATCATCTATCACACCGGTAGGTGCTGTATCCCGGCATGTTGATAGCTTTGTCTGTGGTCAAGGGCATAAGCCAAGATTCCAATATCATAAAGAAGTCAGGGGATGCATGTAAAATCCATGTCTGAATCAGGTCAAGCTTCTTAAGTAAACTACGAACATTCACATGAAGGAAGCTGATGCCCTTGTATTGGGGGAGGTCCGCTGGGGTGTTTAGAGAAGCAGGTAGGCCTGGGTTTAGTTCGACATTTCCAGAGCAAAGTAAGAGAAGCAGTAGTAGTTTCTTGAGGTAATGTTTTAACATACTGAGTAATCGCTTATTACTCCGCTTGGTATGGAGAGGATTTGTGGTGGCTGAGATATGGCCACTAGGATCATTTGTTAAGAATAATGCATATATGACTGTTTTGATGAACAGGTTCAGAGGCACTCTAATGTATTCACTGGACAATGCCTGGTAAGAAGGTAAGCAGGATAATAGGGAAGTTGTCCCCAAGATGTGGTGCCATGTACATGTACTGTTATGAGAGAGCAGAGCACCCGACCTCCAAATACCAACACCCAACCTCCAAACACCAACACCTAACCTCCAAATACCAACACCCAACCTGCAAATACCAACACCCAACCTCCAAATACCAAACCCAACCTCCAAATACCACACCCAACCTCCAAATACCAACACCCAACCTCCAAATACCAACACCCAACCTGCAAATTACAACACCTGACCCCTTAACTCGAACACCTAACCACCAAACCAGTAAAGCAGCAGCACATATTATTATGTGTAAATAAAACAACAGTGACATTTTTGATCGAGTAAGTGGAAGTAGTTTTCAAACATTATTTTCACAGGATTTGACTATTAGGGATAAGTTCTGTTTCAAAGTTGTCCTGCCACAATAATACAAACACTATGGCAAGTACATAAACAACAAGACACAACAAGTGATAAAGGTGATTTAGATAAAAAAACACAAGTCAGATAAAACTTAAAAATCTGCTCCCCTACTGAATTCTATTACTTTAAGCAACAAATACTTAAGGTAAATAGTTACGTTTTTGCCAGAGTTATTTTTAAGGTTCCAAAGAACAGATGGTTTTGGCCCACCCCTTTGACTCTAGACCAATCAAGTAGCCATTCTTTTCAGACCTATATCGTAATAGGTCTTGAGCAGTCAGGGGCAGCACAGTCTTCAGATACTGAAAAAATAAACACTGGTCAAAATAAACTTCAGAACCATCATTAAAACAGCATGACTCAGATAAGTGAGCATAGTCAGTTTAGAACAGTCAGAGTTAGTAAACCAAGTAGTCAAGGAAACAGATGTGCATTACTGAATTGAAAAATGTAGTTTTTTTATGGTTAACATGAACTACTGCATCCCACAAAAAAAGGAGAAAAGAAGCATTTTTTTTATTCTGTTCACTTGCTTGCTGCCGAATTTAAAGGAAAAAAAACATTCAAACATAAAAACACATGTTCTGCATTTGGTTTTTGTTTCTCTGTTTTGGTTTTCTTCCTGTTGTTCTGTTTCCTGTGTCTGTGGCAAGATTTTTTTTTTGCTTTTCTCTGCTAGTTGTATGGTCCCTGAAGGTAGCCAATAGTGCTGTGTGGAATTTTCAAATTCCGGTGCGATGAAATTCTGCGAAATTTTCAAAATTCCACCAATATTCCGCCAAATGTTGCCAGATACGAAATGATGGAATTCTGCAGCAGCAAATAGTTGCAGAATGATTTTCCATGGAAAAAATGCTGTTCTGAGGAATATTATTCCATGGATCTAAATGTTTTCTGTGGAAATTGTTGTGGAATAATTTTCCATGGAAAAAACCTGTTCCACAAGATATTATTTTGCAGATCACAACAGGTGGAATTCCGAAGAAGAACCAGCAAAATTCTGGCAGAAATTGCACTGGCAGAATGGTCATTCCATGCTAATTTCGACCAGTGGAATTCCACATTCTGCACAGCACTAGTAGCCAGGCATTGCCTTTGATTTGTTGGACTTTTCCCAGAATGCCTCTGGGAATGCTCAAATTAGGTGACTTGGTACCTTTTATTTGACCAACAGAGATTACAGAAAAACCTTTTGCTTTCAACCTCCAACAGAGGTCTTCTTCAGAAGCTAAAGGTTTTTCTGTAATCTCTGTTGGCCCAATAAAAGGTATCAAATCACCTAATTTGTGCATCTTGTTGTGCAAGGACCAATACAGCAACATACATTTGTATGACATTTGGGAATGCTGTCAGTTAGACCTAGGACTAAAACTAAGTGCCCCAGATCCTAGTTATAATCCAATCACAACATCCAACTGTTTGTAGTTAACTCTTTGAAAAAGTGTTTGCCCTCCCTCCCTCCACAGTCAAAGTCGGATTTATCTAAGCAGCAACTGTTGTTATTATGAATGCATGGCAACTTTCTTCGTAAAGAAAATTTTCTTTGTGTGAGATAATAAAGCCAAAACACCTTTGAAGGTTTTAGGTCTAATTGACATAATTCCCAGAGGAATTCTGGGAAAATTCCATCAGATCAAAGGCAATAAAAGAAGCCTGCATGGTGACCTCCCAGGGGCTATAAAACTGCCAGGGGAAAAGTAAAAAAAAATCTTGCCACAGACACAGGGAACAGAAGCACAGAAACAATCAGAGAAAGCAACAATCCAGTTCATAACATGTGTTAGTATTATTTTTGCAAGTAGCCTTCCTTTAAATAGAAAAATTCTGGGCTCCAAAAATGTGTGTTTTTTTTTTTTTTTAAGTTCAAGACCTCAGAAGACTAACACTTCTCTTAAAGAAATCACAGCAACTGAAAGTCTCTTGGATCAATTGGGTTGCCAAATCGTGTAGTATATTTCTGAGAAATCAATGAATGTAGTAATTTTATAATGTAATAAGTGTTCTGATAATGCTGTTAAGAACTGCGTGAATATGTATGCTAATGCCACCACAGAGACCATGTGGTTGAAAGAGCCGTCTCACATGTATGGGGTACCCACATTCTTAGGGTATGAGAACTGCCAACAGAAGATGAGTGATTCTGATAACTGAAGAGTGCCAAAGAGAGCACTTTAACAACTTTAAGGTCTCTGCAGCACTAGTAATATATTATTGATCTAGGTTGCTCAATAATATATTAAAAATGTAAAAGCTGTCCCCAGAACGAGCCTGTTTCCAGGACTGCTGCACATGAGACTTTCTTTACAGAATAAGAGTGTCTCACGTGCCAGGGAAATGAGCTCTTCGATTGGTCAGAAGCACTCCCTCAATCTAAAATAGTGTTTGTAACCAGGCATGTTCATAGTGTGACATAGTTGCCACTAGATGGCAACCCTGAGCACCAGAACTGCATGGCAGAATTTCCTGCTGTCATTGACATGCTATCAGTTTCAGCCCAGAGAAAAGGGAAGGCAGCACTTGTGAAGTTCCTGTTCCACAGACACTTTACAAGACTCAAAAATGACAAAAGGAAAAAAATAATATCAATGCTAATAGTTACTCACTCACACCATCTGTCAGCAGTGAGAGCTGCAAATTATCTTTGGGCTCTGTCAGGCTCCATTTAAGGTCTCCCTTTGTTTCCCAGCTGTCTAATTTGTTTTTTTGTGAATGGATACCCAATAATATGTAAAGTGGATGGAGATGATGGATTTATAAGCTGGTAAATGATGAAGGCAGATCTCTGTATGAATCAGATAATAAGGGTGAGTGCGCTTAATCTCTGTCTTCCCTTGGCACTGACCTGATACTTGGCTGAAATACTAACTGCACCACGCTGAGGCGTCCCAAAGAACATAATTGTGTTTGTAGTTTGTTGCTCACAGTCGATGCTGCAACAAACACATAAGCCTGTTTTCGGGCAACTTCTGGTCATAGCGAAATCTTTTCGGTCTGCCCTACTCAACGGGTTGCATAACATTTTACCCATGATGCTTTGCATGTGGGTTTGTGGACTTTAGCGTACATGAATAAGTTTGGATGTGAAAGACATACACACACCAAAATAATCAAACAATAAAGCAGTCAACAAAATTACAGAAAATCGGGAGTTGTATGTTTAAAGAGCAGCTGACGCCACTAGGACATTGTTAATAAAACATAATATTTAGACACGGTTCAGCTTGTATTTCATATTAGTTCTGTATTTCTTCTCCACATTATTTATTACTGAGGCCCATCTGCATGCAAACGGGATCTTTGCTCCTGAAGAGTTCATCTAGTCCTATTGCTGTCTCCCTTCCTGAGGTTACGATGCTCTACTTGTGACATCACAATTACTCCCATGGCAACAGATTGTGATGTCACAACAGAGGATTATGACATGATGTATGGAGTAAGCTAAAGAGGCAGATGAACTCTAAGGGATATCGAGCATGTTTCCATGCAGATTTATCAGTAATGAGTAATGGAGAGAAGAAATCTATCAAACACATATGGAATGCAAGCTAAATTGTACCTAAATATTACATTTTTCAAAGTTTTCTTTGAGGCGTCAGCAGCTCTTTAAAAATTCGTAAAGCCATATCAACGTCAGCATTTTCTTTACACGTTCCAACCTGTTACACATGATATACACTCCCTTTTCATAATAAGATATATCCTACTGCATCCCTATTTGCTTAAAATAGCCCCTGTCTCCCTTCACCATACTGTGGCATTTTGGTTTGGTCTGCCATTAAAAGACCCTTATCTTCTCTCTGGTCTGCCAGACCCATCTGTTGCTGCTGTTGAGGACCCCTTGCTGACAGTGCGAACAAACTGATGGACACATAATGTAAATGAATAAAGGTTGTTGTTTATTCAGTATAGCAGATGTTCTCTTCATGAGGTCTAACCCCAAACTGACAAATTCTCTGACTGACAGGCAGTGCAAAAAATCATTACATGTAGGTTCCAAGTGCTCTTAAAGGGGTGGCAGCTAACATTAAGCCCCATGCTTAATGTGTGCTTCACATCACCCCAGGACAGTGAATGTGAGCACCACTCGAACAAGCAACAACTATTAGAACAGTTTCTAAGACATTTTTAAAGCAAAGAAAACATTTGTAAGCATTTCGAGGCATTACATTTAAAATAAAACAGTACTCCACTGTGGGGGGTTGGGGGATTTGGACTACACTGGTAACCAGTCAGAGCAGTGCCAGGGAAAGGGGAACACCTTAGCCTGAAGCTCGGTCATGCAACAAATGCTAAAGTGCAGGCAAAGGGAAAGGGAAGAGAGGGAAGGGGAGCAGCAGGAGGATACCCGAAATGCAGGACAACACCTTAGTAACAGTTGCAGAACAATCAAAAACACATGGAACTATTTGAAAGGGCATTCCTGGACGAAAAAAGTGTTAATACAGGTATGCAGTACCATAACGACAGGCGCAATGAGATAGGTACAAGAAGACATTTACTGCAAAACAATTACCCCAGAGAATACCACAGCAATAGGAGATTTAGTCCCAAAACACACTGAGTCTGGTAACACAAATGTTCAAGACCTCCGTCCACTTTTCCGGTCAGTGGGAATGGAGGCACGAGTTGCTTGCACCAGTTCCTGACAGGATTGGGTCAGGTCATTAAAAGTGACCCAGGAGTTCTTAGCACTGTCAAATCCACACCACTTGATTCTGTAACTTCCAGGATCCATTGATGAACTTCTTCCTTAAGATCTTCTCGATCTGGTACACCGGTGTGTGTACAAGAGAGTCAGAGTAAGAAGAAGACTGAGAAGGAGAAGAAGTCTCAGGGAGGTCATCTGGCAAATGAGGCAAAACTGAATCCGGGAGAGTGTCAGGAGTGGGAAGATCTGTAGGAACTGGTTTATTTATTTATTAGCTTTTGTTGACCAGGTAGGTGCATTAGTCAAAACCCTGCCTAATATTCAAGCACGAGCCGGGAGAGTACAACATACAGTTTTACAAAAAACAAGCAACAAATAATGCAGAACCAGTAGATATCCATGCAGAGATAGTTGTGGAAACAAAACATACTTGTGACAGTGGCCATCCAAGCATGGAAGGAAGGAAGCAGGCCCACAGTATCTGGTTGCAAGTTGTCTGAAGAGATCTCAGCTTCAGAGAGGATGGCAGGCACAAGTGTAGCTTCATTGTTAGGTGGACTGGGGTCATCTAGAAGGGTGTTACTCGGGTACCCATGTTTCTGTCGGTTGATGTGGATTTTGTGTACCAGCTTTCCATCAGACTTGCGGCGTAGACAAATGTGCACAGGAGGAAGCTTTTCTACAATGTAGAACGGACCAGTCTAGGGGTGAAGCAGTTTCTTGGTGGTGCCCAGAACAAGGACAGGCCAGTACAAGTACACAACGTCCCCAATGGAGAATGAAGGCTCATGTGACTTGGCTGCTGAAATTTTCTGCATTGCAGATTTTCTCTGGCCCAATGTGGTGATTGCAACACATCTGGCAAGTTCAAGCTATTACAGCATAAGAATAATGAAGGAAGAAGCTGACCTAGGAACCTCTATCAATGAGAGATCCCTGTCCAGTGGAGTTCCAGGGTGACATCCATGGATTGGAAAAAATGATGTGTACTCTGTACACACCAACACAAGGGCTGGTATTGTAGGCAAATTGAACAAAGGGAACAAAACGGTCCCCAAGTGTCGTGAGTCTCATCCAGGTACTTGGAGAGTGTGTTGAGAATGATATAATGACATAATTATTTCACTTTGCCTATTACATTGTGGATGATAACTGATTGTGTGAGTCTTTTTGATGTTGAGAAGTTTGCATGTTTCTCAGACAATAGTTGGAAGGTAGTTAGTGCCTCTGTCTGAATGCAGCTATGACAGGGTACCATGACGACAAATGACTGTGTTTAGGAAGGCGCCACTGTTGCCACTGTTGCAGCTTTGATGTCTTTTAGGGGGATTAGTTTTAAATACTTAGTTAGGTTTATTTATTTATTTTATTTATTTGTATTTCGGATGACACCTTTGAGCCGAGGGCTCTTTTATAAAGGTTCCAGGTCAAGGCAATAAGGACAATAAGGTACAAAACATAACATGATCATTATAATGGAACTTACAAAAAAAAAAAGACAAGGTTACAATAATAGCAGCCAAAGGCATTGTCAAGGAATGGTGTTGCAAGTTAATTAGACAGTAGAAGTCATAGGCGGCTCAGTGAAGCATTGTTAGGAGTGAGTTAGGGGGAAAAGAGAAAAAAGAGTGGTGGTGGTGGTGAGGGGGTGGTATGGGAGAGATAGAGGGAGCTGGGGAGAAATAGGGAGGGCATTGCATTGGGTATCTGTTAGATGGAAATAGCAAGGGAGGAGGAATGGGGGGATGAAAAGAAGAGGAGACAGATTCATCCTATACTAGTAATGGGGGGGGTAGGAGAGGAGGACCTGAGGCAGTGAGAAGGGATGCTTGGGTGTAGTGTGCCTGGAGGCAGTCTACAAAAACAAGAATGCATTTGTTGCCAGAGTCAGAGCATGTAGATAAAGGCCCAAGAATGTCTGTGCTGACTCTTTGAAATGGTTCAGTGGCTACAGGCATTGGAATGATGTGTGCCTTTGTCGGTTTGGCAGAAGGGTTTCTTTGGGAGCGGGGCTGGCAAGATTTGACAAATCAGACACTGCCCTTGTTCATGTGAGGCTAGAAGAAGTGAAGCCTTGTCTTTTCGAGAGTTCTGCGGATTCCCATATGACCTCTGGAAAGTGGAGAGGCATGAGTGGAGAGAAGAACTTGATTGATGAGAGAGGCTGGCACAGCTCGCTGTACGCGAGTTCTACCCATGCAATGACCCTTTCCTTCCCTGGTCCAAATATGAAAAAGCACTCCGTCATTGAGGAAGTACTGAAGTATTGGTGTACATCCTGGTGATGCTTCTTTTGTTGCAATAAGATTCCAGACTCTAAGTGTGTGATTATGTCTGTGAATTGAGGATTAGTTCTTTGCTGTGTTTTGACCATTGTCAGGGAAAGGTCAGAAGTAGAGGAGGTGAGAAGCTCTTTGGCTGCTCGCAGTAAGTGAGGATTTATGTGCCTTTCTGTAGAAGCAGTTGGTAGCAGCAAAGCAACTTGAGGTGCTGTAGGCATGTCCACAGGAAGCACATCTGTGGTGTGGAAGGGAAGAGCTTGTAAGCAGGATTCTTCATCTGTTAAGGATGATGCGGAGGGATATCATCTCCAGCTTACACCATCGGCATTTGAGTGAACTCGACCTGGTCTGTACTGAATTTCAGAGTTGTAGCTTTGCAGCATGGTGATTCCTGAGGTGAACTTGCCTACTGGCTCCTTCATTTCAAATAACCATCTGAGGGCAGAGTGATCAACGATAGCTTTAAAGGAGGAGTAGCGAAGGTAACAGTCAAATTTCTTTACAGCAAATACCATGGCTAGACATTCTTTTTCTGTGATGCCATAGTTCTGCTCAGTCAAAGAAAGAGAGAGCCCGGCATAGGAAACAACTTGTTCTGTTCTGTCTTGAATTTGACAGAGCGCAGTGCCCACTGCAAAGGAACTAGCATCTGAGTAGAGTTTGAAGGGTTGGTAAAATCTTGTGTAGGTCAATACTGGAGACAATATTAGGTTTTCTTTCAAGGTTTAGAAGTCCATATATAGTCGCATCCCTTTTTGGTGAGGGCGTACAGTGGAGCTGCAATCTTGACATAGTTGCAAATGAACTTTCGGTAGTAGCCAGACAAGCCCAGGAAAGTTTGAAGGTCTTTGAGATTGTTAGGTTCTGGATAGTCTTTGACTGCTGAGAGCTTGCCTGGGTCTGTAGAGATGCCTTGAGAACTAACAACATGTCCCAAGTAATGAATTTGATGCTGTGCGAAGCAACACTTCTCTGGGTGAAGCTTAAGATTGGCTTGTCTGATATGTTCAGACACTTCTTTGAGATGTTGGAGGTGCTCTGGCAAAGTTCTGCTGAAGACAATAACATCGTCCAGGTAGACTAGGCAGTGTTTCAAAGACAACCCACATAGTATGGCTTCCATAACACATTGAAATATGGCTGGACTGTTCTGAAGACCCATAGGCAGACATTTGAACTGAAAAAGTCCCAAGTGGCAGCACCATGCTGTGTATGGACGAGAAGCTGGATCAATGGATACTTGGTAGGACCCACTCTGAAGGTCTGGAGTGGTGAAGTAAGCAGGGCTGGCCACACCAAGACTCTCTAAGGCATCTTTGGTTGTAGGCAAGGGATAAGCATCCTTCACCGTGTAGGCATTGAGTTTTCTGTAATCCACAATGAAGCAATACCCTTCTTTACCACCAGCAGGCAAGGTGCACACCAGGGACTTGTAGACTTTTCAACAATGTCTTGTTCCAGCATGTCTTTGATTATGTCCTCTAGGACTTGTTTCTGTGTGTGTCCCACACTGTAGGCTCACTGATAGATTGGTTTCTGGTTGGGCTGCACCTCGATGGTGTGTTGCAGGATATCACAGCATCCAAGCTTGTTATCTGGACCTACAAAGACATCCAGCTAATTCTCCAGGAATTTCAAAAGTCGATGCTTTTCTGTTGGAGAGGCTGAAAGTTTTGAAGAGGACAGTCTCTTACTGAGGGGTAACTCTGGTGATGCTGGAGTGGTTGTGATAGTACTGACAGGACTAGAGTTGGTGGAACCAGGCTGAGGTTCTTGAATGAGATGGAACTGGTCCCCTGTAGACAAGCACACAAACTTTCCGGTGTTTGCACCCTTTGAGATGACTACTGGCTGATCTGTGAAGCTACACTATTTTTGGAAGATTGCACCACCATGCACAGCCGATAAGGTGTTTCCTGGAAGGAGACCTGAGGAATGCAGTGTGGGGGATCCCATGATGATGCCAACAACACCTTGTGGGAGTGGTTCACTTCGAATCTTGGCAATCAAAACCATCTCTGACTTAGGAGGCATAGTGACCTAGTCTATAGCTGTGAGCTACCTCCGAGAGTCTAGTGATAGTTTGTTTGGTGCAAAGTCTAGGATGGCTTTCTGAGCTTTGAGGAAGTTCAGACCGAGAATGACCCCTGGTTGCAGATCAGGCACTAGGTAGAACTTGACAGTAGCTTGCTGTGAGCCAAAGTGGAATTTGAGATGGGCTATGCCTGTGATAGGTACTGTAACGGTACTTGCTGTGATAATGTACTTTAGGTTGGCTGGAGAGATATTAGGTATGTGACAAATAACTTGGTTGCTCAGAATGCTGTTGTTGATAACTGAGATTTCTGCTCCAGTGTCGACCAAGGCGTATATGGACCAATCTCCGATAGTTACAGGCACATAGTTTGCTAAGAGAGGTGATGTGATGACAGGTACCTTTGCCCCTGGAAGCAAGAGTGTGCCTTGGTTAGCAGTTAAAGTGTGCGGTTTGTCTGAATTGCGAGAGTCAGAGGGGCGGTCAGTTGTTGTGTTCCCCTGATCCTGGGAGTAGTTGTGGTTATCTTGCTGATTGTGCGGTGGTGGGCACCTTTGGTTCTCTTGATTTCTGTTGTGGTACTTTAGCTTTCAGCAGACAGCAGCAGCACTGTGTCCTCTCAATCCACACCACTGGCAGGTCACAGGCCTTTGTGAAGGTGGAGGTGGATCAGGTAGCTGTCGAAATGGTTGAAGAACGTTGACAGCAGTAGCAGAAGAAGCAGTTGAGCTGAGGTGCAGACTATTGACGGCTGTAGTGAGCATGTCTATTGAGAGTGATGCTGCTGGACACATGTTCCAAGTGCGGCTAACTGTGACGACTGAGGTGCATGTACACTGGTGGCCTGGGACATTAATGTGGCCTTGTGTGCACATCGTGCAGTTTGGATTGTGTCCATCCAGGTTGTTGGTTTCTGTTGGATTACATAAAGACGGAGTTGTGGAAGCAGTCCCTGGACAAAGGTTGTGATTTGCTCTTTCTCAGGTTTCTGCAGACATCTGCAGCAAAACTCAATGTCCACTACGAAGGCTTCAAGAGATTCAGAGGGTTGCATGGTACGTTCCCACAGCTGTTCCAATAACCAGGGGGGATGTGCTCGGACAAAATGGTCTTTGAAGGTGGCATACAGAGTGGCAGTATCTCCTTTGACTTGTTCTGGAAGTGCATTGAACCAGGAAATGGCAGTCCCTCTCAGAATCAAGCGTGAGGCACTGGAAATACGTAAAGGATCAGTACAACCATGTAAGGAAATCCAGGCTTGGAATTGTTTGAGCCAGTCGACAGCATCTTCATGAGGCAAGGCTGAGAAGAGTATAGGCTGTAGGCTGGTATGGAGGGTCCAAAATGGCGATTGCTGCACTGATGAGCTTCTTCCCCACTGAAAATGGCAGGAGTTTTCTGTGGTGAGTGGCAAAAGGCTGGGAACTTTTGCATGTACAGTATTTGATTGCTTTCTGTTTATTTATTGTACTGCATTTTATTCTCCCAGATGGCCTTTGTTTTATTTCATTTACTGCTCTCTGATTATTTATTTGTTGAGTGCTGTGCCCCACTTGATTAGGTCCCACTGCTGCCCAGGTTGGGCTTCAGAGGCTCCTTCTCATTTAGTTTCTTTACGTTTGGCTCCTCCATTTGTGTTTACTGCCCCATTGGTTTATTGTGCTGCCCTGCTTACTTTGTTTTTTTGTAGTTGCGCAGCCAAGGGGGAGCAGAGGCTCCATGTGGCTGAACTAGCTGCTCAGGAAGAGCTGGGCTGAGGCCCGCTGCGGCTCCACATTTAGAACTGGGCTGAGGGTAGAGCGGGCTTGCTGCTGATGCGGCATTAAGTGTAGCCGTGGTCGGGAGGGAGAAGGCCAGCCTGTGGAGGAGCCGCGGCTGGGAGAGAAGGCAGAGCTGAGCCGCGTGGTGAGAGGAGAGCTCTGTAGTAACAGCATTGGTGTGTTGGGAGGAGCGGCACTCAGCCATGTAGGATAACAAGCTGGAGAGCCTTGCAGGAGTGAACCTGGGCCGCAGTCTGTTGCAGCATGCAGGGAGCCAGAGAATTTGCTAGTTCTAAAGGGGCAGCTGCTTGTGGTTTTGGCTGTTTGGGGCCCCCGCTTGAGTGCCACGAGGCAGGAGGGCTGCAAGGAAAGCAATCTCCCGAGAAGCCTGGAGCAGTCCCAAAAAGGTGTGCAGCAGAGCGCTTAGCGGAGTTCTTTGATGTATGTATTTTTATTTATCTCTTCCTTTTGGAGCTGCGATCCTTGCTTTCAGAGGCACTGGGTTTGATAGCTGTAGCTAGGAGGGCTACAGGGAGATTGCTTGGGAAATGGAGCAGTTTGAAACTGGCAGGGAGACACTTCAGGCCAGTCCAGCCCAGAGATGAGAATTGCTGGGGAAGGGTTGCAGTTTGAAGCTCTGTGGTGCCCCGGGTTGGAGAATTTAAATTTTCTTGCACAATTGCTGGAGTGGCAGTGTCCCAGAGAGGTTATTTATATGAAAGTCCAGTACAGCAGGAGAACTGCTTCTAAGCCAGGATACAGTCATTTTTCTGCAGGCAGGACTGTTGTACAGTAATATTCAAGCTGTTCAGGCATACTAGGACAGGTGACTTGGGGTACCCAGTGATGCAAGCAAGCGAAATGGGGTTTGGGCAGAAGAAGGACTGCATTCTCCACCATGTGTGGCACCTGGGTTTAGTCTGCCACTAAAAGACCCTTACCTTCTCTCTGGTTTGCCAGACCCATCTGTTACTGCTGGTGAGGACCCCTTGCTGACCATGCGAATAAACTGACGCACGGATAAAGTAAATGAATAAAGGTTGTTGTTTATTCAGTACAGCAGATGTTCTCTTCATGAGGTCTGGTCCCAGACTGACAAATTCTCTGACTAACAGGCATTACATGGCACTGCCAGGCAGTGCAACAAATTGTTACATGCAGGTTCTAAGTGCTCTTAAAGGGGCGGCAGCTAACATTAAGCCCCATACTTGATGCGTGCTTCACAATACCCTATTCCAAATTCTGTACTTGGTTTGTTATCTGGACTAGGATGGATGAGACAGCTCCTTTTTTTTTCAATTTAAAGTTTATTGAAGTTTTATAATAGAACAAAATCATAGAAAAATTATACATACAATATCACAATAACCACACAGTATAAGACAAAAACATGTTACAATAAAACTGTAAAATTCAGACCTGGTTTGCTGACATCTGTGGTGGGCAAGCTCCTAGAGAAGCTACTGAAAAACAGGATTGCCAGTTACCTGGAGGTAAGCAGCCTGATGAATCCAAGGCAACATGGCTTTACAAGGAGTAGATCCTGTCAAACGAACTTGATAGAGTTCTTTGACTGAGTCACCAAGGAAGTGGATCAAGGGGGGGTGGCGGTGGACATAACATATCTAAATGTCACTAAGGCATTTGACTCTGTGCCGTATAGGAGACTCATGTACAAGCTGACATGCCTGGGTCTGGGGTAGACAGTGGTTTGATGGGTGAGAAACTGGCTGGGAGGCAGGAGACAGAGAGTCATTGTAAATGGGTGGCATCAGGGGAGGGCATGTTCACCCATGGGGTCTCTCAGGGGTCGGTATTGGGGCCATTGCTGTTCAATCTATTCATAGGGAACATTGCAGAGGGCCTTGAAGGGGGTGCGTGTCTGTTTGTGGATGACACTAAGGTCTGCAATATGATGGACACTCAGGAAAGGGTGGAGAGAATGCGGTGGGATCTAAGGAGGCTGGAGGCATGGTCAAAAGAGTTGCAACTTTCGTTTAACATGGACAACCCTTTCCTCTCTCCCCTGAGTAGGCCCTCCTGCTCCCCCCACACACCTAGCACCCTCTCCCTCTGCCTCCAATCTAGTCACCTCCCTCTGATCCCTACTGCTATACTGATATTACCCGCTCCTTTTGCACAGTGCACTTGGGCTCCTCCCCTTCCCCCCCCCTTTTTTCTTTTTTTCTTTAGCACTTAGCTACGCGCCAAACAACTTCTTGTTTGCAGACAACTGACTGGTTTCACCGTTGGGCACAGTAAATTGTCTGTTTTCCTGTGACCTGTACTGTGTTTGAGATAGAATCCTGATGTTTACCTTTGTATTTCTGCAATCCTTTGTATAATTTCACCTATCTGTTGTACTGAAATGTCCTGACATGGAACCTATGTAAAGAGCTCTGAGCTCAAATGGTTTTTCCGAATACTGAAATAAATAAATAGAGTATAAGATCATGCATCTTGGCAACAAATACTGGAAGGTGGGATACTGTATGGGGGCCCGAGACCTGGCAGTAACAGAACTGGAAAGAGACCCAGGCATCACTATATCAAGAGACCTGAAGGTGGCAAAGTACTGTGAGAGGGCAGTGGCTAGAGGCAGCAGAATGCTGGGCTGCATCAGGAGAGGGATTACTAGTAGGAGGAAGGAGGTCAAAGTACCCTTATACACTCATCTGGTTAGGCCGCATCTGGAATATGGGGCCCAGTTCTGGAGGCCATATTTCAGAAAGGATGTGGGGAGGCTGGAGCGAGTTCTGAGGAGGGCAACGAAGATGGTAAAGGGGCTCGGCCACCTATCCCATGAGGAAAGGTTAAGGGAATTGAACATGTACTCCCTGGAGCAGAGGAGGGAAAGGGGGGACATGATTGAGACCTTCAGGTACCTGAAAGGTATAAACCAAGTGCCAGTGGAGAGCATCTTCCAGCTGAAAGGAAATCAGAGGACTAGGGGGCATGGGTTGCAGATTGTGAGGGGACAGTTCACTGGGAACATTAGGAAGTACTATTTCACATAGAGGGTGGTGGATAATTGGAATAGGCTCCCTGAGGAATTTTTCGGAGAAACAACAGTGGAAGGGTTCAAAAGAGCATGGGACAGACACAAGGGGCTGTTGAGGGTGGGGGGGGCAGGTGGGGGAAAGACATGCCCTAGCAGATAACCAGGCAAGTGGGCAGACTAGGTGGGCCTGGTGGTCCTTTTCTGCCATCACATTTCTATGTATCTATGTATGCATCTATGTATGGCTATAGCCTGGATCTCCATGAATATGACATTGATGATCCAACCTTATTTACATATTTTTTTGACATTTTTAGACTAGGGAAGGCACATTGAACCAAGGCTTGTTTCTCAGTATGACCGGGGTACAACAGATGGGAGAGGTACAATGTATTGTAATGCAATGATATAACACTGTACAGTCAAGAAACAGAACGGTGTGGCCCAGTTGGCAGCATGTCCACCTTTGGGCCAGAAGGTCATGGGTTCTGGTACTATATCGGGAATGGGTTCATGCCACCAACACTGGCCTCCAACTGCAGTACTAGGGGGAAGCTGTATTGTTGGTGTGTGCTGTCCCTCGGATGAGAACTTAAACTAAGGTCCTGCCTGCCTTTTCTGGTGATTGTTCAGATGGACATTAAAAAAAAATCCCATGGCACGTTTTGAAAAAAGTTGGGGAATCTCCGCAGTGTCTGGGCCAAATTTCTCCCATTCACTAAAACAGCATCAACTACTTAATCTAATTCAAGTTTGGGTGGTTTGCATCTGTTTTCTCCCTCCAGCCCAGGACAAGAATAAAAACAGGCAGTATTGTCTATCCATCCTGTCTTGGGCAGCTAAAATAAAATCAATAAATAATACAATTATATAATGCAGTACAATAAAGGAACACAATACAACAATAAAATGCAGTGTAATCAAGTAACATAATACAATGGCATAACAGTACAATAAAGGAATACAATAATATAACAGTACAATCAAGTAACACAGTAACATGATATAGTACAATAATGTAACACAATGATATCGCAGTACAATAAAGTAACACAGTACAAGAATATAACAGAGTACAATACAGTAACACAATACAGTGATTTAACCATACAATAAAGTATAATACAATGGAATTATATAATTAATTACAAAGTACAATACAATAACACAATACAATGATTCAGTATAGCAGTACAACCAAGTAACACAATAAAATAACACTATGTGATGAAGTAATGCAATAGAATTATTTAATAGTACAATAATGTAACACAGTACATTGATATTATACACTATGATCACATTACAAAGTACAATAAAGTAACATAATAACATGATACTGTATAGCAGTACAATAAAGTAACACAGTAAAATTATGTAACATTGATAAATAAAGTAACATAATGATTTAGCCTTGACCGTGTCCTTTGGACTGCTTTCCCTCCTCCTTTTTTCCTCACCCCTGATTCCACCCCCCCCCCCACCATTCCACCTAGGTAATTCCCCGGTACAACCACGGTTGTGACTTCTACTACTGTTATACTTTATATGATTGCTATTTACTGCATGTAACTTTATTCTGTAAACCACTGTTATTTTTTGTTCATTTGTTATCTGTATTGCACCTGTATGTTACCACTGTTGTATCTCATACTGTAACCATGTCTACCCTCCCTGCGACGAGGTGCCTTTGTAAATGAGTCCCTGACTCAAAGGTTGTAAATCTGACTTTCAAAGTAAATAAATAAACAGTACAATAAAGTAACACAATACAATGATATACAATAACATTACATTGCATGATATACAATAAAATTACATTACAAAGTACAATAAAGTAACACAATACAATGATATAGTATAGCATAACAATAAAGTAACACAATACAAAAATAAAACATACAACAAGGCTGTTTTTCCATTGAGGGAGTTGATGACATCATTGAGACCTCGTGAGCAAAGTTCGAGAGGTCTCTGATGTCATCACTCGGAGAACAATTGTCGAATGGTCAATCATCCACTCTTTTATATAGTATATAGTTAGGGCTTTTTTTATGATACTTGTTACCTTCTGTTTTTTTATTTGGTGTTTGGTGTTCTGTTCCCATTGGCTCCTGTTTCTCTCCACTGCCAGTGCCACTCATTTCAGCTTCACTGTGTTCCCGCTAACTGCTGCTTCTCCCCACACCCACTCGCTCTATTTTAGAAGCACTGTTTATTTTTTAAAAAAAAAAAAATATGTTTTTGTGCCACAAAGCCGTATGAGGCTATTTTGTGTCAGTAGAAGGAAGATTCTCTGGGAAGATCCACTGCTCTGTGACCGCTTAATCAACCGCCATGTTTTTAATTTTGTTTTGCCGTTACAGCCAGCCGAGTCAGCCAATCAGGAGGTAGGACAAGGCTGAAAAGATGTACTATCGAAGTGATGTCAGAACGATAGTACAAAAACTTTTTTGACCTTTGAACTGCCCTACAACAGGATTTTAAAAGCCACTAATTTCAATCTACAATAAGCCCTAACCATATACTATAGTACAATAACACAGTATAGCAGTAAAATAAAAGTAACACAATACAAAGATATAACAGTGCAATGACGTAACAATACAATTATATAACACAGTACAATTAAGTAACACAATACGATAATATTACACAGTACAATAAAGTAACACAATACAATACTATAACAGAAAAATAAAGGAATACAATACAATGTTATGACACAGTACAATAAAGTAACACAACACAATACAATGCTATAACATAAGAATAAAGTAATACAATGTTGTAACACAGTACAATAAAGTAACACAACACTATGATATAACACAGCACCATAAAGTAACATGACACAAGGAAAGTTCAATCAACCATAAATAAAATAAATACTAAAATGTGGGTGGCTGAGACCACGTAACCATGTAACAGCAGTATCCAGTTCAGGCATAAGGGAATCGTGTAGAGTATAAAGGGTGTAGAAGAATGATTAGGGATAGAGGAGGAGAGAGTTTAGTTGCAATGCAGGAGCACGATTCTTATCTCAATGCCTGCCTTAATACCTATCCCTTTCCGTAGCCGAGACAGCCTACCTCGGGGGAGGGGGTGTTGCTGGATTTTAATCCGACCCAGCCATATGTTATTGTATAGGCTACTCCTTCATCACCCAACTCAGAGTCCTGCCTGGACTGCTACAAAAACAGCAGTACCATTTTTTTCATAGTCAACATGAACTGCTGCTTTAAGTAAATGTAGCCTGGATTTCAACTGGGTCCCTAGGACTGACAGTAACTAATGCTTGAAATGTCAAGTGCCGATATGTCTCTTCCTTCTGAAATTTACAAAAACACCATGAGGGCAGGAGACATGAAAGATGGAGTTTAGTTTCCATTTGTATAACATCCACCCCCTAACCTCCCTACCTGTGCAATCTGAAGAGAAAACTAAACAAGGAGATTCAGCCAAAAAAAAAGCCCCACCTCCTGTCTCCCAAGGTGAGGCGTCGGTTCTTATCACTTGGATTGTTATAGAATCCACTGAAATGGTTCAAGAGCAAAAATGTATCAACAACCAGTAATAGGAGTCCAAAGTTTAGTATCTTCCTTAAAGAGACAAGACTCCTTCTTCATGTTGCTCTTACACCATGTCGCCCAAGGCACATATGTTTAAGAAGCAACTACTGTATTATTGTAATATTTAGTTTTGTTTTAAACATTTCTCCCAGTCTTTTCTCACTGAAATGCAGAATGCTGACACTCAGAATGTGGGACAGTGGCCTCCAAAATAGAAACATGGAAACATCGAAATTGTCAGCAGATAAGGACCACCAGGCCCATCTAGTCTGCCCTAGAACCCCACACTACACTAGTTTGTGGCCTTTGACTCTAACTTGGTCAATGGCTTCTGCCCCTTTCTGCCCACCTCTAAGGTTCCCATATGCTGTCCCAGGCATGCTTAAAACCCTCTGCCTGCTGCCACAACCTTCTGTGGCAGCCTGTTCCATGGGTCCACCACCCTCTCTGTGAAGAAAACTTCCTCACATTTCCCCTTAACCTGCCTCCTTCCAGTTTCATGTCATGCCCCTTTGTTCTTGTACAACTCTTATAATGATGTCTCCTCCCTCCACCCTGTTTATACCCTTAAGGTACATGAATGTTTCTATCATATTCTCCAGATCCCTCCTCTCCTCCAGCGAGTACATATTGAGGTCCTTGAGTCTCTCCTCATATGTTTTATGTTGCAGTCCCTGCACCATCTTAGTCACTCTCCTCTGGACTGCCTCCAACCTGCCAATGTCCTTTCAAAGGTGTGGCTTCCAGAACTGTACACAGTACTCAAGATGAGGCCTCACCAGTGTTTTATACAAAGGCATTACTTTACTACCTCCCATCTTCTGCTAATGATTCCTCTGCCATTACACCCCAGCAAGCCACTGGCCCTCCCTGCAGCCTTTGTGCTCTGCTTTGATATCTTTAGGTCATCAGAAATAATAACTCCCAGGTCCCTTTCTTCCTTGGTGATAGTCAACAACTCCACCCCCCCAATATTGTAGCTTACCCCAGGGTTTCCTCTTCCCAGGTGCATTATTTTGCACTTCTTGGAATTGAACCTCTGTTGCCACATCTCAGACCATCTGTCAAGCTTTTCCAGGTCCCTCCTTATCCTCTCCACTCTTTCTGGAGTATACACCCTGTTGCAGATCTTGGTGTCACCTGTAAACAGGCAGACCTTTCCCTGCAGTCCTTCTGCTATGTCACTAATGTAGACATTGAACAGTACTGGCCCAGGACTGACCCCTGAGGTACTCCGCTTGTTACCCCCCCTCCCCAGATTGGATCCCATTTACCACCACCCTCTGCCTCCTGTCTGTAAGCCAGTTACTATCCCAGTTTATTACTTTGTGCCCCATGCCCAGACTACCCATCTTGTTCTCCAGCCTTTTATGTGGGACGGTGTAGAAGACCTTGCTGAAATCGAGGTAGGACACATCCACTGCTCTCCCTGATTCACCTCCTTTATTACCCAGTCGAAAAAATCTTTCAGATTTGTTTGACATGACCTCCCTGCCATGAATCCATGCTGTCTTGTGTCTTGGGCACAGTTGGATTCCAAGTACCCCACTATTCTTTCTTTAAGCAGAGCCTCAATGGTTTTACCCACTACTGACGTGAGGCTGAGTGGCCTGTAGTTTCCCACCTCCTCCCTCCTACCATTTTTGTGTAGAGGGACTACATGCATCCTCCTCCACTCCTCTGGAACCACCCCTGCATTGAGCGACTCTGTGAACAGGGTTGCCAGTGGTGCCGCTAGCTCCTTCCGTAGCTCTTTTAATATTCTCTGGTGTATGCCATCTGGCCCCATTGCTTTGACCACCTTCAGTTTCATGAGTTTCTCCAGGACCCTTTCCTCTGTAAATGGACTGGTGTTTACCTCCCGCCTCCCTTCATATCTGTTGGCCAGCTATGATCCCTGCCCCCCTTCATCAGCGAATACTGAGCAAAAGTATTTATTCAGTATTTCTGCCTCTTCCAGAGCCCCCTCCTTACACTCCCCTTCCTCCCCCTTGAGCCTTACAATCCCTCCCCTGGTTTTCTTTCTCTTGCTGAAGTACCTAAAGAACATTTTGTCCCCTTCCTTTACTGTCTGCGCTAATTTTTCCTCTGTTCTCGCTTTTGCACTTCTAACAGCCTTTCCTGCCTCCTTTAGACACTTTAGGTACACCCCCCGTCTTCCTTCTTTTGAGTCTTCTCATATTTCCTGAAACCTTTGGCCCTTACCCTATCTGCCACCTCTTTAGAGAACCACGGTGGCTTTTTCCTCCTCTTGCCTTTGGTTATCACCCTCATGCATTGGTTTGTTGCTTCGCCTATGGCTCCTTTTACACTGGGCCTCAACACCCCCCTCCTTCCAGTGCATCTTTGATGCACCTCTCCATCTTCTCAAAGTCGGCTCTCCTAAAATCCAAAATCCTTGCCTTTGTGTGATTGGATTGTGCCCCTGTTTCTAAGTTAAACTACACTATGTGGTAGTCGCTGGACCCTTGCTGATCTTCCTCCCTGACTTCTGTGATGTCACCGTTTGTCAGTAGTAGGTCCAGAATTGCCCTGTTCCTGGTGAGATCAAGCACAAGCTGTCTGAGGCCTGCCTCCTGTAGTGAATCCAAGATGTCTCTGCTTCTGGTTGAGGCAGCAGCTGGGATGGTCCAATCCACATCCGGTAAACTGAAATCACCCAGCAACAGTACTTCCCTTTTTGCAGCCATCTCATGTATTTCTTCCACCGGCTGCCTATCCACCTCCTCCCCCTGCGCTGGAGGCCAGTAGATCATCCCTTTGCATACTGCTATGCCCTTGTCAGACTCAAGGGTGACCCACAGTACCTCAGCCTCTCCCTGCCTTATACCTCCGTTGCCCTTTATCCTCTCCTTGACATACATGGACATGGCCACCCACCCCCCTTTTTTAGTCCCCCATCCCTTCTGAACAGAGCACATTCTGGTATAATTACGTCCCATTCGTATTTAGTGGTGTACCAAGTCTCTGTTATCGCCTTTATGTCCAGGTCCACCTCTATCAGCAACGCCTCCAGGTCTGGTATTTTATTTCCCAGGCTGCATGCATTTGGCACCATGCCCCTCCATGAATTGCTGCCTTTCCACCCTTTATTTGTGCCTTTGCTCACCTGTTTCTTCCCCTCAACCCCGATCTTCCTTATTCCCTGCCTACCTTCTGCTGCCTTCCCATTTATGCCTATACTAAGTGTTACTATCTGCATCTTGCCTTCCTATTCCCCAGTTCTGGCTCCTCTGACTAGTGGGGGTGGGCTGCTAGAGCCTCCAAGATCCCATGTGCCCCTCCCCTGCTAGTTTAAATGCTACTCAACAGAGAAAGGATCACAGATCTCCAGGTAGAAGGTCACCTTGGGGCCAGTGACCATCACATGGTATGGTTCAATTTGGCCACTAGAACTAAATCATCCCATTCCAAGGCAAACATATGGGACTTCAGAGGAGCTGACTTTGATAAGATGGCCAACAGAGTTAAGCTAGCCCTGGCAAAAAGAAATACAGGTGAGGGGTTACAGGCAAAGTGGGCAAGCATTAAGGATGCAATACTTGAAGCAACATCCCATTGTGTTAGAGAGAAAAGGAAATGCAAAAGAAAAAGGAAACCACTTTGGTTCTCAAAAACAGTAGCAAAAAAGGTCAAAGCCAAAAGGCTGGCCTTCAGGAAATATAAGGGAATGCAGCCTGATGAAGATAGGGAAGCATACCAAACTTCCCTATGGGAAGCAGGTAAGGCAGTAAGGCAGGCAAAGGCCCAAACCGAGGAAACACTAGCATGAACAATAAAACAAGGTGACAAGACTTTCTATTGATACATTAGTGAAAGGAGAAAGTTCAGAGGAGGTATTGCTAAGATCAAAGGGGTTAAGGGGCGTGTGAGGAGGAGGACCATGTAAAAGCATCTATCCTAAATATATACTTCTGCTCAGTATTTACTGAAGAGAAGGTAGTGCAGGGCCCACAGCTCAGCACCATGGACACTGGGGGGAGGGAGGTGTGCACTTGTCCCTTCACAAAAGAAAGGGTCCCACAAGAGCTCGATAAGGCAATGGGACCTGATGGCATACACCCAGGGTACTAAAGGAGCTAAGGGTGGAACTAGCAGAGCCATTTAGTGAGTCTCTGACCACAGAAGAGGTCCCTGAAGACTAGAGAAGGGCTCATGTGATCCTGCTCCACAAGAGTGGCAGCAGGGATGAGGCAGGGAACTACAGACCAGTCAGTCTTACCTCAGTAGTGAGCAAGATTATGGAGGCACTCCCTAAGGAAAGGATAGTGCAACACCTGGAACCCATAGGAGCACAGGATCCAAAACAGCATGGGTTTACAACAGGATGGCCCTGTCAAACTAATCTCATAGATTTCTTTGACGGGGTAACCAGAGTGGTGGACCAAGGGGGAGCAGTTGATGTCACCTACCTTGACTTCAGCAAAGCTTTAGATACTGTTACACATAGAAGATTGATTAATAAGCTGAGTAGGCTCAGGGTAGGTCAGAAGTTGGTCAGCTGGTTGGCAAACTGGTTGACGGGCAGAAAACAGAGAGTGGTGGTAAACGGTATACAGTCAGAAGAGATGCAAGTCATAAGTGGGGTACCATAGGGATCAGTCCTGGGGCCAGTCCTCTTCAATATCTTCATCAGTGACATTGCAGAGGGACTGGAGGGTAAGGGTTGTGTGTTTGCAGATGACACCAAGATCTGCAACAGAGTAGCTGGTCCAGATGGGGTGAGCAGAATGAGAAGAGATCTGGATAAACTGGCAAAATGGTTGGAAGAGTGACAACTGGGGTTTAACGCAAAGAAGTGCAAGAACATGCACATAGGGAAGAGAAACTCTGAAGCCACCTATAGGCTGGGAGGGAGTTGTTGGCAGTCACAAGGGAAGAAAAAGACTTAGGCATCATCATCACAGATGATCTGAAATCATCCAAGCAGACCACTAAAGCAGTAGGTAAGGCTAGGGGGATGTTGGGATGTATTAGAAGGGGTATCACAAGTCGTGAGAGGGAGGTAATAATCTCTCTTTACAAGACACTGGTTAGGCCCCATCTGGAGTACTGCATGCAGTACTGGAGACCATACCTTCACAAGGACATTAACCAAATTGAGGCAGTCCAGAGAAGGCAAACAAAATGGCGCAGGGACTGCACCAGAAAACATATGGGGACAGATTAATGGAGCTCAATATGTATACCCTAGAGCAAAGGAGGGAGAGAGGTGATATGATCGAAACAATCAAACACCTTAAGGGCATTAACAAGGTGAAAGAGTCTAACATGTTTCAATATAAGAAAAATAGCAGGACAAGAGGACACAGCATGAGATTAGAGGGAAGCCGATTAAGAGGTAATGTGAGGAAGTTCTTTTTCACAAAAACAGTGGTGGATGCATGGAACGGCCTACTTCAGGAAGTGGTGGATATGAATACAATGCAGAGCTTCAAACAGGCATGGGATAGGCATAAGGGAGCAATACAGATAAGTATGAATAGATAGGAGATTGACAGAGCAAATGCCGATGGTACATTCATAAGGTAGAAAAAGAAATGGGCAGGCTGGATGGGCTTTGCGGTCCTTATCTGCCATCAACTTCTATGTTTCTGTGTTTCTACCCCCAGGTCGCTCTCTTGGGTGACCTGCATATCCTCTTTGGTCTCAACTCTGGGTTCCCTTATGAGAGTAACCCTCTCCTGTAAGACATCAAATAAGTTCCTTAGTCGGACTGGAGTGGGGATGTGTCTTGGACCCCCTCCTTCAGCCTCCCTGTGCCCTCTGTAATCCATCCAGCCCTCCGCAGAGGAATCCGTTGGGGTGCTGGCTGGGGACATAGTGGCCTCTGGGTGGGGGCAAGTGTCCTCAGTATTCCTGCCAGCTCAGCCCGGAGACTGGCCACCTCTGCCCTCAGCCCAGAGAGGTGCCAGCATATGGGGCAGCATTGCAGTTCCCAGAACATTCTCCTGAATACTGCTGCCCCACACCCACTACATTGCACCACTCCTTGCATCATGCCCATGTACTCTCTCACCCCCTTATGCCTGTACCAGTTTTATTTTTTCCTTCTTCTCTCCCTCCCTTACATCTCTCTCACTGCCCCCCTGTTATGCTTTGTGTCTTAAAGCAGACTGTACATTTATGTGGGTGCACCCTTTTCGTATTTTTGTAGTTAGGCCTAAAAGTGTAGGGTGTTACTGTATTCCTGATGAATGTTGCAGTGCACACCAGGAAGAATCAACACGTTGGACCTATAAAAGCAGCTGGGCATGGGGTGGGTGGGGTTTGGGGAAGGGTGGAGGGTACTTCCTTGTGTGGCGTCACATTCAAAACACTCAGCCCAGTCTGTAAGTGGTGTAAAACAGGCTTTTCCCCAGGAAGACCACAAACAACTCTGCGATTATGTTTGTATGGCCCCTGACGGTCTACAACATGGTATGTGCCTGCAAGAATCCGTGTTTACTGCTCAGCAAACACTAGAATATTACACACTTATACAAATCACTGTGCTGCCCAGCAAACACTAGGTATATATGGTTACAGAATGCAGTGCACAAGCTTGTTGTAGCCCAACCTTAAATCAGCCCCTATAAAGGAACGAACACATAAAGCAGTCATTTTTGCCCAACCTTAACTTAGCCCTGTAAAGAAAAAACACGCTTCCCCTCCACCCAATACAACAGCAATTAAAAAAATTTGCAAGTAACTATACTACCACCCACAGCCACTTGGGGACATTTGGTCCACCACGCATGTCTCCCGTGGACACCCTCTCAGTTCTGGACCAGAATAACCCCCTTCAGTTGTCATCTCCTCCGTATGAAGGGACCCAATGTGGGAGATATAAGCCCAGAACACAGTGAAATCCATTTTGAGGGGAAAAATGAGAAATGTCCCTCGTGATGTGAGACATTTAAAAAATACTATATGGTTTTGAGTGATGACTATGCTAGAGACAGATGACATTATAAACTCAGCTCCCTCTTTATCCACAGATCAGGTAAAGAGGATTGTTCTGTTTTAAGAACTTCATTTTTTAATTTTTTTTTAAACAAATTTTTTATTTTCACAGTAATTGATTTAAACATTTAATAGTCATACGTATTGACAATTACAGTATAATAATCTGTTGGTATACACCCAGTGACAATAAATAACAGAAGAATTCTTGTTAACCATATCCATTCACTTACAGATTGCTCAAATTTCTTCTTTAGTGGGTTACATTATAAAATTACTTAAAGCTTTAGTATAGATGGAAGATTATCTTCCATTGTCCGCCATCCAAGTCCTGTAAAATCATGTTCGTCTTTTAGAATGTCTCACCACAGTTTTTCGTGCATCATAGTTTCCCTAAAAAGAACTTCATTTTTTAATATATTTCTGCATTTACAAAAATAATGCTATCTTTCCTGTAAAATATTTTTTTTTCAATGGAAACAGATATGTCAGTGAAGTTCTAGGTACACAAAAACCTGGCAATTTTTATTGCTTTCTGGTATCGTATATACTTTGTTTATCTATGGGTCAGGTACAGTGGAAGCAAGCTTCCCCAGAACAGTGCACCTCAGTTCTGATCCTGGTGGGTCACCTCACATCTCCTAGACTGAGCAATACAGCAATTAAGTCCCCATGCTCCTTGACTCTGGAGCCTCTTTAAGGTGTATGTTTGTTTGTTTGTTTGTTTATCTGTCTGCTTGTGACACTGCCAGCTTTGTCACACCATATTACGTGCCCTGTTCTCAAAGTTTTTTTTGATTTAGGGTACAAAATGTGAGAACTTCGTTTAAGAAAAGGGCCTGTGCCAGCCCAGTGGCACTGAGGGCTGAGGCGCCGGACACCTTAACTCACACCACGCCGGAGACCCGTGTTCGCGAACGAGCACGGGCCGCTGGGGGTCGGCAGGGAGGAGAAGGATCGAGTGTTCTTTGGACTGCTGTCCTTCTCTAGGGAAGGGGGATACCAGCTCTCAGTGCACTACTGGCTCCTAGTGGTGGCTGGGAGCTAGGGACGCTGAAGGCAACAGTAGGGGAAGCTGAGGCAGACTTTCAGAGGAACGCGTACGGGAGCGTGTGCGTTCACTCCTTGGATGTCGTTGCATGTCCTTGGCTTGAGGGATCTAAACAATTAGGTGGAAAATGGTCCTGGCGTGCTTCGTGATGGTCAGTCCCCACAGGCACCACCCCTGTGACTGGCAGCAACATACCTCCAGCACCGAATCCTAGTGTGAGGCGGGTTGAGGGATCCCCACCACCCCACCATGGGGGGAAAGCCGTGGGGTAGCTGGGGGTTGCGTTGCAAGCAGGGGACAGAGCTGGGATACCGATGGGAGGATAGGCCGCCAGGGACCAAGGAGGAAAAACAAATTAACAGAAAAAAAGGAAAGGGCCTGTAACCGGATTCCCCATATCACAGGAAAGATCATAAGCCCCTTTCACACAAGCAGCTCTTACAATGGCACAGTTCCCAGCCACTCACTCCACTCTGTCAGCGCCATCACAGTCTGCTTCTGCACACATACCATGTGCAACGATCTCGGGGCTCATCCAGCATTTCTGCTGTCTTTCCTGCTGGCTGTCAGCCAGAGAATTGTAGTTGAGGAGGGTGCTGATGAGTTCTTTGCCAACATTGTTCTACCTGAGTTCAGCTAAATATATCCTTAGGAAGTAAAAATTAAGCTGAACCCGGAAAACCTGTTACTTTTTGGAAGTGAGGACCAAAAACTACATTAAAAGTGCTTTGACAGTGGAGCCGTGATGCTGGGCGTGCATTAATGCATAATAATAACTGCCTTTCATTTATTCCTATAGAGAAACTGGGTTGTAATTTTAGCGTTATAACCAGCTAGTTATAATGATAAAAACATGCCTGGTTTCCCTTAACTCGGCGCATGTGCTAGCTGCGATCTTCCTCTGCTCTGTGTGTCTCCTGCTGTCCCGAACCTCAACGCTCTGCAGTTCACTGACAATAGGAGTCGGCAGTAAGTTCTTCCTCTTTTCTTAAACACAGATATAACTGGGCAAAGAAATTTTTTTTTTGGATCAGAAATAAAAAAAAAAATTAACAGACCTTTACGTCAGGAGCCGAGCTGCTATGGACCATGCTGAAACCCTGACGGTCTGTGGCTCAGCTCCACAGAGATATACATGTATTTTTTATAATTGCTGTGGTGAAAAAATGATCCCCAGCAATTATACAAATAAAGGATAGGTAGATGTGGCTTCGAAAGAAGTTTACACATCTCAGAAATTAGAATTCCTTAATAAACCCCTGCTTCGGCCTCGGGGTTCATGTGGCATCCCACCCTCAGGGGTGTAAAATCATCGTTATAATCACCTACCTATCCATTATTCTGTATTTCATATCCATATCCACTAGGATATAAACATGCGTTTGCATATGCACAGTATAACGGTTCCACATTCAAAGCACTTTTCATGTAGTTTTTGGCCCTCGTTTCCAAAAAGTAACAGGTTTCCCCAGTTCAGCTTAATTTTCACTACCTAAGGATACATTCAGCTGAATTCAGATATGGAAGTGGACACAGGAGCACAGAACTCACACGAGCCTCGGGTACACATGTAGGGACTGGGATCCCGCAACATGGAGGAGTCTCTCGCGAAAGGCTCTGTGCAAAGCGAAGTAACCGCTGCCATGTTTGTAGACAGTGCCAGGAACCGGCACAAAATGATAAAATCGAATGATAAACCACCCAAAACAGGGAACGCCAAGACAGCGAACGCTCACTTTCAATGCAGTGCAGGTTGCCTATACATGTAACATTGCAGTTGCTCTGCACCACTAAATGTGGTGCACAGCCTGCCGTGTGAAAGGGGCTACAGTCTTTGCTAAAGTATGGCGTTCTCTCGGGCTCATTTTATGTGCACCCCTGACACAGAGACAAACCTGAGTCTTCAGGAGTTCAAATGCTAGTGAGTTATCCACAGCTTTTACCTGCGTCTTTCATGACAAATGTAGCCCTGTTTTGCACAGCATTTGTGAGACTGTCTAAAGTCTAGTTTTCTCCTTTCTTGGTTATAAATAATCAGTGTTGTCTCAACCAGTTAGGAACGAGCATTTGGCTCAATGTTGAGACCTTTTTGTAATTATAAGAGGGCCTTACCTGCATTGTTTAAAAATGTGGAATGTCCCCTTAACAAAATGAGGTCCCCTTTTATAATAGTTTAAAGAACGTGTACTTCCGTTTGCTTGCCATTGCAATACAAACATCTTGTTGTTTCTCTGAGAGAGGTTCTATTTATTTTGTTTTACTTATTATGTCAACAAATATACTATAGTTTGATGTGGTGGTAGAAGTAATAAAAATCTTTATTTTTTTGGCAGGATGAAACTGTTAGGGCCACCATGGTCCTATGTTCAAAGTTGTCCTGTGCTGAGGTACAGTGCGTTTGTTATAGTAGTGACAGTTTCAGCATAAACAGGCAAGATGTCTTATATTGGTTGCATCAGTTACATTAACAGTATAACCCTATAATGTACATTAGTCGAGCAGTTTATGATGGCAATATAAACAATATTTACATTTAGTCTTTCAGGCAGGTATTGCTGTTAGTCTGGAGGGGGTTTGCTCCTGAGGGGAGGCCGCACCATCAGTTTAGTAACAGTCACAGAACTCTGTGAGATCTGACTGTAGAGTAGTTTTTAACTCAGCCAGGGATTTACACCCTCTGGATTTTGGGGTCAGGGATTCCAGGTCTTGGGAATGAGGTTATATACAGTAGGCTCATTTTCTCGTAGTTGGTTCAGACCCGAGTTACACAGAGGCCTCTGTTTTTGATGCCTCACATGTTGTCTGCATTATTTGGAAATTGTTTGCTAGTCCCTGATATCCAGGATCATTTGGAGTACGTTTAGATGATATGGAATATGTTTAGACGGATACCAGACAGTCTCTTGCAGCTGTAGGAGCTTCTCATATTGCCTCTTTTTGGTAACTGCTTAGTTTTTTTTTTTTTTTTTAATTACTATTTATCCTCGCCTACATCCCGCGGGTGCTGACCCATCGGGAACACCTAGAAGTCATCCTCCTGCCTCACTTGCCTTGCCCAGTACTTACCCTCAGTCCCATGGAGCTGTGGCTTTCCCCCTGAGCAGGGTCGAGGTGGGGCAGTGAACACCCAAAATTCTAAGTCTCGTTGGATCAGGGGTAGTCAGGCAGGCAAGGGCATATAAGAGGCACACTTCGGCATTACGTCTCCCCAGCATCCGCAGGCATTTTCTCTTTAACTGGAGGAGTGGCACGCACCCCACACCAAGGCATCACTGCTGGCATCACCACTCCCCATCCCCGTTGTCGACTGCAGTGTCTGTTGTACCTCCGGCCTCCGTCAGGGAACAGTCGAGCACCGAGTCCTGATCCCCCTCCCTCCCAGAAGAGGAGAGCTGTCCTCCGGATGCTTAATCCTCGATCTCCTCTGCCAACCCCCGGAAACCCAGGCTCACTTCCGAACCTGGGTCGCCGGTGTGGCTCGAGGTGTGGCGTGCAGCACCTCAACACTCAGCACCACCTGGCTGGCCCTAACTGCTTAGTTTTGGTTCCTAGTTCTCTCACCCTAAGAACACACGAGACACTCTCACAGTTACCAGAGACTCCCCGGTGTTCATGTTGGCATATAGCAGAGACAGTGTAGTTTCATAGCAAAAAACATCTTCCTTATTTAGTTAGTTTTTTATTGACCAAGAAAGGAGGCAAACCACTGTGAGCAAGGAGATCTGGTTTTGGGTTCCACCTTAGTAATTGCCTCACTGTGTACCCTGGAGGATCCACTGTGAGCAAAGAGATCTGGTTTTTGGGACCCACCTTAGTAATTGCCTCACTGTGTACCCTGGAGGATCCACTGTGAGTAAGGAGATCTGGTTTTGGGTCCCACCTTATCCATTGCCTCACCGTGTACCCTGGAGGATTCACTATGAGCAAGTAGACCCTGGTTTTGGATACCACCTTAGCCATTGCCTCACTGTGTACCCTGGAGGATCCACTGTGAGCAAGGAGATCCTGGTTTTGGATCCCATATTAGCCATTGCCTTACTGTGTACCCTGGAGGATCCCCTGTGAGCAAGGAGATCCCAGCTTTGCATCCCACCTTAGCCATTGCCTCACTGTGTACCCTGGGGGATCCACTTGATCCCTTTTGGTCTGGCCCTCACAGCTGTAACCAAAAACTGGTGCAGAACTCCACTGTATGCATGCTTATAAATCCCTTATGTGATTTGGGCCAATCAGTCCTCAAATTTAACTGCAGGGCCTCTTATCCAGAGTACAGTTGTTGTCTCTATATGGTAATATTAAAGGACAGTGTTCCACTTTAGAGATAGGGCAAGAGAGTAATACTGACGCTAGTAAATGTTAAAACCTTGTTATAAATCACCCTGGCCAACTTGCATAAGTTATAATAAGCTTATATGTGCTGTGAGCAGTGTTTCTTATGGCATTATAGATTGTGGGAGTGTCCTATGACACTCCCGACCAATCACAGTGCCTCCTTCAGTACTACATGAGACACTCTTATTTCCATAAGAATGTATTTTGCACTGTGCTGTTTGAGATGTAAGAATATCATCTCGCAGTTTAGGCAGACGGAGCCACCCAGCTTTACTTTTCCATCCTCTCTCCCAAACGGCACGATATGGCACTCTGACAGAACATACAAACTTAC
Organism: Neoceratodus forsteri; assembly: GCA_016271365.2. Classification (NCBI taxonomy): domain Eukaryota; kingdom Metazoa; phylum Chordata; order Ceratodontiformes; family Ceratodontidae; genus Neoceratodus; species Neoceratodus forsteri. Next base: position 32,181,777 of record JADMNL010000026.1, on the reverse strand, counting down.
TGTACGTTGGTGTCTAACTGTGTGTCTGTAAATATAGTGCTTTCTCTGAGAAGGATAAGGTGGGAAGAAATTATACGGCAGCATTAGATAAATATTTTGATAAGCAGCTCTACAGCTGGATTAGCTTGGATTTTTCACAGCACGCTTTATTAAAAACTGATGTGGTTTGCAAAATACATATGACTAAAATAATTAAGTTGTAACACTGCCTCATTTGACTTATTAAACCTATGATGATTATAATTACCGAACTAATCTGGAAACCACGGCCTTGTAACCAGAGAAGTCTGAAAATAAACAAGATTTTTAAACACTTAATTCAGAAATTCTGCTGTCACACCATAACATATTACAAATTTAATACACGAGGGAAAAATTGGGTCCATGTCAGTCATAAAAATACACAGCATGTAATAAAGGATGCCATCAATCTTTTATTAGTTAATGAGAAAATTCTGCAAATAGTCTAAGAGGGTTTATAAATGAATGATGATGTGTGGTTCCTCTGTGCCACCTTTTTACGTAGAATGAACCTTCCCCCTTCTCCATTCGTTCACATGCTGAACATCTGAAAACAGGCTGAAGACAAGCACAGAGTAAAGTTGGGGTTTCAAAGCCAATGAAAAAGAGGGGAGAGAGAGAGAGAGAGAGAGATCTGGGGTTCCATGCATTGTCACAATCAGGGGTTACAAAGTAGCCCCAAGTGCCACCTTGAGGCACATTTCTTCCTTGAACCCTTTGTGCCATACACATGAGGTTGTATGTTTTTCCCTGAGCCAATGTACAGGTCAGTGCTACAGGGAAAGAGCGGAGGAGGTCGGCTGGCTGGATATGTGGGTACTGGTATGCACTGATCCACAGTGCTGCCCGGCAGCTCTCTGGCATCCTCAGTCCCTTTTGCAAGATGCAGTGAAACCATTAACAGAAGACTTGTTTGAAGCAGCTCTACAGAGAGCCACTTTCTTGCGAGTGGGAACTGATGCTCCAGCAAGGAGAAGGGTTAAGTGGTGCATAGTACCACCAAACAACAGAGGAGATGTAGATGGTGGTATGAGGGAGATCCACTAGATATCGGTGAAAGATTTTAACAAACAGAGCCTGTTTGGGCCAACAGCCCACCCAGGAGGACCAGAGTTAGACCAACAACTTTAGCACAGGCATAGTACCAAACCAGGTTGAAAGGTGTGGGATGAGTGGGGTGGGGAGAAGCTGATGGTGGTATCACCAGTAAACCAAAGTGCAGTCCATGGCATGCACCCTGTAACTGGTGCTGTGCCCTGGACTGATCCCAGCAGCTGTTGCAGTCCTCTATGCTGGTAGTCATAAACCCTGGAAATGGATTACACAGTCACATAATGAGTCTGTGTGACACTGGTGCGGGGGAAGGGAGGATCCACCCCTCTAGACAGCATCATGGTTTGGGGCACTGTGGGGTGGTAAGGAGGGCCTCTGTACGCCACACTTGACTGTAACTGAGTACTGGGCCCCATGTGCATAGTTTTTCTGTTCTGTTTATTTATCCCTGGTTTATCCTCTGCCCCCCCCCCACTGTGCTACATTAATGGTTTTGTACTTGTTCCTCACTGCACTGCTACTGTTTTGTACTTGTTCCTCACTGCACTGCTACTGTTTTTGTAAGTGTCCCTCACTGTACTGCTACTGTTCTGTCACATGTTACTCATGGTACTACTACTGTTTTGGCACATGTTCCTCATGGTACTGCTGCTGCTTTTGTAATGTTCCTCACTACACTGTTACTGTTTTTCTACATGTTCTTCACTGCACTGCTGTTACTGTACTTAACTTGTTCCTCACTGTACTGTTACTGTTTTTGTACATGTTCCTCACTGCACAGCTACTGTTTTTGTATTCGTTCCTCACTGCACTGCTACTGTTTTGTACTTGTTCCTCACTGCATTGTTGCTGTTTTGAACTTGTTGCTCATCGTACTGCTAATGTTTTTGTACTTGTTCCTCACTGCACTGCTACTGCTTTTGTAATGTTCCTCCCTGCACTGCTACTGTTTTGTACATGTTCCTCACTGCACTGCTTTTTATACTTGTTTTTCATGGCACTGCTACTGTTTTTATGTGATCCTCCCTGAAACGCTATTGTTTTATACTTGTTCCTCACTACAATGCTACTGTTTTGTGTTTGTTCCCTCACCGCACTGCTACTATTTTTGTACTTGTTGTTCACTGCAATGGTACTGTTATGTGCTTGTTCCTCACTGCACGGCTACTGTTTTATATGTGTTCTTCACTGCCCTGCTACTGCTTTTGTGCATGTTGCTCACTGCAGTGCTAGCCAGCTTGACCCACCCTTACAGGATCCAAATGGGCTGGTCCTGGGTTATTGGTGTGGGGCTTGTGAGTGGTCAATGTTCAACCTTCCAGTAGATGTGTCTTTGCACTGTTTTCCCTCTGTTCTGCTTTCTCTCTGCCTTAGAATGCCATCTGATAAGCATGCACCCACATCCATGCTAGCATTCACTGTGCCAACCAGCACTGTCCCACCCTTGAAGGAGCTCAGACTGTGCTGCCACCTGTGGTCACCCCGTGGCAGTCTAGCAATACAGCTGTCAGCCCTCCCTCCCCAGAGGGGGAGCATGTCCTCTGGGACACTTGATTCTCCGACCCCTGGCTGGCTGCCAGTGACTTGGGTTCACTCCCAAAGCCGAGTTGCCGGTGTCACATGCGGCATGCTACCTCTGCACCAACAGACCAGTGGGGGCGGTAAAAGAGAAATTAACTTGGAGTTCAGAGAATCAAAGTCCTAATTGGTATTGGACCTCTAGAAACTGTCAAATGAATTCCAACTTTAAATTTTTGAACAGATGTTCGTACTCAAAATAGCAAATCTTCTTTGCATATCCACTCAGGGTATTAGTTTACTTAGCAGCCTATAATGTACGTCAGTCACTTTCATGTGTCAGTAGCTGCTGCAGCTAACAATCATAACATGAAATTCCACCCCCCCCCAGCCATAAACATCTCACGCCCTCCCCAGCACGCACCTTTCTAAGATGTTCTGGCTAGCACTTTTATCTTTCACTAGTAAATGTCTGTGTGGCACTACTGAACTTGAGGTTTATGTTTTTCAGTTGAGAAGCCCTGCCTAGGAACTAATATAGAGTATAACCATGAGCTGGGTAACTCATGGCCATATGTATTACACAGGTTCCCAGGCATGCAGCTGCAAATGCATACCATGAAGCTCATGTTCAGGAATACCACAGGTGCCGTTATCATCTGGAGCCCCAAGGAGGCTGACGGACAGGAAGACAGTATCCCATGATGCATCAAAATGTTTTCCAGGATGTCCTAATGCAATAGTAGCTGTTGGAGGGGATGCTGTTATGGGGTAGGTTCTGTTAAATTTCCGAATTTTATTCACAATATTGGTACACACCACCCAGGCTGACAACAGCTATCTTGCTGCCTCTGCTCTTTGTGATCCCTTTGTGGTGAATGTTCCAGGAAACAGACATTGACTGACTATTCCTTGGTTGTAGTGATGATATATATAGAGCATGTGGGTGAAATAGTGACCTCTAGGGGGCAACAATTCCCACCTCCCACTGTCAATCATTATATCGTCCATCAGGTCAGTAGTTTTCTACAGTAACAAGTTTTTTAAGATGTACTTCATTTTTTTTGGTTCCTCTAAACCCCTTGCTTCTGCAATAAAGCTTACTTGTTTTTGGACTTGTTCCTTATATTGGAAACTGGATCTTTACGTCCAGCCACCATCTGGATGTAGTTATTGTTAATATCTTCCTTATTGTTTTAGGGAATTAAATGTACAATTACCTCTCTTTCTAAAATGATTCTTCCACACCAAAGTCACGTACCAGTTGAAAGTCTGAAAGGGTTTAAATTATTTTTAATAGCTTTTTTTTTTTTTCTATATTAATATATTTGCAGTCAAAATAAAAAAAAAAGTGATTTAAAAACAACACAAGGTGGGGGTATGTCCAGTCTGAGGCAATGTTATGTATAATTAGTCCCAGCAGTCAGTTGGGTTTTACCTGCATGGGGAGGGGGGGGGGCAACCAGTGCTAGTGCAAGTCATCAGTTTTTGAGATTTATTTTTTCTTTTGTTTTCTAACTCAGTTTATTTATTTAGTTTTGTTGACCGGGTAAGTGCACTAGACACATTTTTGCCTATTTTCAGGCACGACCCAGGGGAAGGGGATGCAGATTAAGCTATTGGGGCATTTTTAGTTCTGTTGTAACAGTGAACAAGCAATGCTCCAGATCTGGGTTGAAACTTTTGATGTATATTACAGAGATACTCGCCAGGGTATAGCCCAATATGTCTGAGGCACAGCAGCAGGCTTTGTAGGAGAGCCCTACAACCCCAATAATTAATTGTGCTGGGAGCCCCCAAAAAGCTAACATCATTACTGGGCCAATGTCCTGTAATAGATACCCCATCAAAAGGGCACAGAAACAAGGGCACTGCAAAGAGGGCACTGGCAATTGCAACACACGGGTGATTTGGGCACAGTGATGTGGGTGCATGGTGCTGAGGGCACCTTCTGTCTCTTGCCCAATCTTGCTGCAACATTACCCCTCTCCTCACCCATAGGGGCAGCAGGGGTGATTATATTTATTTCGGGGGAGTTGCATGGGGTGGAGCCTCCCACATAACAGCCGCATGGGCAACACACATGTGCCCCATTGCCAGGTGCCCTCTTTTCTTGCACCCTTTTGTCTGCACCCTTATTGCCGGCACTGTCTTTGCTTGCACCACTATGTGTATGAACCACATAATACCAGTAATATATTCCCAATTTGATAAAGTATTTTTTTTGTACTTTGCACTGGTTAGTAATTTGCACTATTTTAATGTTGCACCTTTGTTGTCCCCCACTTATAACCCCCTTGCCTTTGTGTTGCACCTGAAAACTAGTCTCCATCTACCAGCTGGCTTGAGGTCTAATCTGTATCTAGACAGCATGTGCAAAGAGATAATAAAGATGGCTACCACTGAGCTAGGAGTGTGATTACTGCAAAATATATCAAACTTATTTATGCCATATAAAAACGCAAATGTTCTACTGGGCAGGACTCCATATGAACTTTGTCCTCCCCCCAACCCCCTGTTCCAAAAGTTCTTGTGAATTTCTGTTCATCTGATAATTTTTTCCCGTGGAATGCTATGGGAGAGTTCCATCACCTAAAATGAAATTTACCCCTCCTAGAAATCTTGACATAAGCATTCACCCTTCGTGCTGGGTGGAAACTGTGAATTCTGATCTTGCTAATATTTCTTTTCTGAAATGTGGGCTTTGGCAAAATCCAATTCTTCCATATGTGTTCCCCAAATGTTCGACCCATTCCATGGTATTTTCTGGCTATCAGAATTCTGGCAATCCTGCAAAATGCTATATATAAACTGCAAAATGAAAGTCAGGCAGAATTCTAGTTTGCAATTTAAGACATTGATCGACAATAAATACATTCACCGTGTGGTTCTTTGTCAGAATTTCACTTCTCAGAAATTGCTGAAATGCATTCTGAAATTTCATGGAAGCAGAATGTGGACTTTAACAGAAATTCCAGTAGTGAAATTTTATTTTTACATGCCACTATTACCCCTCTTAAACATTTCCAGTTTAGCCACTGCAGAAACAAGAAACTGAGCAGCACTGAGAGCCCCTGTGGACAGAGTGAATGCTTGCAGTTGTGTTCTGTCTCCATAACTCCAGGTAAAGGAATAACGTGAGCCTCTTTTGGAGCTCCTGTTTTCAGAGCAGTTTATACTCCTCCTGTCTTCCTTTGGCTCTTTTAGGGACAAGGAAACTCCTTCAGGTTTACATCCTGATCATTCTGAAGTCAAAGCGCAAAACCTTTAAATAAGATTCTAATTTCAAAACCTTTTTAATGTGGGCGTTGGGCAACTCATTTGCATATTAAGCTATTAAATAATTTGTACATTAAGCATTGATTTCCAACCAGGAGGCTCCACTCATTAATTTAGAACCGGAGAAGCTCAAGAAGGAAGATTCTTCCCAAACTAGTTCTCTGTTCCTGGGTTTTTGAGCAAGATAGTATATGTATATATTATAAGAAAGTGGAGCGGTAGTGCCACTATAGTTAAGGATGAGTAGGCTGCCTAATGTTAAACCCTTAACTTTGCATTTTAACAGTTTCACCCCCATTCAACAGATTTGCACAATTTTACAAAGCATAGTCTGGGTGAGCCAGGTCTCTTGATGTGCCAAGTTTTGTTCCGGTCAGGTGTGCAGATTTTGCTGGGCACCAGGCACTACAAAATCCAGGTTGCCCTGCTTTGCAAGAAGAACCGTTCTCCTGCATTCTCTGTATGACAACAGCAGGACTTTCTTGATAAAGCCACATCTGGAATCGTGCTGCCAGCATCAGTTCAAGCAGTGAGCCAGCAATCCCCTATTCTGTTTGCCTCACTGTCTGTCTCCATCTCTATCAGTCTATCTGTCTATCTCTCTGTCTAACTATATAGCTAGCTATTTAATTATTTGTTAAGCAGAGCAGATTGCCCACCCTTGGTATCGCTTCTTTCTCCTCCCTCCCCTCCAAGCCACCTGCTCCCCTTCCCAGTGTTTACATATATATATATATATATAGATATATATATATATGCATATATGTATATATGTGTATATGTGTGTGTATGTATATGTATATATATATTGTATATATATATATGTGTGTGTATATATATATATATATATATGTATATGTGTGTGTGTATATATATATATGTGTGTATATATATATATGTGTGTATATATATATATATATATATATATATATATATATGTATATGTATGTATATATATATATATATATATATATATATATATATATATATATGTATGTATATATATATATATATATATATATATAGTATATATATATATATATATATATATATATATATATATATATATATATATATATATATATATATATATATATATATGTATATATATATATATACCAGCAGGCCCACCCCAGTACCACTTCTCTTGATCCCTCCTTCCAGGTCACTTGCCCCTCATTCCAACTGTCTACACTGGGGTGCCCAATCCCTTGTGTCAGACCATTCCCTGAAATAAAGAAAACCATCTCTCCATTTTTTTTTTTAGCCTGTAAAACAGAAAGCAGTCCCTCATTAATTTGACCCCCCCACACACACACACACTCACTTTGATTCACCTAAACTTGGACAGCATTAAATCTTTAGCTGCAAGTGTGTTTTTTTTTCATCCTTTAGTGTGCTCAGTTTGTTATTTTCCTGTCTGTAGTGGTCTCCTGCAACGTTTTTGTTGTTTGCACTATACAATGGATACTGTAACTAAGCTATTACTAAACAGAGGAACACCCCAGATTCTAAATAATCTGGATACAAAGTGAAGAAAGAACACTAATTGATAAAAGTGTCTCAATCTCTCTAAGGTCCCAATTCCAGGAATGCAATAAGTTTGTGTTTCTCTCTTCACGTTATCCAATTGCCATATATGTCTTTGTTGTTCTTATATTTAGTGGATTTGCCCTTGGTGTGATTGAATATCTCTTTCTTGGAATGATGAGTGGGCTCCTAGTGGAACAGAATTTTACAGGAACAGACTTATATGGCAACCAGATCAAGCAAAGGAAGAAACACAAACGTAATCCTTTCTTTAATACATGTTGCTAAAATCCATGCTCAGCCTCATCAGTGTGAGGTAAAGGAGATATTTGAGCATGTTCCCTGAGATAAAGAAAAACATCATTGTCTTTTTTTGTTTATTTTACCTCAAAAAAAAGAAAATGGCCCTTCACCGATCGGACCCCCACACACCTGCCACACACCCCAGCCTCCCACTCAGTATCCACCGCCACACACCACCATACCCTCCACACACCCGTACTCACCTGAACATGTCCCATGGTGTAGATGCCAGCATAGCAAGATCAGAGACCCCCTGACAAGGGTGCTCTCCTTCCAGTGCTGCAGCAATTTCACCAGCTTACTGCTGCCAGTCTCACCCTGTCCAACTATCACCGCTGCCTGCATAGCAAGATCAGAGACCCCCTGACACGGGTGCTCTCCTTCCAGGGCTGCAGCAATTTCACCAGCTTACTGCTGCCAGCCTCACTTTGTCTAACTACCACCACTGCCAGCATAGCAAGGTACGGTCTTCCTACAAGCCTCTGAGATTTGGGCACTTGCAAGATTTCTCCAGGACTGGCTGTTCTCTGTTTATGTTTTACCCCAGTTTGGCTCCTGATGCTCCTGCCAGACTGCATCTTCCAGCACTAAGCTTCTGCGTGGGCTAGTTTCTCTGAGCATGCTTTTCTGGACTATTTTCTTTTCCCTATTAACAAGTTATACTGTACTGCCACTAGAGGGACACAATCTTTATCTAAAGGGATCCCTGCCTGTTGTATACTGTACTGCCGCTAGAGGGACACAATCTTTATCTAAAGGGATCCCTGCCTGTTGTATACTGTACTGCCGCTAGATGGACACAATCTTTATCTAAAGGGATCCCTGCCTGTTGTATACTGTACTGCCCCTAGAGGGACACAATCTTTATCTAAAGGGATCCCTGCCTGTTGTATACTGTACTGCCCCTAGAGGGTCACAATCTTTATCTAAAGGGATCCCTGCCTGTTGTATACTGTACTGCCGCTAGAGGGATGCAATCTCTATCTAAAGTGATCCCTGTCTGTTGTATACTGTACTGCCACTAGAGGGACACAGTCTTTATCTAAAGGATCCCTGCCTGTTTTATATTGTACTGCCACTAGAGGGACACAGTCTTTATCTAAAGTGATCCCTGCCTGTTGTATATTGTACTGCCACTAGAGGGACACAATCTTTATCTAAAGTGATCCCTGCCTATTGTATATTGTACTGCCACTAGAGGGACACAATCTTCATCTAAAACAGAGTCTCTCAAATGGTGAGGCCAGCCTCCCTGGGGAGGCCCCAACCTGTTCCAGGGGAGGCTCAAGCAAGCCTTAAAATGTACTATATTTAAACGTCAAGTTTTGGATGCTTTGTGTGAAAGGATGCAGCAAACTGAAAGCGAATAATGGCATGCGAATTTATGTACAAAATGGTTTCCAAGAAAGCACACTCAACAAACACTTGCTTCCTGGTATGACATGGGAAAAGCTGAATGAAGGAAATATAATTCTTAGAAACTATGCAAAACAAAATGCAAAATAATACAAATGAATAGGAACAAGATAACAATTAACCCGTTATACTGGCTGCAGAAAGTACAAATACAAAGGCTAAGCAGAGAGATACTAGGAGCAAGGCCAGGAGGGAGCAAAATGGTCCCCAAGAAGGTGTTTAAGAGCAAGGTAAAACTGACAAAGAAAACAGTCTGACTCATGGAAGTATTGCAACAAGGGGTAAATAGGGCCAAAACTCAGAAGTGTGGAGTGAGTTGGCTGATCTGGGGATGGGGGTTATAGAGAGGGAGAATAATAGCATCAATAAAATGAGAATAAACTCAGCTACTCAAATGCACTTCATGGTATTTTTCCTGTAATGTGCAAAGCATGATAGTTGTTCTAACTATGGGGATACCCCAAATTATTTCTATATCAGGGGGAGGCACAAGATCTTTTCCAAGACTTGGGAGAGGCTCACTATGACAAAGTGTGAGAACTCCTGATCTAAAGTGATCCCTGCCTGTTGTACATTGTACTGCCACTAGAGGGACACAATCTTTATCTAAAGGGATCCCTGCCTGTTGTATACTGTACTGTCACTAGAGGGACACAATCTTTATCTAAAGGGATCTCTGCTGGTTCTTATAGATACCTCCCTAAACTACGGCTACCCTCTCCATCTGACCAGACCCCCTCCACACTCCCTGTTTACATATTCCTCCTGTTCATAAATCAATTGTTCACCAGTTTTCACTACCTTTATGAACAATGCATCCCCCACTCTCCTCTCTCCCCTTTGTTCTGCTCATATCCCTCTCTTTACCACCTCCACTTGCTCACTACTCATCTATTCCTAATAACTCTCCCAACCCCATTATTTACTATCTCCAATCCACTACCCAAATCCATGCTATCACTCCCTCCCCGCCATTTGAAATATGGTCTCACTCTACCACTATTCCTCATGCAGCTTTGATAACGGTGTCCACTTTCACTGCGGTTCTCCACCTTCTTCTTCTTCCTCACTCATCCACTCCCTTCTCCTCAAATCTACCATCCTTCTCGCCAGCCCCTTCAAACTCTCCTAACTACCCTAAGTTCCACTTTCTCATACTCACTCTCCTCTTGCTCTCCACTGGGGATATCCACACTAACCCAGGCCCTATTGCCCCTAGCTCCTCTGGTGCTTTCTCCTCTACTACTTGTCTTTGTATCAAACTATTTATGTATATACAATCCTTGTCTGTAATCTCCTCTACCTGAAATTTGCTGTAATTACACTGTACATACATGCTATCATGCCTGGGTCAACCCTCAAAAAGGGACTGCAGTTGTCTCAGTGGTCTTACCCAGTTACCAAAATAAAAATAAAAAAATACTACCTCCCCCTGCTCTCTTCTCTCAGCCCTACCAAAGGGCTTAAAGCTCCTATATCTAAACACCTACAACTTGTTGCAAAAAATAGACCAGATTCAGACCATGGTGTACACTCTAAAACCAGACATTCTAATCATCTCAGAAACTGGGCTAAAGAGCACTATACCTGACCACCCGGTCTCCATTCCTGGCTACTCACTGCTAAGGCAAGACCGTGCTGGCAGGGGTGGTGGTGTGGCCATTTATGTCCTAGCCTCCATCCAATATTCCATCATCTACTCATCCTCCAATCCTGAAACCCATGATGCCCTAGCTATCCATGTGATCCTATCCTTCACTCTTCCAATATTCGTAGCTGGCATTTACTGCTGCCCAAGTGTCCATCCTTCAGTCATGCTGGATCTCCTAACCTCCATCACTTCCCTTGCTCGCTTTGGGGAATTATACATCCTAAAATTGGTTGTCACCTAAAACTATCAAAACTAAAAGTGAAATTGGAGCCCTAAATCTCTCCCAACTGTTCTCCAAACCCACCAACCCAAACCACAAGACACAACAACATTCCCTACTCGACTGGGCACATACCTCCCACTCCCACTGTGTCATCACCTCTGGCATCCTTCCCGATGCTCTCAGTGACTATAACCCAATATTTATAATTAGAAAAGTCCACAGAACTAAATCACCACACAAAACCATACAACTACGCTCTTTCAAGTCTCTTGATCTTGAACCTCTCCTGAGTAATCTTGCCAATTCTGACTGGTCCCCCCTAACCTCCTTCCCCTCAGTTGATAAGGCCCTTGCCTACTTCAAAGAAATCTTTCTTGTAAACTGGAACGTCTTTGCCCCACTAAAACAAACCAGAATCAGAGGTAACAACTTACCTTGGATAACTCCTGAACTGGCCTGTCTCTGGGCTAGAGATCGGGCCTGGAAACATTATAAAGCTACCCAACATTCTAGTGACCTCGCGATCTACCGCATGCTCTGAAATGTTTGCACCAGGGCTACAAGGTTAGCCAAGTCTGAATATTTCAAATCTACCTTCATTACCAACATAAATGCCCCTTACAAGTTCTGGAAGGTGGTCAATGCCCTATTTACCTCGTCATCTCAGCGACCCCCCGCCCCGGTACTGAAAGTAAATAGCTCACTAGTGTCTGACCCAGCAACTGTAGCAGTGATATTTAACACCTACTATACCTCCTGCGCCACTGAGCTACTGAAATCTGTCCTTTCCTACCCATATCCCTTAATACCCTCTACTGATGTGCCCCCTCCACCACCCTCCCAACTCCCCTTTTCTTTCACTACTGTAACCCCAAACAATGCTCTAAGTGCCCTCCTCACCATCAACCCCTCTAAAGGTGCCTCCCCTGATGGCTTTGACCCAAAATTCCTCTTCATCTCCGTTCTGACCATTGCCTACCCCCGCTCATTAATCCTAAATCTGTCATTCTCTACTGCCCCGGTCCCCTCTTCATGGAAACATGCAGTGGTCCTCCCTCTACCCAAAGGGGGCGACCCCTCATCCCCTGGCAACTATTGCCCCATTTCTGTCCTCCCTACCCTTGCCAAGCTTCAACAACACATTGTCCTCTCCCAACTCACCTCTTTTCCATCTGACACCTCCTTTTTCACCCCTTTCCAGTCTGGTTTCAGGGAAAACCACTCAACCACCACCTCTCTCCTATGGCTCACAGACTCCATCCTAACTGGGATGGACAATGGCCATATTACCTCTGCCATTTTTGTCAACCTTGCCAAGCCCTTCAACATCGCCTCTCACTCCCTTCTCCTCGACTCACTCCCAGCAGCTGGCCTATCTCCCTCCGCCACCAATTGGTTCAAGGCCTACCTTATTGGCAGATCCCAATCAGTTAAGATCTTGGATGCCACTTCACCTCTTCTCCAAATTAGCACTGGCATCCCCCAGCGCTGTGTATTAGGGCCCCTCCTATTCTCCATCTTCTTAAACGACCTTCCCTGTTTGTTCCCCCTCCACCACTATACATATGTATGCCAATGATACAGCGCTGCATGCATCTGGCTCCTGTTCTGCTGAGGTTACCACCAGCTTACAGTGAGACTTCAACAAGGTTCATCTCTGGTTTGCTAACCATCAACTTTTCCTCAATGCCAAGAAGACTGCCTCCATGACCTTTAGCACAAGGCAGAGAGTCTCTAGGCTTCCCTTCCTACCAACTTTCCACACCCTTTATGGGACTTTACTTGAGGACACATCCTCCTTCAGGTACGTAGGTGTTTGGTTGGACCAACACCTAAACTTCTCTGGACATATTGATGCCATTCAGAAAAGACTGTGCCCCAAGCTTGGTGCCCAGTTCAGGAACCAAAGTTGCAGCCCTCTTATGGCTAGGCGAGAATTTGTTCAGAAGATGATACTGCCCATTTTTGACTACTGTAACGTAGTCTATGGTGCTGTCCCTAAGTCCTCCCTGGCCAGACTGGACACCCTCTTCAATTCCTTCTGCTGCTTTGCCCTGAATGCCTCCCCACTTGCACCCACCGCTGTGATCTTTATCATGCCCTATCCTTCCCCTCTCTTACAAATAGATGACTCTCCCACTGTGCTAAATTCACCTCCAAGTACTGGTTGGGTGAGTTCCCTTCCTACCTAACCTCCACTTTATAACAACCCCCTCCCAATCCTCCCATTCCCTTAGATCAACAGACTCCTGCACCCTGGTAGTCCCTTGCAGATCCACCCTAATTGGCCAATCCACTTACTCTCACTGCCTCCCAAAAATCTGGAATCCCCCCCCCCAAATCTGGCACTCATCCTTCACCTAGCCCATCAGCTCTGCCCTCCAAAGTTACCTTGCGCCTAGCTGTTCCTGCCATGTCCCTCCTTAATTCTCTCCTATAAGCCCTGGATAAACCCTAAACCCTACTCCTCTACCGTCACCTTCATTTTACCCTATGCACCCTCACCCCCCAAATTCTAGCTCTCCTCCCCTTCCCCCAGATTTCTCCCCCTTACTGGCCTCCCTTGATCTCTCGGAGAATGTAAGGGATGCCAAATGTTCTCCATGGGTCTCTTCCGTAGCCCCAGGGGCTTTCTTCCTCCCCCATCCCTCCACCTCACCCCTCCCACTCCTTTTCCCCTTTTCTTTCACATAAACACTCGTTTACTTGCTAACCTGGCACTTGTTATTATTCACTTTCTCCACATATTATACAGAACTCTGTTTTAACACTGTTTGTAATGCCTGCCTTATAACTGTATGTTAATGTTGATCTTGTAACTTGAATATAACTTGAACATGACTCTTCCCCCTTCCCCTACCTTATCCCTCCCTCTCCTTTTCCTGTCTCACCACCCCCCTTTTCTTTTCTTTTCTTTTCTTTTACGTAAGCACTTGTTTATTTATTAACCTGGCACTTTTTATTGACAGCTCTTTCTACCTATTATGTGCAATACTGTTGTACCGCTGCTTGTAACACCTGCCTTACAACTGTATGTTAATGTTGATACTGTAACGTGAATGTTTAATGTTTCACTTCTATTGTACCCCTTCCACCCAGGTCACACCGGGAGATGAGCGACTTGTCGTGCAGTGTGCCTTCCTGGTGAAACATTTAAATAAATAAATAGATAGATAGATAGATAGATAGATAGATAGATAGATAGATAGATAGATAGAAGCACTCTCCAGTTGAAGACATGCCTTGCTGCTGGAACTGACGACTGTGATTTGAGAAAATCAGGAAAGTGCTTTTTAATGTATTTCAACGGGGTTTGAACTTTGATTCATAACTTTTCCATTTTTATATATTTCAACTTCAGATTTTCAGCGTGGGCTTTTAAGGACCCCCACCTCATGACCATTGGTGGTGGAATTATGCAGATCTGTCCCGAAAGGCAATTTCACAGTCACTATACAAAATCATCTTTTTGGCAGGATTTGAACATGTCCAACACTCTCATTCATGAGGTGTGGTCATAAGGAGCCTATGTTGAAAATGTGAGGTCAAAATATGTAAAAATGTGAATGTTATGACTGTACACTGAAATGTATGCACAATTGTTCATAACTTAGCTAATTTTAAATATTTTGACCCCAGATTTTCAGTATAGCCATTTTTTCACACCACCTCATAGACGTGGCAGGTATCACTTTTTAAATCCTGGACAACACGTGTTTTCGCATTTCTGGTGCAACATGATGTTTCAGCCAATATACTATAAATGCCACATGTTATGGCTATAAGGGGAGTCACAAAACAACTGTCTTGAAAATTTTGGGACAACATTACAAAGAAAAAGACATTCTTTAAAAACGTTGCATGCAGTGCCAGTCTTGACCCCAGCGGGTGTGCTTTGGTATCTCATCGCTATGAGCTAAGTTTGGGGGCAAGCTTAGTGACCTAGCTGGATGGGGTGAGGTTGGGGGGACAGCACTGTTATGTTACCCCCCCAGCCAGGGAATGAAAGATGCAGGGCTGCCCGCATGGGCCCAGGTACAACGTACTGAAGACAACACTTCTCCTGGCATAGGCCCCTGAACATGTGCACCTGTGGGTGGCAGAGTGCCCTGTGAATTGGCTAACAGATCAACTCTTTGCCCTGTGCATCTATATCTGGGCCACATGGAAGCACAGAGAACTAGACAGCCCCATGATTTATTGATATCCAGCGCTGCATGGACATGCAGGACCTCAAGGGCCCTGCACTTCAATAGATGGACAGAGTCTTCCTGTTTTCCCCTGGGCCCTGCATGTCCATGAATGAAGATATAATTCCACTATCTTAAAAATAAAGGAAATTCTTTGCAAAAAACTGCATTAATGCACTAGTTAGGGTTCAAGTTAACACAACAAAAACAGGGAAATGTGGCATTAGGGTTCTCAACCCTAACTCCCCACCTCCATCTCCCAAGCAGCAAAAGGAAAAACATTAGGGTTTTGGGTCTCTCCAGAGTCTTGGCGAATCAGTGGTGGGTTCTTCCTTGAGGTTGTCAACTTTAATGCCGACCCGATTCCCTTAGCAAACAATGTCAGACATGACTGTCTTTCTTTATGCAGGGCTCGCAAATTGTAGACATACTTCTCTACCTTTCAAAACTGTATCACTATGATGCAGTGCCTTGGAGCTATATCTCGTGCTTCGGACAGGTGACTATGGGCTGGGGGTGGTGAGCATCAGGGTTGACAACCCCAAGTAAAACCCCATCACTGATTCAGCAAGATGAGACCCAGAACTCTAAAGTTTTTCCTTTTGCTGCTTGGAGGCTGGGGGTGGGGAGTGAGGTTTATTTAGCTGTTCCCTCATTCCTCATGTAACAGAGTTCCCTACTTGGCACCATGCCCCTCCCGGGATGGACAAGAAAACCACTCTGGCCTCCCATGGTACCCAAATCTATGACTCCACCAGCCACTCCTTAATAGTCACTGCTGTGGAGCAGGAGGGGCAGACAACACCATAATTATGTGATGCTATATCACAAGCTCTTTTAAACGAACATATTTCTTCTAAAAAACAAACTATCCACAGATGCTCAAGATGACTAGCTGATACTGCTGGGGACAAGCAGGTTATGGAATTACAAATGAAGTGCTATTTGCATTTATAATTCACACTAATATAAATTGGAGCATGATCTGCAATGGCATGCTTGTGTTTGACATTTGGGGCCAACTGGTTGATCCATTTTCCATTTTTGCCTTTGATAATCTCCCAGCCTGGCCCTCTCCCAGAGGCTGACTCCACTCCCAGCCCTTTTAGGAAAAATATTTACAGAATCTTCTTTTGCTTTAAGTTTATAAACATGAAAAAAATTCAGGAAGCTTCAAAGGGCACTCAGTGCCCATGAGAGACTTCCTGTTTATCACGGCCAGAACCTGAAAGACAAACAGTTACCAGAGAGTATTGTCTATGGCATGGCAGAGTTTCCTGCATCGACAAATGCTGATGCGATCCGAAAGCAAAGTGGTACAGCAACTGATGCTAATTATCCCCTGCTGAATTCACAACCTCCATGTACCTTCCTCAACAACAACATTCCAAAGATGTTGTTGGAAAGCCATTTCTTTGCCCTTGAACCTTGTAATTCTATACACTCTTTTTCATATCTCTTTCTGCTTTCCCTCATTTCTCTCTGCAGATACCAAGTACCTCCCTCACAGGTCCTCCTTACCTTTGGCTATCTCTGCAGCAGTCCCAGTAGCCCCCCCCCCAGTGTGACCACCACACACCTAACCACCATGGGTGTATAGAGTTGTAATGGTGGTCACACCCCTTGAGGTCTTGGCATAGAATGGCTAGAGGGTAGATTTTTGATGTCGCTGTGACGGTAGGGGTAGCCATACTGATACAGTGTTTCTTGTGAGTATGCCTGTCAGCCCACTATCTTGTCACAATGGTCAGGTAAATAGATGTCTATGCAGAGTGGCCAAAGGGTGAACTTATGATGTCACAGTGAAGTTAGGAGTAGCTACACTGCTCCAAAGTTTCCTGTTAGTATTAGTCCATTATCACCCTACAGTGGCTGGAAAAAAGATGTCTACATGCAGACAATGGCTTCCACCCAGTCAGTGCAATGCTACATAAGCCCGTCTTCTACTGCAACTGTTTTATTATGACATCAATGCCTTGAGCAAGAGAATAGTGTAAGACTGAAAAGGAACTCCCTTACAAAACCAGTCCGAGTAGAAATGCACATGAGTAGGTAGCATATAAGAAAAAATTACTCACCTTAGTAATGTTGTTTCTTCTAATGGAGTCTTGCTATATTATGACAATTGCAGTTTGTCCCACCATTAGAACTGCTCCGGAGGTGAAAGAGTTAACTCCATTCCATGAATGGAACTTAGAGCACGAGCTCTAAAGAGAAGCTCTGTCTGGGTAGTTTCAAACCTAAACTGTCAGATCTTTACGAGCAAAACTCATAAGGTCTGTGTGGAAGCTGTAACTCACACTAGCCAACTGGCTACCTAAATATTAACACCCATTACTGGTCCCAACACCAAAGACTCAAGTCAGGGACCAGAACTAATAGTATAATTTAACAATATGAGAAGTAATATAAGGAAAAATGAAAAAACCACACCCCAAACCCCAAGAAGGGTGAAAACACATATAATGGGCATAAACTAGTGACCATTCAGCTACCACCCTATACCCAAGTAGAAGTTCTGAGAGGGCAGGTTGGGAGGTTATAATATAGCAAGACTCCATTAGAAGAAACAACATTACTAAGGTGAGTAATTTTTCTTCAAACAACATGAAGTCTTGCTATATTATGACAATTGCAGACTACGAGCAGTACCTCCATGGAGGAGGGACAGAACCTACTTAGGAATAGGCTCTGAAGCACAGCTGTGCAAACCGAGCATCTCTCCAGCCTGACATCCAGGGAGTAATGCTTTGTGAAAGTGTGTACCATTTTCCAGGTAGCAGCTTGACATATCTCTAAGATAGGGATGTCTCTGGCAGCAGCTAGAGACGCGGCTGTACCTCTGGTAGAATGAGCCCTCAGGCCAGAGGGGGGATCTCTCCCCAGTTTCTGATAACAAAATTGGATACAAGAGACAATCCACCTGGCAATTGATCTCTTAGTGGCAGGGTTCCCTTTTCCGACCTCACCATAAGTGAGAAAAAGTTGGAGGGATTCGAACCTGTGACCCTTGGTACGTTCTATATAGTAACTTAGGGTCCTCTTAACGTCCAAACTGTGCAATCTCCTCTCACCAGAAGAGGAATGTTCAGTGAAAAACACTGGAAGGGAGATAGATTGGTTAAGATGGAAATCTGAAACCACCTTAGGCAAAAACTTCCTGTTAGTCCTGAGGACTACCTCATCCCTGTGGAAAGAAATAAAGTCAGTTAATCCTGACAAGGCTTGCAACTCACTTATGCGTCTAGCAGAAGTGATAGCCACTAGGAAAACAGTTTTCCAAGTTAGATACTTAAGCTCTGCAGAAGACAGAGTAAGTAAAAGGGGTTGCATTAACTGGCAATGCAAACATTATGACACCAGGCAGGGGCCGGATCCCTAAAAGGTGGATTAGTATGAAGTAATCCCTTAAAAACTTGAAAATACAGGGTGAGCGGAAAGAGAGGATGGCTTTCCTGTTGAAACAAAAGCAGAGACAGCTGCCAAATGAACTTTCAGGGTAGCTGGTCTCAGGCTCAAAGAATTAAGATGGACCATGTAGTCCAACACAATGGGCAATCAGCAGATTCTGGGAAATATGTTTCCAGAACACCAAATGGAGAACCTTTTCCACTTAGAATTATAAGTAGCTAGTGGAAGGCTTCCTAGAAGCCTTTAGATTTCAAGAACACCTGAGAAAGGTGTAGGTCAGCAAATTCTAACTCCTCAGGAGCCAGGCCTTGAGGTTGAGGGATTTGAGGTTCGGATACCAAACTCTCCCCTGGGCACAGGTTAACAGGTTGTGATTCCTGGAGAGACACAGGGGGAGATGGACTGTAAGGGACAGAAGGAGTGGGTACCAGGGCTGCCTGGCCCAATCTGGGGCAATCAGAATCACCCTGCAAGGCTGGGATCTGATTTTGACTAACACCTTGAATAGGAGAGGGAAGGGGGGAAAAGCATAAATAAACTTCCCTTCCCAATCCAGGAGAAGGACGTCCAGGGGGACTGAGCCCAACACTGGGGGCCTGCAACAGAACAGTGGAAGTTGGTGATTGTCTGGGGCTGCAAAAAGATCTATCTGAGGGGTGCCCCATCTGGCAAAAACTATCCCCAGTACTTGAGGATCCAGAGACCATTCGTGATGGCCCTGAGAAATCCTGCTGAGAGCATCTGCTAGGACATTGTCCTTTCCTGGAAGGTGAACTGCTATGAGTGAAGTGTTCAGGGAATAGGCCAGAGACCACAACTTCATTGCCTCGGTGCACAAGGCTGAAGACCGAGTGCCCCCCTGCTTGTTGATGTACCACATTGTAGTGGTGTTGTCTGTTCTGACTTGTACCACTTTGTTCTGAACAGAAGCAGAGAACACTTGAAGTGCTAAAAGACAGCTCTGAGTTCCAGCAAATTGATGTGAGCAGAGATTCCTGGGGGACCACACTCCTGAGTGGAGAGGTCGCCCATGTGGGCTCCCACCCCAGGAGGGAAGCATCCGTAGGAGGGTCAAAGAGTGAGAAAGAGGAATGAAGGGATCCCCAGTCTTAAATTGCTCTGATCCTGCCACCACTGGAGGGCCTGGATCAAGGTTCGGGTCACTGGGACCAACTTGGAAAGGGGGTCTCTTCTCTGAGACCAATAGGTTCTCAAGTGAAACTGAATGTCTCTCATCTGAAATCTTGCTCCCTGCACTACAGCTGTGGATGCAGCCATGTGCCCCAGGAGCTGCAAAAAGTGTCTTGCTGGTCGAGAGACCTCCAGAGTGAAGGAGGAGGCCAGAGCCACCAAGTTCCTTACCCTCTCTAAGGGAAGAAAGGCTCTGGCCAGATCTGTGTCCAACTCTGCACCTATGAAGGTGAGCACCTGAACTGGTTCCAGAACCGACTTTGGTAGATTTAGCAAGAAGCCCAGGGAGGTGAGAAGCTGCTGGGTGACTTGCAGGCGAAATTTTACCTGTTCTGGGGACTGGCCTACAATGAGCCAGTCGTCCAGATAGGGAAAAACAGCAATCCTTTGCCTCCTTAAATGAGCAACTGCTACTGCCAGACATTTTGTGAATACCCTTGGGGCAGAGGTAAGGCCAAGGGCATTGCTCTGAACTGGTAGTGACCTGAGGGCAGTTCAATCTGAGGTACTTTCGGTGGGAGCTTCTGATTAGGACGGAAAATAGGCATCCTTGAGGTCCAGGGAAGCTAGCCAGTCCCTGGCCTAGAGAGGGTAAAATCATTGCCAGAGTTACCATTCTGAACTTTGGTTTCAAAAGGTGTTTGTTCAGATATCTGAGGTCTAAAATGGCTGCCATTCTCCTGTCTTTTTGGGGTAAGGAAGTATCTGGAGCACAGACCCTTGCCTGGTATAGGGAGAAACCCTTTCTGCCGCTCTGAGAGCTAACAGGTTGAGACCTCTGTTTCTAGAGTAAAGGTCTCTAAAGAGCTTGCAGGTGGAAAAGACCTGATTCTCATCTTTGGGAACTTTTGAAGCTGAGAACCAGACCCTGGCTTCTACTTCCAGAACCCACTTTTCCTGAAGTTAGAGACACCCAGTTCTGACTGAAGTAAGCCAACCTGCCCCTACTGGTAAAGGAGAATGGGCCTGGGCACCCCATCAGGGTGCCTGTTTAGCAGGTGCTTTAGGCTGTGGGGTGGGGCAGGCCTGCCCACACCCCGCCTGCCTCTGCTCTGAAGAACCCCCTCTGAGCATAAGCAGAGGAGGCCTGGGTTTAGTAAAAGGCCTGTGGAAAGGCCTCACCCCACCCCTGGGTGGTGCCTCTGAGGAGTGGCTTGCCACTCCTTGGCCTGGGCACTCTTATAGGTAGTCCTATATTCATCCATCTTCTTCATATAATTCTCTGTCTGCTCCCCAAACAGAGAATTTCCCACCACAGGAAAATCCATAGCCTTAGTCTGGGTATCCTGTGACAAGCTAGTACACCTGAGCCAGGCCAACCTATGAAAAGCTACAGATGTGGCCATGACTCTAGAGGAAACATCATATAATTTGCTTGCCTGAGTCCCAAGGACGCTGCCATGTACTGTTTTTTTTGCCATGGCATCAATCTTCCTGGAATCCTTGTCAGGAGGATGTGAAGCCAGGGGAATATTAGCTTTATCACAGGCTGCAGCCTGAACTACCCCAACATGACTGCATTGCTGAGAAAGGAATTCTGTATCAGGACCTGACAGTGTGTACCTTCTGTCCATCTTTTTATCCACAGGAGGCACAGAATTAGGAGTTTTTAAATTTTTATTGTTTGCTTCCTAAATGACTTATGCAAAGGAATAGACAATCTCCTAGACTCTGGTATATCCATCATTTCTACAAAATCAGGCTCCTCTGCTCATCCACAGCTTCCTCCAAAGGGAGCTGGAGGGTTTCAGCAACTTTTTGTAAAACATAAAATGAGAGGGGACCTCAAAGCTAAGGGGAGATTCTAAAGGTCTGTCTGGGGAGATGTCTGGTTCAATGGGCACACCCAGACCCTCCAAGTCACATTCATACTGTTCATAATCATCCTCCCCCTCCTCTGGTTCATAAAACTCCTCAACATCATATTCCTGAACCGATGGAACCGACCGAACCGACCTTTTACCAGATAGTGGCGGTTCGGACTTAACCAGAGAAAGTGACTGGACAATCTGAATAGCTCTTGCTATCTCTGCAGCAGTTGGAGAAAGGATTTTGGGCTCCAAACCTGCTGACTTTCTTGTTTTCTTTACTGGAACTGGCTCATCCGAGCCAGCTTTTCGTTTTCCCGAGGAAGTCTCGGCCTGGTCAGAGGGCACTCTCTCCATTTCGGTTGGCACCGAACCGGGCTGGCCATCCGGGTCAGCAGACTTTTTGGCCTCTCGCTCCCTAAGCCTGCCCAATCTCTTTTCCAGGGTGGCTGCAGGAAATTTTACAAATCTGGCAGTCTGAATTGAGGTGGTCAAACCCCAGACAATAAACACATGTGTGTGTGGGTCAGCCTTGGCAAAGACTTCCCACAGACATCACAGTGTTGAAACCAGTGGCCCGGTTTTTCTTTTGGGTTTCTCAGACATAATGCCAGCTTTAACCAAAAATTGCCCTCCTTTAACGGCAGTGCTAGGCAAGACATCCTTATCGGTTCCTAACCGTGTCAATGGTATTGGAAAAAACGTAATGAAACTGCTTTTAGAACCGATAAGAACCGAACCGCACTCTAAAATCTCAAGTTTAAATATTTCAAGTTTAACATGCTGATCGGTTCAAAACCGAACCGAGAACCTTTACAAGTTCCACACAGAATTAAAACATGAATTACTTACTTATACCACAGACAGAGCTTGAACCGATCGGTTTTATGTAAGTTAAAAACTATTCTCGGTTAAATTGAACCGAGAAAACACTGTTTAAAACCGAGAAATGAACCGAGCAGTAGGAGGAATCCTCGAGTGACTGTTCAGTGAGGCGGAGTAAAGAATCTGACAGTTTAGGTTTGAAACTACCCAGACAGAGCTTCTCTTTAGAGCTTGTGCTCTAAGTTCCATTCATGGAATGGAGTTAACTCTTTCACCTCCGGAGCAGTTCTAATGGTGGGACAAACTGCAATTGTCATAATATAGCAAGACTTCATGTTGTTTAAATAACTGGGTTTCACTTTTTCCCTTAGGGAAACCCATTGCGTAATGGTAGTTTACTCACCTGGTAAAGGTGATTATAAGAGCACCTTCTTACAGCACTCCAAGTCTCCACACATTGGTAGTCTCCAGCTCTCCTCTCAGGCTGATGCACAATAGAATTCTAGGATCGAAATCCAATCCTTCTCCTCCCCTGCTTCCGTCTCCTCTCCTGTAGCTCCCAGACTCCTCAGTATGAGATCTTCCAGAGCTTATGGAACTTCTGAAAAATGATATATGAACTGACAGTAAAGAAGCCCGGTGGTCTCCGTAAGGAGGGCCACCTGTAAAAAAGACATACCACACAGTTTGAAGATATGTGAAAAAGTCATCATTTACTCTTTTTTGTGAAAAACAGCGTACATAAATTACATCATTACTGTCTGTATCTGTGTCTAGTGTACGACCTTGTATTACAGCATTCTTTATAAGCATCACTCATGAACGTATCACAGCATTCTTCATAATCATTATTCATGACCTTATTAAGGTGCATTCCTCAATGGGTGGGCTACGGAGTGCTGTAAGAAGGTGCTCTTATACTCACCTTTACCAGGTGAGTAAACTACCATTATCTATCGCACCTTCTTATAGCACTCCAAGTCTCCACACATGGGTGATTATACAGCAGTATTGGACTTGATGTGGGCAGCAGGAGGAACCTGACTTAAAGCTGTTTGAATCACTTTTCGACCAAAGTCAGAATTACCTGTCAACCCTGTATCCAATCGGTAGAATCTGGAGAAAGTGTGGGGAGATGACCAAGTAGCTGCCTGGCAGATCTCCCTTGCCGAAACTAAGTATCTTTCTGCCCAGGAAGTGGCTACTGCCCTAGTGGAGTGGGCCTTGATGAAGGTCGATGGTTCAATACCCCCTGCCTTGTAAGCTTGGGAGATGGTATCTCGCAACCATCTAGTAACAGTGGCCCTAGAGGCCACTAGGCCTCTCTTTTGTCCTTGATGAAGGACAAATAGTCTATCTGACTGTCTGAAAGGTTCTGTCTTGTCTAGATAGGTGCAAAGGGCTCTAGCTGGGTCTAGATAGGTGAGAGTGTCTCTGTCAGGGTCCCTCTCAGCTGGGCAAATGGTTGGTGCTGTAATTTCCTGACCAGTGTGGAATGCCGATGCCACCTTCGGTATGAAAGATGGTACGGTTCTTAGGACTACTCTGTCCGGGAAGAACATGAGAAATGGCTCTCTACATGAGAGGGCCTGTATCTCGCTGGTCCTCTTAGCTGAAGATATGGCTACCAGAAAAAAAATGGTAAGGGAGCTGAGTCTAGAGGTTCGAAAGGATCCTCAGTCAGAGCATCCAACACCAGGTTAAGCTGCCAGGGGGCAGCAACTGGCCTTGGGGAATGAGTGATATTGGTGGCTGCCTTTAGGAAGGACTGTACTAACGGATGTGCCCCAGGTAGCTGTCCATCTGTTTTACCCCTTATGGCCCCTGTTGTGGCTGTTTGCGCCCATAAGGATGCTGCTGTCTGCCCCTTGTCCAAACCATCCTGCAGAAAATCTAACACATATAAAATACTGCAGTTTGAAGCCTTAAGTTGTTTAGAGTTACACCAATAAACAAATGCTCCCCAGTGTCTGTTATAAGTCTTGTTAGTGGACTCCCTTCTGGCCTGTAGCAGTGTGTCTGCTACCTTACCCGACACCCCTAGGTTCAGCAGTCTGACCCTCTGAGTGGCCATGCTGTCAGCCTCAGTGGTCATGGATCCTCGTGCCAGATTGGCCCTTGTCTGAGTAGTGTCTGGTACGGGGTGAGTTTCATGGGACTGTCCATCAACATCTTTCTGATGAGTGCATACTATGTCCGTCTTGGCTACTTTGGGGTGATTAGAAGCACCATGGTGCCCGTGTCCCTGATTTTCTGTAAAATCGCAGGTATCTTGGGTATCGGAGGGAATGCGTAGGCTTTCTGGAATTCCCACGGGGTTGAGAGAACATCCACCCCTGCCACATTCTTGTCCTTGTATCTGGAGATATACACTGGTAGTTGAGTGTTTGCTGCCGTTGCCATGAGATCCACTTGAAACATACCCCACCTCTTTTGAATTTTGTTGAATATGACTGGGTTGAGTTGCCACTCTCCCTGTTGTAAGGATTGCCTGCTCAACCAGTCTGCTCTGGTGTTTTGCACGCCTGCCAGATCTACCGCTGTGAGACTGAGAAGGTGCCTTTCTGCCCACAGCATTAGGGTTTCTGTTTCCCGAGACATGGCTCTGCTTTTTGTGCCTCCCTGTTTGTTTATATATGACATTGCCACTCTGCTGTCTGTGCGCACCTTTACGTGATGCCCTGCTACTTGTAATTTGAAATACTGGAGAGCTAGTCGGATTGCCCTGGTCTCCAGAATGTTGATCGGTAGTCTTGTTTCTGGCTCTGTCCACTTTTCTTGGACTGATCACCTGTCCAGCACAGCACCCCAGCCTTGCAGGCTTGCGTGTGTTTCTAGGGTTCTTTTTGTTGCCCCTTTTTCCAATCTCGCTCCCTGATTTAGATTGTGTGGGTTTGCCCACCATCTCAGTGACCTGTGTACCTTCGCAGGTATGGTCACCCTTTGGTTGTAGTTCTGTAGATTGTAGTTCCAGTTGTTGAGAAGTAGACATTGAAGCTGTCTCATGTGACATCTGGCCCAGTCGTGTAGGTCTATGCATGCCGCCATTAGACCCAATAATTGCATTAGGTGCCACAGCGTCGTTGTTCTGCAGTGTAGTATTCACCTGCACTGTGTCACTAACACGTTGATGCGTGCTTCCGATGGTTTGACTGTCCCAGTGGTTGTGTTGAACACTGCCCCTAGGTGTTCTATAGTTGTGGTCAGTGTCAGATGGCTTTTGGTGGTGTTGATGATCCACCCATATTGGTTGAGCAACAGTTGAGCTCTGCGGGTTACCACTTGGGACTCCTCCTGTGATCTTGCCTGAATTAGCCAGTCATCCAGGTAGGGGATAACATGGGCTCCCTCTCTGCGGAGTGTCGCTGCTAGTGGTGCCATGACCTCGGTGAATACTCGGGGTGCAGAAGCCAGACCGAAGGGTAGGCACCAATACTGGAAGTGGTATCCCAGGATGCTGAACGTGAGAAATTTCTGGTGGGATGGTCTGACTGGTATGTGGAGATAGGGATCCTTCAGGTCTATAGAGGTCAGTAAGTTTCCCTTGTGGACTGAAGCAATGGTGGACTGTAGGGTTTCCATTTTGAACTTTTGATATCTCACAAATTTGTTCACGAACTTGAGATCTAGTATTGGATGTAGATCTCCTGTCTTTTTTGGTACCAGAAAGAACACTGAGTAGATGGCTGAGTATCGCTTTTGGCTTGGAACAGTTTTTATGGCTTTGCTGTTGAGCAGTTGGTGTAGGGTTGATCTGACTTGTATAGATGTCATCCTGTCTCTTGTAACATGAGATTCTATGTATCTCTCTCTCGCCTTGGCAAGGAGTTGAATTCGATGGCGTACCCATGTTCGATTATTTCCTTGACCCATCTGTCTTTGACTGTTTCGGCCCAGGTTGTGGTGAAGTGCTGAAATCTTACCCCCACTGCATCTGCATTGTCCTGGGCCTGGGGATTCTCATTGCCGGAAACCTCTGTTCTGCCTGTTGGGTTTGTACCCCTGCCTGGAATTGAAGTGGGTACTGCGGTCCCAATATGAATGATATTGGGGTTTTTGACTGAAGAAGTTGGGTTTGAACCCAAAGGAGCGTCTGTCCTGGCCTTGGTACCTTTGTCCTCTCTTTCCTCTGTTGAGATAGTGATGAAATCTATTGCTCTGAAAAGAAGGTAGGGAGCTCTGACCCCCTTGGTTATCCTTGTCTTCTCCCTTCTTGACTGTAAAGTCCTCTATTCCTGGGCCAAACACCTTGTCCCCCGCGAAGTGAAGCTTCATGACCCTGGACTTCGATTCTTGGTCAGCATTCCAGAGTTTAAGCCAAATTAGTCTTCTGGCTCTGTTAACCGATGTCACCAATCTGGACGCCATTTTAAAGGTGTCAATAGTGGCATCTGCCACGTATTTTATTGCCTGTATAGCGTTATCCATGGTGGCCCCATGGGTGCTGGTTCTGGGATATCTTAACGAGCTGCTTCCAGCCATCTGAGGACCGCTCTGGAAGAGTAAGTGGCTGCCATGGAAGCTCTCATGTTCATGATTAACATGTCATGAACCTTCCAAACTATATTGTCCACCTTCCTAGCCATGGGATCTCTTAAGATGGATGCTAACTCGGAGGGTAATACTGTCTTGTTGCTCAGGGTGGAGACCTCTGAATCAACCTTTGGGGCTGTCGACCAAACCGTCTCCTTCTTCTGTGCTAGGGGATACCTCTTCTCAAAGGTACCCTTCTCCCTTGTTTTGATCGGGTCTGGAGCCTCCCATTCCTTTGCTAGTATATTTTCCAAGGCTGTGCAAAAGGGGAAGTAAGTGGTAGATCGTTTTCTATCTCACACTAGGGGGTCCAGCCTGTTTTCCAGTTCTTGTATTGGCTCATCAATTCTGAGTATTTCACAGACTACCCTGATGATCTCTGGTATGGTGTAAAAGGGACATAGCCTGGCGGCCATGTCTTCCTCACCCTCCTCCGGGTCTTCATCCCCTGAGTAAGGAGGCTCCGACCCGTCGTCTGGGTTAAGATGCGTTTTTACCTCTTGGTCATATTGGGGGGGTTCTCTGGAGTGCAGGGCCATTTGTCTGCGCCCATGGCATCCATTCTGTCCAACAATTTTTGGAAAAGCTGCACTGCCACGCTCTGAGATGAGGTGGAAGCACTATCCTGTAGGATGTCCTACTCTGGGGACCCCGAATTTGATGTAAAAATATTTGGTTCGGCATCAACCATGCATAGTGAGCATAGGTCTCCCATATCCGAAGTTAAAAGAATATGGGGACATTTTCTGCAAATCCATCTAGAAGCCATTTATTTTCTTCTGAAAAACATAATAGAATAGGGGAAGGATGTTCAGGGTGGGTTGTAAACTGTTATTCAGCATCTTAAAGCACACTTCAAAAAACTGTTACCATGTTAGTCAGAAGCATGGACAATTACCTAGTTCAGCTTCTACAATATAAATCAGCAAACAGGGCTGTACCCACTGACAAGATGCCCATTGTATTGTGTTGAAAAGTGTGCTTTAATGTGTTCTCTGATTCCTTACGAAGGGTTAGAGAGTTTTACCAAAGTAGACAGAAGCATGGAAAAGCATACAGAACAGCTCCTATATCATGAATCAGTAGTCAGGGCTGTGCCCCCTCATAACATGCCCATTGGCTAAATTTTTTGTATTATTTTCAAAAGAAAGAGTGCTTTAATTTACTCTCTGTTTCCCTTTTAAGGGATAGAGAGCATGGCCCCTTTAAGTGCTGCCTTCCCAGAATCGTCATTTTGGTATTGTATGGGGAAACTCCTGGGCTCTGCCATCTTAGGAAGGAGCACAGTAATGCCAACAATAGGCTGGCTGGGAGCGTGAGTCTCGCGAGAGGTACGTGGAGACTGTCAAAATGGTGGCAGATAGTGAAGCAAGGCTTTGCTGCGCAGTGTGGAAAACACAGAGCGAGAGAAGCTGTGGTCGAGAAGATGGGCTGTGGAAGCTACAGTGAGAGCAGTCATGAAGCACTTTCCATTACAAGCTGCCTTAGATGGGACCCACATGCGAGGGAGCAGCTAGGCTCTACACAGTGAGAAGAATTGGGGGGGGGGGGGCAGGCATTCACATGGATCTGACTCACCCTAGCGGTTGAACAAGGTGAACCATGAGGCAAGAATACTGTGATTTGTTGCCGAATGAGGAAATTAAGTAAATTACAGCTTCTACCCCCGGCTGAACAAGGTGAGCCGGGAAAAAGCTAGGCGCAGTGGAGGCAAGTAAAAGCGGTTTGAGCAGTAAGCACCTTTTCCCTTTCCTCAGCAGAATGAGGTGAACTGAGAAGGGATTATAAAAATCCTACAAGCTGAGCTTTTGTACAAATAATAGTCTGCAGATTGAAAGCATTAGCCCTTTACTGTTCCTGATGCCCGTTCACTTGTGCTTTCTAATTAGCAATACAGCAGATGTATATTACACACCTAATATAATCTGGAAGGACGCTTAATTAAAAAAAAGGTTTTTGAAAAACGGTTCTTACCATAGTTTCTTGGCACAGAGCCAACAATCTGTGACCAGCCTGGGTGAGATGCACAAAAGAACTGAGGAGTCTGGGAGCTACAGGGAAGGAGACGGAAGCAGGGGAGAAGGATCTGATTTCGATCCTAGAATTCTGTTGTGCATCTGCCTGAGATTACCCATGTGTGGAAACTTGGAGTGCTGTAAGAAGGTGTGTTAGATAATTTGCCATTATAAAAGAGTGTTTATAATAGCAAACACGCTCCGAGTTTCCTTTGCACCATGCATGCTCCAGCCGCAGCTTTTCAGCAGGCTAATTACAGACTGACTGCGCTTAAGACCCAACCAGACCGTGGCCGCACAGGAACTTCTTTTATTTTATATGATTGCTGTGTTGAAAAAGCAAAACCCAGCAATTATATAAAATAAAATATGCAGTGCTGCAGAAACTTGAATTTTACACACACCTTAGGCGTTGGATGCCTAGATAAGCCCGTCGAGCTTCATTGTCAGGATTTATGTGGCATCCAACACCCCCAGTGTGTGTAAAATTCTTGTTACACACTCCACACCATATATCATTTTATTTGTAATTAACATAGCATTACTATACAAATTATGAAAAGTATTAGGTGGGACATGAACCTTTAATCTCCAGTGTCGCTATTTAGTGCTCTGGCCACTACACTACCCTGCTTTCCTATGTACTGATGAAGCCACCATCTCTACTGCTAACCGCATATGCACTGTAATGGTGACACTGCCGCGGAGACTTCTCTGACATTGGTAGGCTGTGTCTGATGCCCATTTTTGGCAGGAGAACCACAAACTTGATGTGAGCAGTTCTGATATCCTAAGACCGTAAATAAGACACTCTCACAACTGTAACAGTGGTCTCTTCAGCAGTATTAATATAATATTGATCAAGGTTAATGAATAGTGTATTTAAAAAAGATTTTAATACTGCCCTGAACAAGCCTGTTTGCAGGACACCTTCACATGAGACATTCTTTACAGAATGACTGCCCCATCCACAGCAAATGGAAGGGCTCTGATTGGTTGGATGTGCTCAGTACCCCCTGGCTGGTGTTCTAGCTCAGACTGGGTACATATAAACTAATAGTTCTGCACAGTATATTTGGATAACCTTCGAGTGGACCAACATAGATCTAGTGTTCACAGATATTGTAGTACACAAGCTTTCAAAGCCACAGCAGGCTGTTTGTCAGGCAGCTGTCTGGTGCCAAAAGCTTGTATGTGGGAACATTTCTGCACCTCTATAAAGCCAAAACAGGGGCACATTAGAAAGAAAACATAGGTCTTAACTGTGTATGCCCGTATAAATAAAATTTGATAAAACATATATATATATTTTTTTGTTTGTTCAGAATGATTGGCCGGGTAAGGGCCACTAACCTGAAGTCCACTACTAGGTGCATCCCAGGAGCAGAAGGAGGTTAAGTGACTCACTCAGGGTTATGCAGCATGCTAGTGTCGTCGTAAATTTCAAACCCAGGCCTTCTGGGTCAGCAGGTTCACAGGTGAGTGCTCTAACCTCTGCTTAAGCAATAACAGCCAAGAAGCCTGCCGTTAATCCAAGGAAATGATCAGCTTTGAGGTTGTTGTTGTGATTACAAGTCTAATCGCAATAGCAATTTAGTTTTTTTCCCATTTATTTTTAACTTAATTAGGGTTTTAAGCAGAGTGGTGGGAGCAGTGTGTGCCTCATAGCATCATTTGGCAGCCAGATCGGTCATTTCTAAGATGCAAATGACTGATCCAGTAGCCAGCCAGGAGCCTCGCTAAGCTCATAAATTATTAATTAGATGTATCATTTCTGTTAAGACACAATATTTATGTTGAGTCAGTAAAGGCATTCCACTATCTAACTCATCTGGTTTGCTAAAGGCCAAGAAGGCTTTGAACATTCTGTCCTGTTAGGTAAGAGGTACGTGGACACATGAGTTCCAATATTTATTCCTCACATGTGGGAGGAATGGAAGACACACTTCATTTGGCTCAAAACGAAATATCTGTTACGTCAACTGGAGCTTCATCTATTGTAGACGTGTTTTATTTTAAAAAGTGGTATGAACATTTTTCAAGGCGTAATGTTCAAATGCTGAATTACTTGAGCACCTGAGTTGCGTAACTTAACATTCCTTCTGTCAAGAAAACATCTAAATGGAGCACCTCCAAGAAATCATAACATATAAAATATAAGCCCTTTATAAGTTTTTCAGTCTTTACAGCTAGAAGTCTTGTAACACATCCAGAACCTCAACGACTCCTCATTTTGCAGTGGCGCTTGAGTGTCTGCTGAAATCTCTCAGATATAAGAGAAACTGCTGTTTTTGGAAAACGGCACAAAAACCGAGAGGAAGCTAGACTGCGACTTCTGCGTTTGTCAATGTCATTGAAATACCACAGAATGTTCTGCAGCAGTCATCACCTGGCAGATTTCTGCTGGGATGTCAAAGAGCAGTCATAAACAGTGCTCCGCAGTATCGGTAGGTAGCCAGTCTTTATTTGCTGAACTAAGGTGGCGTGTTGAAAGATGAGTGTTCTGAAGGCTTGTTAGACAAAATGGATTTAAACAGAATTTCTTTCAATGCACAATAGTGTTCTCAGTCTGGGCACTCAGTCATTTTTACATTGATTTGCTTGTCTTTTCAGTTTTTGAAAAAGCTCTATTTTCTGAAACAAAAAATTGAAGAGAGCTGTAATGTACTCTTCAAGTTCCTGTTCCAGGTGACATTAAACAAGGTCCCATCTGCCTGTTCTGGGGATATTCCAGATGGACATTGGAGACCCCATGGCACTTTTTGAAAAGAGTATGGGAGTGTCATTGTCAATGGCCCCACACCCATTCACATCCCCACCACAGAGTAGCCTGGTTAAAGTATGCAATAAATCCACAGCAGGGTGCACAATAAGACAGATATTACTACACAATGCAGGTGGTCAGAGGTCAAGTACAACTCATGAAGACAGTTCTGATATCTTTAAGTCAGCATGTATTAGATGTATACAATACAATATTGTATTTCAGGTGCAGTCAAAACCCAAGTAGCAGTTCAATATTTTTGGAATGTTGAGCCAAAATCTGGCATCTTTTTGTCAATGCTTTTATTTAAATAACCCTATTTTTTTCCCAAATACCCAATTTTTGAAATATGAGTTCTTAAAAATGCACAATTTTAGCACATAGCACCATTTATTTCCAAACTGTGCATTTTTAAAAATGTGGATTTTTTTGTTCTAACAAATACACAGTTTCATGCAAAACCGTACTTTCTGAACACACTGTTCCTGTCCGAGAAATTGCACAAGAAAAATGCACAAAACTGATTTTTTTTTTCATTTTGCTTGGCACTGGTGTGGTCTTGTTGTTAAAACACTGACTTGTAAATCAGGAGATCAAAGGTTCAAATCCTGCTGTAGCTCAGCACTCACTGTGTGATCTTAGGTGAGTCACTTAACCTTCCAGTGCTCCAGTCTAGCCAGCTACGTAAATGGGTCAAAGCCGGACCCCACCAGAAACAGGTCACATCTCAGTTGGGGTATCCTGGGTAAATACATTGCAAAATAAATAATATTTTCATCATGATACTGGTGCTGAGGAAAGGTAAACTGCCTATGGCAGCAACCTCTGAGAACCGACAGTTTTGTGGCTGCACCTCTGTTCCTCCCTGGTACACTGCATTATTGTTCAATGTAAAATGGGTAAGAGAAACCAAGACCTATGACTGGTCAGATGTCATCACATGACCATGAGTTATTCCAACACAACAGAACAGGCCAGACATATTTGACTTTCTGAACCTAATTACTCAGTTTTTAAAACAAAACTCAGAGGAACTATTTTATAATTGCAATAAAGCACTCCAGAGTGCACATTATTATGGGGTAACAGCACTTCTCAAATGCATAAGGCACTTGACTTTGCCTTACCTCCAATGGCATGTCCTTATCCCACAGTAGCGCACACCGTATCATGCCTTATTGCTTAACTGTGTTAATAACAACTATGCCCTCTTAGTTTGCTCAGTTGTGTTCAGTTTAGCTTTGTAATCAAAACAAAGATTGGGGCTCCCATTCCAACCTTTGGCCTTCAAACACGTCTGGAAATGCCTTCAGTCTCAGTTTTTCGTAAATGAAAGATCTTTGTCGGCATCAAGACAGGCTCCGGTTTCTGATGGTTTGCACCTCATTTGTCAACCCAAGATGCATCTGTTCAGTGGCTTTGGAGATACATTCGCTGTTCAGAATACAGCAGTGCATTTAAATATTTCCAAACACTGCTGAGAGACATATGTTTTCGTGGTGTGCCAAACTCTCTCACATATGGGAGCAGTCAAGAAAATTGCTAAACGAATGAAAACAGGCATCCAGTGGGCCACTGGTGGTGAGAGGTCAAACAGGAGAGAAAACTGCACTCATGAAAACAGGTTAGTTGTAAAAATATATAAAAACAATTCTGTATGGATATGTTTATCCCGAGAGAGCGTGCACGTCAGTCTGGTGAGTCTAGCATTACAGTGATTCTCTTATTTTCAGTTTATCGACTTAGCATAGCCCAAACCGTGATTGAGTCTGCCTCTTATTTCCATTGGAACCTTGCTTCTGCCCACAGGAACTGAGCCACAGGGAGGTTAATAAGGAAAGGCAAGGCAAAATTATTCGCTAGGCCCCATTTCCCAGAGGCTCAGGGCCCCATACGAGGAAGTGAACAATAAGGAAGGCAAACAAATGCAAATAAATGTGTAAAAATGAATGTGTATATAAACTGGAATCAGCACATTAATAAATACACATAGTTCAAGGGTAGGCCTGTTGAAATCAATAAAGTTTCAGTGCGCCCTTAAAGGTCTTCCTTAAGTGGGTCAAATGGGGCCAGTATGGGGGGCAAGGAATTCCAGTGGAGAGGGGCAGCCACCCCATATGCCCTGTCACTGGACAATTTCAGCCTTGATCACAGAATTAGCAGAAGGCCCACTTCAGAGGAGCAGAGAGGGTGGGCAGAGGCGTGGAGAGACGAGAGATCTTTAGGATAACAAAGACCCAAATTGTGTCTCTCTTATCCTGAAAAAGCAGACAGACAAGTCAGGGAAGATAGTGACGAATGGTTAAAACAGGAGTCAAAATGTCTAGAAAGTTTAAACACTGAATGCTGAAGAGCAGATGTACTGAACAATATATATTAGAAACATGGAATTTAGTGGTAGATAAGGACCACTGGACTGACCCACTCCGCCCATTTTTTCCCTGCCTATACTGTCACAACACACACTATTTGGTCTCTGCCCCCCCCCCCGCTTCCCACTAATATTTCCTTGTGCACATTCAATGTATTCTGAAGCCCACCATTGACCAACCCCCATCTGCACTTGAGGAGCATTCCAGGCATACACCACTTTTTCAGTGAAAAAGTACTTCCTCACATCTCTCTTGAATTCACTCCCTTCCAGCTTCATTGCTTGTCCCCTTGTTCTTGTGCATCTTTTTCTCTGAAAAAATGTTCCCCTCCTGTACCTTATTTATCCCTGTGGGATATTTATAGGTCTTTGTCATGTCCTCCCCCCTCCTTCCAATGTGTACATACTGAGGTCCTTTAGTCTCTCCTCATGAGGCTTTTGATGCAGACCCTGCACCATTTTAGTTGCCCTCCCCTGAACTGCTTCCACTCTGTCTGTCATTCCTGAGATGTGGTCTACAGAGCTGGACACGGTGCTCCAGGTCGCTTCTCACCAGCAATCTATGCAGTGACAACACAACCTCCCTCCTACTGCTGATGACACTCCCTCCCTGTGCACCCCAACATCCCACTAGCCCTACCCACTGCCTTGTCACACTGCTTCGTCACTTTAAAGTCACCAACTATGATTACTCCTAGGTTCCATTCTTGTTTTGAGACCATCAGTACCGCTTCTCCCATTTTGTATTCCACCTCTGGGTTTCTGTGCCACAAGTGCATAATTTTCCACTTGCAGTATGTTGAAACATACTGTACGGTGGTCACTGATCCCCCGGTGACCTCCCATTTCGATATCTGTAATACTGTCCTTGTTAATGAGTACCAGGTCCAGTATTGCCCCATCACAAGCCGGCTCCTTGACTAGTTGCCTGAGAAACGCTCCCCTACAGGGAGTCCAGGATGATCCTGCTCCTATGTAAAGCTGCAGCTGGGGAGGCTCCAATCTACATCCAGTAGACCGACATCCCCCACCAGCAGCACCTCCCCTTTTTCTGCAATTGTGCCAGTGGCTTCCGCCAGTGCCGTATCTAAATTATTCCCCTGTGTTGGAGGAGGTCTGTAGATCATGCCAGTGTGAACAGTGGCTCGGTTTACCATCTCCAAGGTGAGCCACAGTACCTCCAACCCCCCCCATTCCCCCCTGGATTCCCTGTGTCTCTGTTGCTTTGATGCCCTCCCTTACACACAGCATCACCCGACCCCCCTTCCTTCCCACCCTGTCTTTCCTGAATAGAATATTGCCTGGTACGACCATGTCCCAGACGTGGTTTCCTATGCACCATGACTCACTGATGGCCACGATATCAAGGTTTGTGTCCTCTGTGATGGCTTCTAGGTCCAGAATTTTATTTCCTAGACTTCTTGCATTTGCATGCATGGCCTTCCACATTTCGATATCACTCTGCCTGCTACCCTCTCTGTCTCATAGAAACACAGAAACATATAAATTGTCGGCAGATAAGGACCGCTAGGCCCATCCAGTCTGCCTGTAAGTCCTGTACTTGAGGACAGCTTTTGACCTTCCCCCACCACTTAACCTCTCTGGTTCCCATATGCCTGTCCCATGCATGTTTAAATCTAACCACAGTGCTCATTCACCCCCACCTCCTGTGGCAGACCATTCCATGTGTCCACCACCCTCTCCATGAAGAAAAACCTCCTTACATTGTCTCCTATTATCCCTTCCTGCTTTTTCCCTTTCTTTTTACAGCTTGTGTTCCTGTCCGCTTTCATTTCAACCACTCTTCTGTTTTTCTTTATTTTACACCCTGAAGGATCTGACTCCCCTCAAATCATCCCTTCTCTCCACTGCACTCTGTGTATGGAGGGGCAGTTTATGCCTCACTGATTTCTTCTGCCACCACCTCAGCTAGTAAACCTTCCACTGAGGACTGTGATTCCCCTCCTAGATGAATGCAGGCCATCACACCAGTAGAGGTCCTTATTCCTTCAGGTGGGTCCCCAGTCCCCAGTGTAGGTAAACCCCTCCATTCTACACCATTCCTTCAACCATGAGTTAAAACTCCTGGTGTAAAGATCCCTAACCTACCCCTGCCATAGACAGGTATCACCTCAATGAAACCCACTAAGCACATTACCAGCCTAAGATCCCTCCCCAGCTCCATAAAATCCCCCTGCATAATCCCAGCCTCATCCCTAGCCAAGTCATTTGTCCCCAGGTGAACAATGACATCAGACTCGCCTTCCTGCGCCACCATCCTATCAATCCTTAGGATCTGCTTTGCACTCCAAGCCAAGGCAAAAGGAAGGCATCACTTCCCCCCTTCCCTCCCTACATGTTCCCAAATTTACCACCAATATGATCAAGTCCCCCACTAGAAGTTGCTTTCTCCTCTGCTGGGGTTCTGTCCCTCCTACCTTTGTATCTCCCCTAGGGAGGACCCCTACATCCTCCCATGCCACTACCATGGGTTCCTCTTCCCAGCAGTCCTATGCCACCAGAGCAGGGAATGAGTTTCGTAGTGGCACCGGCTGATGAATGTGCCCCCTGAGCCACCACCCCACCTTCATGGAGCCTACCACAGTCCAGCTGTCTCTCCTACTTGGCACCCTCTGGGGCAATGGGGGGGAAGAGGTCCCCTGAATCCTAACCAACTTGACCTGGCACCTAGCAACCTCCTTTTTTCAGCTGCATTTATTTAAATGGTTTATTATGTATAGTAATTACTTGTATTTATTTTTATTTCTTCCTACTTTGTTATAACACATTGCTAGTGGCACTATAAGGTAATGACATTATTATGTTTAAGAAATAGAACACTAGATGATGGGTGTAACCTTCAAATGGGTAAAAGCAAGACCCAACTGAAAATGGGATATTGCACCTCAGCTGGGCTATCTTGGGTAAAAACACTATACATCAAAGTATTATTTCTTGGAAAATAATGCATGCAGTTACTAGTAGCAGATCCAGAATTTTACAATAGGGGGTGCTGGGGTGGGCATACTTGATATGTAATTTTTTTAATGCTTTTTTAATACTTCATATTATCTGCTGTTATATTTATTACATATTTGACAGAAAATACAAATGTAATCCATAGTTTTGAATGTAAACCTCTGTACAAATATTAAATCAGATGACTTAAACAAAGTGAAATGCAGCAGTAGCGAGCAAATTACAACTGGAGGTGTGACCGCACCCTTCGTCACTCCCTAGATCAGACACTGGCACTCACACCGCTGAGAATGACATCACCCAACCACAAGGGCGCTGTTAACTATGAGGAAGGTTATGTATTCCTGCAGCAAAGCACTTTAAAGTGTTGATACAGTCTTTGAAAATAGTGTGCAAAGTGCAAGTCCGTCTAGGGAGTGACGAAGATGTCACCTCCCATTCTAACTTGCTTGCTGCTGCTGTGTAGGAGGGAGGAATTGAACAGAAGGAGAGCTCTAGGGGAAAAGCCTGTGAGCAAGGGAATGAAAAGGGGAAGGGGCTGCAGCAGAGACATAATTGTGAGCGCTGCATCGCAGGCAGACAAGATAGGCTGTTAGGCCTAATCTGCTGGCAACTAAGCATGTTAGTACGTGCAAGTACTTTTGAAAGTGCAGCATGGTGTCTCCTTTTAGCGAGCATTACTGTAGCTTCCCTGACCTGAATTGGGGGTTTTTTGGTTCATGCATTCAGCTCTGGCAATCCAAAAACTGCTTCAATGGAGGGCCCACCCTGACTGGCAGTTCAACATTCAGCAGCTATAGATTTTTTCCAGGTGAACTACGCTGCTGTTCGACTTTCTAAACTACTAGCTCCTATGGTCCTTTTGGTAATGCATAAGGCCTTGAATGAACTGGGCCATCGGTATCCTCATGAATTCCTGACCCTGTTGTCCAAACTATGGTGTTGATAGGATAGTACAGGATGGGGTCTTTTGAGGGTGCCACCTCATGTTTAAAGTCCACAGGTGATCGAACTTTATGGTGTTGGAACCCTTTATGGAAGACACTCCCAGATGAGGTCCACACCGATGGCTCCCTCACCTCGTTCAAATAGCTTCTCAAAAACCACTTGATGTCACAAGGCAAGCATTAGACAAAGTCGGATAAAGGGTCTTTCAGTGTACTTTAAATTCTTGGGTAGTTTACCTGGATTCTCTGAACTTTTTGTTAATTTGTTGTGTCCATGTTTCGGTGTTTTGTTTTAGAATGTAGCCTTTTTGTTGTAAACATGTTCTGAGCTATGGAGAAGCACTTTGAATAGATTAAAATGTATTATTTCTGGCTGGTGCTCTAAACAGAAAAGAGTCAAAGAATAAATAACATATTAAACTGAAACATAACTTCCAACCTCCTTGGTCTCTGGCTTCTTACATTTGCTTTAAAACAGCTCGACAACACTCTGGCAGATTAAGGCACTCAAACAGGAGTATTTCTGGTCAGATCACTGTTTTGCATGTGCCTTCTACTTGAGAAGATGCACCTCATCCCTCACTAAGAATCAGACCTGGGGCCCTGTATCTGGAAGACTGTAGCTGGAACCATTGAGCTAAACAAAAATTTGCGTCAGTAGGGAGATCAAAGTGAGCCTTTGACTTCTAGTATTGCATTTGCAATCAATGCCACCAGAGGTCTCTCTGCAGCTATTTTTTTTTTTGGCACTAGAGGTCATTTGCTACTCCCACCTCTAGATGGCACTGCTTTTCACAGACCATCTTTTTTACATGTACAACAATCTCGGAGGTGTGGTTATCCCTCAATAACTGCACAGCACTTCATGCCCCAATATTAATGCAAGGTAGCAAAATCATTCCAGCATTCTACAAAGGAGTCAAGTGTTCCACACGGTGGAATTTAATAACATAGGAAGTGCAGATATAAGTAGGCTGAACGCCCATCAAGTATGTCTGCCACTTGTCAACAGTTGTCTCCATTAATAAAATTTGCTAGGCTTACAATTTGTTGTTCTCTTCAGCTAGTTCTCCAAATTTCCAGCCTCCCCTCTAATTTAAACAGTACGACATGGCAGGGCGATATGTGTTATGCTGGGATAACATCACCCCTTGAGTCCCATGTGAGTCATGAGGCAACGCCGGATGACTTCAACCACCTGAGAAGTGATGTTATCCAGCATAACATAGGCCCTGGAGTGCCCTTTTGTGATTATAAACTGGATCCCATACAATTAAAGAAACATGTTTCAGTAGGTTTTTCTTTAGATTAGTTTCAGACGATGGTGTTGTATTGAGATAACATCATGGCTAGAACTGCCTCTGGATCAATCAGCTTTCAGTATTTTTTCTAACCATTTTATAATCTTGCAATTTGTAACATTCCGGCAGTTGCACTTTCTCTCAGGAAGTCACAGCTGCTTCTCCTAGCTCAGATTTGATAAATGATCTCATTGGTGAACTGCTGCTTGCCTTTCACATAGGTATTTAACAGCAAGTAGCACTTCAACCTTTAACCTCCACAGGCCTTCTGTCAACCTTTTTAACAACTAGATGATGTGGCCCAACACCAGAACAAAGACATGTCAAGAGAGCATAGACGTCTGGCTTCCATCTTCTATGGTTTATCCAGTCTAATGGGCATTGCTGTCAGCTATGAAAAATTACTTTTTGATGACATCATGTCATTTACGTACTGCTTGTTAAGGAATGAGACCCTAAAGAGGACTAGTTCCCTTGTTTCATTCATTGACATTGATGGTGCTGTCAGTACCATTAAAAACCCATGTCAAGGAGGTGCAGTGCATCACAAAGCTGATATTGCCAAGCATTTAAACAGACGTCCACATATTCATCATGGTGACATCAGTTTGGATTAAAAGGCAAACACTGCTGTAATTTTACACTTGTCTTATTCTCACTCACTTGTGCTCTCTCTCTCTATCTCTCTCTCTCTCTCTCTATCTCTCTCTCTCTCTCTCTCCCCCTCTCTCTCATTCCCTCTCTCTCGTTCTCTTCCAGTTGGCAGTGCAGCCATAGATTCTGTTTTGCAAGCTGTTTCCTAGGCTGCACATAATAACTACAACATCAAACACATAATCAATCTTCAAGACAACTACCTGTCTTTTCAGGCTCCCGATTCTGTGTCACAGTTTCAATTACAGAATGCTGCAATTGCAAAAGCTGCACTCCCATTGGTCAGTTATTCATTTTTTTTCAATTGTGAAGAAATGAGACCATTTGTCACGGCTTTGACAACCTCAAAGTCAATCTTCAACACTTATTCATGTCTGCCTAGAACATTACACGCTGTGGGCCATTGCTTGGGTTCCTATCTCCCACAAGCCTGAAAGGAGAATTGCATTTATAGCCGTTAGTCTATACTTGCTATAGCAGACAGTTGGAAAAGACCAGTTCTCGTTTGTTTTGTCCATAATCCTTCCTGGCATCTCAGCAGCTTCCATAGTGACAGTATCTGTGATTTAGGTCCTGACAGTGACAACCATTCTGGAATCAAATGACATCATCAATGAGGTAGTTTATGTCATACTTAATCCTCCTGCAACACCAGACTACATCAGCGGACTGAAGGGTATATGAACAGCATCTCTACAGACCACAAATAATAAGATAATGTGCACTGGCATTTACAAAATGTCTTTCTCAGAAAACTGACTGACTGATTGATTGATTTATTCCCAGAAGACTGGACTGAAACAATTCCTAATTTTGAACCATATCCCTAGAGCAGTGCAGCAGCACACATGCGTACAGTAGAAATGTGTACTGTATCAACATTTGCTTTAATACACATGTTTGGGGAGTAAATATACAGCATCGCAGGGAAGAACCAAACATTACAATGGCAAGTTGCAAAAGTTGTGATGAGGTGCCTTTGTAAATGAGTCTCTGACTCAAAGGTTGTAAACCCGATTTGTAATGAATAGATAAATGAATAAATAAAGTGACTTCCCAAAATGTACTGCAAAATTCGAAAGATTTGCTGTAAGAAAGTTTCTGTGACTCACCCAGTGGTACAGAGGGCTGAAGCACTCTCAGATCACCTGGCGCCATGCCAGCGGCCCGGATTTTGGAATGGATTCAGGTCACTGAGGGCTGGACAGTGGAAGGACTGAGCATCCCAGGAACTGCTGTCCTCTCCCAGGGAGAGGTGGCTGGCCATCTCCGCCTCTGACTGCCACTGGGTAGAGGCCTGGTGGTAGTACAGGTGCAGGTGACTCAAAGGGAGGGGCCACGATTCTGTGGTGCATGCACATCTCCACACACATGTGCCTACATGTACCTACGTGCCAGTGTAGTGGGGCGAAAGGGATGAAAATTGAAAAGAGACAGATGGGTTAAATGAAACCCCGCCCACTCTCTCTCTTGATCTGCACTGCTGCCTGGTCCGCAGCCATATTTGGATGTCTGCCCGGGGGGGGGGCAGCCCTCCCCCTCTGTTCCCACCTTAGGGGGAAATCCGTGGGGGACTTAGCCTGGAGGACCAGGGGAGGTGGGTGCTGGATGGGAGGAGTGGAGACGAGGCTGAAAGCCTGCCTGCCTGACTCAATGAGAACAAAGCATTATGGAAAAAAAATAATAAAGGTTTTGCTATATTCATGCACTTTGGTGTACCTGCAAAGCAAAGCAGCTCTACATGAACGCTGATCACAAAGCGCTAATTAAAATTAGTTACGTGCTGGTTGCTTAGCAGGAATATACAGTAACTTGGTGTGTATTGCTTCCAGCAGTGGTTAGCGGGGAAATAACACTGATGCAAAAAGTAAGACATTTTACAGTAGTGTTCCAGGTCCAGTGCTGCCCCCTACAGTTGTCAGCATCATATAACCTGTGAGTCAGTTGTTTGTTTTTTTTAATTCATGTTTATTGACAACAAATGGGCACACAGAATAATACATTCCATTACATAAATTGTCAGGTTTTTATAGCACTAAATCCATATAATTTGATTTACAGGCCATTACAGAGAGGATAGAAAACTTTAACAGATTTTATCATCTTGAAAGCACCAAAGTTAAAATTATAAATGTGTCTATATTTATACTGTTGCTTTAATTAGCCAATAGATGTAGAGCACCAAAAATTCACCTGCTGGACTATAATTCAGTGAATGAGACGGTTTTGCCTTAAAGTATTTCAGGTGGTTGTCCGGTGGAGTTTCCTATATAGGCAGGAAATGCATCCAAATCTGGGTGGGCTTCCAACCAGACCACCCACCCACCTGGTCCACCTACGTGTATAGATGTGGGTTTTTTGGTTGATTCTGAATGTTAATTCCTCTAGTTCAGATTTCTCCTGACTCCACTGTTTGAATGTGGGAGTCTCAGTTTTCAGCCAATTGCGGGTTGTGACTATAATTAGGATGGCCCAGAGATATAATGTATCCACCCCTTTCAAGCCAGCAGATGGATTTCCTAAAATGGTGTTTGGCCATTCTAATGGCAAGTTTAATGAAAAAAGGTCCATCAGGATGGAATTCACCCCTAGCCAAAACATTTTGATGCCCGCGCATCCCCAGAAGATAAGTAAGTCATGTGCTGTGGGTTCCCCGCTTAGTCTCCAGCACACTGGGGAGCGAGAGGGATTTCTCCTATTTAGTAAGGATGGGGCAAAGAAGCGAGTCTTCACTCTCCATTCAAAATCCTGCCAGTATGGGGACAGAGTGGTTTTAGTGGTGATGTAACAGGCACTCTCCCTGTTGACCTCCTGGGGGATTCATTTCCCCCTCTCCCAGCCATTTGGATTTAACTTTCTCTAAAGGATCCTGTTTAAGGTCCACTAGTGACTTATAAATCACCAAGATTAGGCCCTTCTGCATTTGGCCAGACAGGATTCCCTGTAAGCTTTTAAGGAAGGGGGCTGCCCTGAGTGGGTCTTAAACCATTTGTTGGCATCTGGAGATGAAGGAATCTAAAGTGATCAGTGTTTCTTAGCCCAAAGGTGTCCTTGATGGTCTTAAAATCAGATACGGAACTTCCCTGAATAAATTGATTTAAGTTTATAGACCTAATCTGTCCCATGACTTAAATGTGTGATCAAGTTGGGCCAGAGCAAAATGTGGATCCCAAGCCAAGCTGTGATGAGGCCCTAATGAGGTTTTTAACTTATGCTTTTGCCACTCTTAAGAACCGCTGCCAGAGTGCCCCTAACTGTAGAGAGAGATGGAGGGTGGAAGCCGGGGTTCACAGTTGTACTTATGACTCTAACCCCCAATGGGGGACCTAGGTCCTCCTCCTCCCCCAGTTCCATTCACTTCTAACTATAGGTAGGAACCGACCACTGCAGGGCTGATTTCAACTGAGCAGCAAGGTAGTAGTCTTCAAGGTCTGGGAGGGACCTCCCACCCTTTCTCCTATGGGCCTGAAGGATGCACAAATTTATTCTAGGTCTCTTATTGTTCCATACAAACTTTGTAATCAACCTGTGCCAAGACTGAAACTGGGTCCTATGTATGTAAATCAGCAGACATTGAATGGGTCAGTCATTGTTGATTAAATAGTGTCTAGTGTTACAGGGAAACCTTAGGATACATATTCAAAAGGTTAGCACCACACTAACAGAATTAGTGCCATGCTAAATGTTAATAGCTGACAGTATGTTAGCATGACCATGTTGAAAGAGCACTTTGTATGGTGCTGCTCTTGTGCAACTTATTGCATACAATACTTAGTGGTATATTCTATGGCTTCTAGACTCACTGACAGGTTGCCAGCTTTATAACTGACACTTCAAGGAACAATGTTTTAACAACGGTCTAATGACAGTGTGTTTGTTAAACATGGAAATTGGCATCCACCCTCCTATAGCACCAGGCTCCATACTGTATTTTAAAACATTATTTACACATTCTCTGGTGTCAGTGGTATCCCCTCCCTCTCTCACCCAATCCCTGTGTTGCCATACAAACCCTCCCTGGTAGTCTAATGACCAACCCACCTCCCAGTGCCAGTACCTGATTCGCAATATAGCCCTCCGCAGCTCCAAGACAGTGATCGCCCTCAACCTCCCTCACCACCATTGCTCACTGCTGTCTTATGCCAGCATTTACAATTACTGTACTGTAGTGGTATGTCACATTGTATGAATAAAGTGACTTGTACTACAGCAGATCTTACTGTACATGTGGGAGTTATACAACAGTCGGCAGCAGAGGTGAGCAGAGGGTGTGTGTTGGCCACCATGTCAGGTGGGTTGGCTGAGAAATGGCTACTAGCACTGGGGGAGGTAGGTCACTAGACTACCAAGTGCCCACTACCATAAAAGTAAACAGAGACACATCAAGAGACTTGGTGGTCATATTAGACATGGGGCTGATTCTGAAGTAGGGTGACCTGTTCTGAAGACCATACTTCAGAAAGGACACAGACATGGTAGAGGCCATCTGAAGAAGGGCAACAAAAATAGTGCACAGCTGCACAAATGTCCTAAGAGGAGAGACAGAGGGATCTAAACATGTACACCCTGGAAGAGAGGAGAGAGAGAGGAACATGATGGAGACCTTTAAATACTTTATGGGGGTGAATAAGGTATAGGAAGGGAGCATGTTTCAGAAAAGAAGGTGTACAAGAACTGGAGGCATACAATGAAGCTGGAGGACAGAAGTTTAGGAGGGATGTGAGGAAGTATTTATTTACTGCGAGGGTGGTGGTTGCCTGGAACAGTCTTCCAGTGGGGGCGAAAACAGTGGCGGGCTTCAAGCATGCATAAGATCGGTATAAACTGGTATCAAAGTGGGGGGGGGTGGTGGCCAGAGA
This sequence comes from Neoceratodus forsteri, assembly GCA_016271365.2. Taxonomy (NCBI): domain Eukaryota; kingdom Metazoa; phylum Chordata; order Ceratodontiformes; family Ceratodontidae; genus Neoceratodus; species Neoceratodus forsteri. The sequence goes on along the minus strand of JADMNL010000026.1, from coordinate 32,136,935 downwards.
CCAGGTAGAGTCTGCGGTGGCAGAATAGGCAAGGAAAAGAGGGGTAGACTAGGCAGGCTAAGTGGTCCCTATCGGACAATACATTCTATGTGCCTATGTCAAGTAGTGCACAGCTGTTGTTCAAAGACCAGCAAAATGCTGGGGTGCAACACCAGGGGGTAACCAGTAGGGTAGGGAAAGTAAATCTGATCCCTTTACAAGGCCCTGGTCAGCCCCCACCTGGGGTACTGCATGCTGTTCTGGGCTCCTTAATACAAAAAGGATACTAAAACAGATAAAAGGGTGCACTGCAGGGCCACAAAAATGACCAGGGGTACGTGGACAAGCTATGAATCAAGGATGGTGGCCCTTAATGTGGTCCCATTGGAGAAGAGAAGGTTGAGAGGAGACATGATCTCGGTCTTCCACATACCCAGAGATACCAACAATGCTGAACATTTGAAGATGGCTGATCTGGTGTCCTCTAGCAAGACAAGGGAACACACTCTGAAGCTCAGAGGTGGAAAGCGTGAAGGTCAGATTAGGAAGCACTTCTTTTCCCCACCTATATGGGGGTCCATCAGGGCTGTGTCTTGGCTCCAATTCTTTTTTGGATTGATATAAATGAGCTGCTAATTCAGCTTGTAGATTTGGCAGCTGATGTTCCAAGCATAGGTACAACAAACTGTCCCGTGCTTGCATACGAGGATGATTTTGCCTTATTTTTCCATACAGAAGCAGGTTTAAGGTCTAACTTGACCCTGTTGGCAGCCTATGCCAGCAGGTTCCAACTTAAAATTAATGAAAGTAAAAGTCAAATACTGTAATGGTTTTTGGAGTCAACAGTAAAGAGGGGAAAAGCTGGAAGGTGGGACAGCTTAAAGTGAGACACTGAAAATCCTATTCTTATTTGGGGCTGACCATCTCTTCAAAGGGTAGTTAGGCCAAGCATATAAATAACCTTTCCTTAAAACTACAACAGGTCTCAGGAGTCTTACTGAAATTTAATAGACAGCTTGGAGGTAACTTAGTAAAGCCACTCCTGGAAGCATCCAGAGCAAAGTATATACTGTACCTATGGCTTTATGTATGTCAGAGGTCTGGTTTACCTCTACTTATAAAACTATTGAGATTCCTCTCAACAAACTCTATAGGAGACTGTTGGGTGTGAGTTCTCCTGTACCCTCCTGTTTGTTGAGAGCAGAACTGGGTACATCGGGCCGGGAAGCAGCTACAACAATTAATCGCACAAACTATTGACTCAAGTTCACTGGGCTACAAAACTGTGGACTACCAGACAACGTCTTGCTGAGAAACACAAATGGCAGCAACTGGGCTGTAAAACAATCCACCTGGCTAACTGGTATTGAAAGCTATATTGAAGCCTTTAGCATACAATTCTTGTATGATTATATCAGGAAAGGAATTATGCTTAGTCTCAAATATAAAACCATATGTTAAAATAAGGATCAAAAGCATCAGTCATTATATGGACCTAGATAAAATCAGCAAATTAAAAATTGCTCCCTGGTTGGTAAAAAAATTATATGAGGCATCAGTACAGATTCTACCTTCGTGTTCTAACAAATCCAGAAAGTAGACGACTATGCACTACTTACAGGATGGAGTACTTTAGAAGTAACTCCATTCTAGCAAGATATAATAGACTGAAAGATGTTGTGGCTGGTAAGTGTTCATGTCTGAGATCAGAAACAGATGATTTACACCATGTGATGTTTAAATTGTTCATGGTACGTCAGACCCAGACGAATATTTATAGTTCCAATTTTGCACAAGGCTGCAACACAGGACAAATCTGTCCTTCTAAACCTAATGTTCACTGCAGAAGACCCCGTTATTGTCAACAAAGTGGCAGACTGCCTTGTCTGCATCAGTGAAATCTGGCTTAAAAAATACTGTCAAATAGTTTTGATAACACTTACCTAAAAATTGGGTCTTTTTATTTATTTATACATACTAGGAATTGAAAATACCTATGTGCTAGAAGCTCATTTACACTTTCTAACATTAAATCCTCCAGGGTTCTGCACAGTCTGTCTACCTGAAAGATGTACAATGGTAAAGATACTAGAAAGCTTTGCTGTGGTTCCTGGACTTGCTCAATGTATGTTTTTTATAATTGAATGCAAATGTATTCATGTATGAAATTGTAAAAGACCCTGTTACAAAATATGCTGATGCTTTACAATTGTAAACTTTTTAAACTTTTAAGATTTTGTAATGGTCTTGTGACCAAATAACTAATAAACTGGAATTGGACTGAACCCCTTTTCCCACAGAATGGTAAACCTACGAAATAGCGTACCAGTGCATACTGTGGATATAAAGACAATACAGGCCTTCAGATTGTAAGCCTGGGCAAATTTTTGCTTACCAAGGGAAATACAGGATACTCTATGTAGTACAGTGAGTAGAAAAGCCCTTTAAATGATTACTACATGTGTTTGTTTGATTGTTGGTTTCTTTGTTTGAATTTTAGTAACCAGGTAGGCCTTCTAAGACTAACAATTCCTTTTTCAAGAGTGACCTGAGGTTAATTACATTCAGAGAAAGAGGAAAATTGCACAAACTGAATACAGTCAAATAAGCTGATGAAAAAATATGAGGTACAGTGGACCAACAGGGAAATGAATATCACAAAACACAGTTTGCAAGATCACATACAACAATTGTGATATTGTACGTATAAAATCTTAAAGCAAATGCCACAGCAGAGTGAATTATAAAACAAAGGATATTGCAACAAGGACAACACATTTTTACACGTCATGATAAAGTGCATAGCAGGCAGTGATGGGGGTACAGGATACTTATTCATCCCAGTGTATGATGTGTGGGGGAGGGGGAGTGGACCTAAAGTCCCTCCCAACTTCAGATTATATTTTACTGTGTTGAGGTACCTAGACATATAGTTACCCCTCTTCATTAAGAACAACTGGAACCCTGACTTTTATAATAGCCCCCTGGCCCCATCCTAAATAAACTGCGCTAAGGCTTTCGGAGGAGACATTAAACCGAGGTCCCGTCTGCCTGTTCTGGTGGTAGTTCAGGTGGATGTTAAAGATCCCATGGCACTTCTCGCAAAGATTAGGGGAATTTTTTATTATAACATCAAAAACAAATGGATGGAAACAGTGTTAAGTCACACAAAACGAGATACAAATCATAAGGGAAAAAAACAATAGGTTTTACAGTCATACGTCATGGCATCATTGTGAAAATAGCAATGGATAAACCTCCCCCCCCCAAGAAGTAAAGAAAACTTTTATGAAAAAAATATCAAAAGAAAAGAAATCATACCCACAGTGTTTGTCACACATACTTATAACTGAAACCAGTAAACTCAAAGCTGAAAACTCCAGCCCTGTAGTGCCCTTCTTCACCAACCCCCGTTTCTTTCCTACCAAACAAAAACATGTAAAAAAATCGTGAGAAACTGAATTGGGACACTTATTTATATTTTGTAAACATAGAAAATCCCTTCCACCAATTATCAACCTTCCTGGTGGTATGGACCTCAGAGTCTTGAACATAAACCTTCTCCATTGCCAGTTGAATCAGTAATCCCACCGTCTCGTAAGGCAGAAGCCTCTGGTACAATACCCATTGGCATCTAGCTTGCCATAAGTAATACATTAAACAACAGCAAAAGATCATTAATGTGTCAGAGTGATTAAGGTTGACGAGATTAGAAAATTGTCCTTAAACCAAAATATCATACTTCAACCATCTCAACCACCGCATTTCCCATTTTAAGGCTAGGAATTTCCAGAGGGAGCTGGCATAGGAGCACTGGAACAAAAACTTCTTCGTAGACTCCTCCTGATTAATGCAAGCAATGAAGGGACAGTTTCTTTCCTCCCTGGCCTTATGTTTGGCATTACCTCGAACACCAATCCTCCCATATTCAGCAAGCCACAAAAATTCCCATATCTGGACAGTTAATCTATTGTTATTTAGTTGTCGCAGCACCCCTGGAATCAAAGAAGAACAATTTTTAAAACCCCGTTTCACAGGGTAGAGTGTTGATATTACTGTGTGATATAATCGTGGCCCTTTAGTATCCCCAAAAGTTGTTCGGTTAGGCCCCATTTATATAGCGTTTGAGCCCCAGGCCTAAAAAACTGCGGCACTTGGAGATGCTCCGATAGTTTGGGAGAAGTAATGTACCATGCTGAGAAGTAACGTGACAAAGTAGTTTTTATTAAAAAATTATGTGGAGAAGATGTAGGAGCCAATCCCTCTCTAATGGTCTGTGAAAAAAAAGGGTGTGAAAAAAGACAATGGGGTCAACCATTCCTAAACCACCTTTGTCCTTTGCCAAATAAGTATATTGCCTTTTAGTGGGGTTAAGCCTGTTTCCCCAAAGCATTTGGAAAAAAGGCTGTATAATTTAGTTTCCAAATTAACCAGCAGGGGAAAAAATCATTGCAATGTATAAAATCATAGGAATAATAAACTGCCTAATAACTCAGATATGTTTAAGTTTAGTCAACTTCCAGTGCTTCCACCTTTGGACTTTAGTATCAACCATGGCCAAGGTGTTTTCCCAATTTAGGGAGGGGATATTTTGGGGTCCAAAAAGAATCCCTAAAATCTTTAAAGGTGCAGCCGAAATCTGAAGACCTTGTATCTTAACTTGATCGGGATAGCCAGAGCCCACGTATAGGTCTTTACTCTTCTGGGCATTTAATCTGGAATTGGAGACAAACTAAAAAGTTTGCATAAATTCTAAAAAAGAGGTCACTTGAGTGTGGTCAGAAAAGAATAAACAAATGTCATCTACATAGGCTTGTATATACAGCGTCTCTTCCATGGTCACGCCTAAAACCCCCGTCCAGCAGGGAGAAGCAGATAGAGACCGAATTAGTGGATCAATGGTAAAAATATACAAAAGGGGACTTAGTGGACATCCCTGCCAAACTCCAGTTTTAATATGAAATCCTTCTGTTACTTTATTTTTTATCAAAGGGTGTACTATTGCAGTGGCATATAGATACTGTACCCATCTTATAATTTGAGTGGGAACACAATATGCCCCCAAAGTTAAAAATAAGAAGGGGTGGTAGACCCTGTCAAAGGCCTTCTGTTGATCCACAGAAATAATACTTCCAAATGTCCCTTGCAAGGAAAAATGTTCAATCAAATCTGATAATCATGAGGGCATGTTGAATCTTTCTACCCGGAAGGCCACAAAATTGCAAAGGAGAAATGACTGAACAGGCATAAACCCACAGTCTAACATTCAGAACACCAGTCAAAATTTTATAGTCAGAATTCAAAAGAGTGATGGGATGCCAATTGTCCAAAGAAGATTTATCCCCAGATTTAAACCACAAAATCAACAGTCCCTCCGTAACTAAATAGGGAAACTTTCCAGAGATAAAAAATAATGAAATACTATTTCTAAGCATAGTGAAAATTCTTTGGGGAAAGTCTTGTATAATTCATTAGTAAGTCCATCCAGAACCAGGGAAGTCCCACTCTTCAGGGTTTTAATAGCTCCCTCAATTTCAGCCACCATAATAGGTCGTGTCATCCCTAAGGCCCCTTCTGGGTCCCCTGGAAAATCTATGTTACGTAAAAATTGTGTAATATCTGACTCCATGGCGCTACTGAGGGAGTATGAGAAAACATAAAATCTCTAATAACATTCGAAAGACAGTAGACAACTAAAGGAGTTAAATAAAAAAGTAGAATGGTAAAAAACTATGGGATTCACCATATTCAACCCACCCTTTTTCGCCCCTAAATAGGTGACCTCCCTTTTAACGGGATTCAATCTATTACCCCACACCATTTGAAAAAATAAACTGAAAAGTCTTGTTTCTAAGTTAACTGGAGGTGGATAGAGGTAACTTAAATAAAGAAAAAATGGTAACAAGAACTTCTTTATTACCATTATATGTTTTTTCCCCCAAATTTCCACATTTTCCAAACATTAACCTTACTCTCTCCAGATGTCAACTGCTGTTCCCAATTAAAATCAGCCATTTCCCCTTGTCCAAACCAAATGCCCAACATTTTTTGTGGGGTGGTAGAACAGGGAATCTCAGTAAATTCAATAATCTCTGTCTGTGTTTGATCTAGAGAAAAAAATAATACTTTTTTCCATAATGATTTGTGCTCCTGAGAATTGCCAACAACAATTAAACACCTCAATTGCACTTTTAATTGAAGCAACATCCCATGCCAATAAAGTAACATCATCAGCATATTCTGTGATTTTTTCTGACACTAATAATGGATTGGGGACAAGACCAATAATATGTTGAGTCCACTGAATTTGTCTAATAACTGGATCTAGCGCAAAGGTATATAATAGGGGACTTAAAGGGTGTCCCTGCTGGACATCTCTACCGAGCTGAATATCTGATTCAAATAATCCATTAGCTGTAGGAATTATCTTAGCATTAGTATATAGCATTGTAATCCATTGTACAAATTGATTGGGTATACCACACCTCTGTAATAAGTCAAAAAGGTACCCATGTCTAACCTGATCAAAAACTTTGGCCTGATCTAAGGCCACCACATATCCTGACACATTCCCCAGTTTACCAGCCTCAAAAAGTTCCCTCAACAAATAAAGGTTATGCTGTATTTTCTGATTAGGGATCACACAGGTCTGAGCTGGGTGGATTAGGGTATCAGCAACTTGTAATAACCTATTTATGATTTTCAATAAAATTTTATAATCACTATTAAGGAGACTTATAGGTCTCTAGTTGGAGAGCAATGTTTTAATCCCCTTTTTTATGTATGTAACTAATAATGGAAGTACTAAAGTCATTATACTGCATATTGGTGTTCAACATAAAATTAAACACCAAGGGCAGAAAATAACATATATGAGAGAGAAATGTTTTGTAGAAATCATTGGGTATGCCATCAGTACCTGAAGATGTCCCTATTTTGAATTTTTTAATCACCTCTTCTACTTCCTGTGAGGAAATGGGCCTTGTCAAGCAGTGTTTCAGAGACTCCTCTACTTGAGGAAGTGGTGCTGTAAGGTAATCCATTAAAGTACCTGGGTTCTCCGCCGTCTCACCAAACATTTCTGCTACATAATGCTGAATGATGAGTAACATTTCTAAATCTGTTTTAGTTATAGTACCATCAGTTTTAAATAAGCCAGCCATTAAAGTTTTATCCAATCGCTGTTTACATGCTTTATAAGGATCTGATGCGGGCTGCTTCAGTGTCCCAAATCTCATTTCAGTTTCCAATGATTTGGCCCTATCATACTGGTAGATTTTCATTTGTTTTTGTATTTCAAACATTTGGGACTTATATTTCATATGGTCATGTGGGGGAAAAGACATAAGCTTATAAAGTTGATTTCTAAAATTTCAATATTTTAGATAATTAGAATTAGCCCTATTTTTTCCAAAAGTGGTAAGTAAGGATTTTAAATCTCGTTTTGTGTCTAGCCACCAGTCATACACAGTGTCATAAAGACACATAGTAGAGTGTCTTGCTTCAAAAAAAAAAAACTCTAATTGGTGTGAACAGTCTGATAAATCCAAAAGGGATGTATTTAACCTCCACCTCTGTATAGTGGCAAAGACTTTGGTGGGAATATCAGTTAGACTGAAATAACCCAGCGGAATCCAATGGTCTGAAAATTCCGTAGGGTTAGCAACACTAAAATATGGTTTAATGTGTTTAGAAACGAAAATCATGTCTATACGTGAAGCATACACATGCCTATGATATGTAGCTCCACAATCTCTCTTCAAAGATCTGTAGGCATCTGATAATCCTGCATCTAAAATAATTTGTTTTACAGCATGAGAATTGCAATACATTTTTTTGTATATCCCCTGAATATTTAGTATCTATATCACAATTAAAGTCCCCACCCCCATACAATATGTTTTCTAGTATATAGATAAGGCGTTATTTCCTCAAACAATTCAATTCTAGAAGTTTTTATTTGTGGGGCATGTACATTAATAAAACGAAAGGCAAAATCCCCAAGAAAACAATCAAGGATTAAGGCCCTGCCTGGTCTTACATCTATTAGTTTAGAAACTCTAAAATTAGTGTTTTTAAATAATATCCCAATCCCATCAACTGAGTCCGGACCAAATGTCCAAAATGAAGGGCCCCAGATCCACTTCCTTTTGATATGATCTAATTCAAAAAGAGAGGATAATCTGGTTTCTTGAACAAAAGCAACATCCACTTTAAGTTGGTCTAAGCAGGCCAAAATTGAAAGTTGCTTTTTGTAGTTTTTAAGACTACACACATTATAAGAAGCAAGCTGTAAAGTGGCCATCAGAGTTTAGTAGAGTTAGGGCCCCCCTTTATGACTAACACTTGCTTTCCTTTTCTTGCCCTTCTTGACTTTTGCTAATTCAGTGGCCTTACTGTCCTCATCCTCAGTCACCAACTCCGACCGATGTGAGGTATCAGATTCCAAATCTGAATCTCCTAATTCGTCTTGTAGAGGTGCAAAAGGATTCTCAGTGGGGAGAGGGCCCAGAAGAGATTGTTTAAGAGAGGCTCTAGTAAACTGTTTACCTTTAACAGTTTCAAACATTGGAGGAGGCATAGATTTAGCAGTAGATTTTTCTAAAACAACAGGAGCAACTTCAGGGTGGGGTGCAACTTCCTCAACATCCCCAGCTCCCTGATAACTACTGAGTTCAGACCTCTTTTCCAAAGGTGGCCCCCTTCCTGCATCCGGCCTGTCTGTAACTAAGGTGTCCCTTTGTCCTGTCTCCTCACCCTGTGTTTCAGTAGTATTACTAAAGCTGGAGTCCCTCCTTTTATCTTGGGCCCTGTTTACCAGATCATCCTGATCCCACCCCCTCAGTTCGATTCCATTTTGCCCATGGGCATTGATGAAAAGCATAACCCTTTTCATCACAGACATTACATTGGAAAATATTTTCACAGAGATCTACAGAATGACCATACCCCCCCCCCCACATGAAGAGCATTTCAACATATCGTAGGAGCTACTAATACTAGTTTTTGCCCACATTTATAGCAGGCTCTGGGCTGCCCCCATAAAAGCAAACACCCTATCTTTACCCAAGTAAAATCTATTAGGTAAATGAATGATTTCAGAACTGAGTTGGAACAATTTAACCTTAAATTTCCACCACCCCCAGTCCAAATCCCTTCTAAGTCAAGAATGGCTTCGGGGGGGCCAAAATATCACAGCGATTCTGAAGCCAGTGATAAATATCACTGACATTAACTCCCTCATTCCTGGACATGATAGTAGTGTGTCTAATTTGGGGACGTGTGAAGGGGATTGCATAAAAGGGAGTCCACAAAGGAGTAGATTTCAAAGTAGAATATTTATTCCAGAATTTTTCCAGACTGTTATTACTTTTAAAACTGATATCAAATGAATCCTCACCAGAGATGTGAGTCAGAAGCATAAATATCAGCTGGAAAAAATGCATAGATCCCCTCAAAAGCTGCTTCGCTATGTAATATCTATCAGGATGTTCAGCAAGCCCTCCCTTATAACACAGTCTGACTGCATTTCTCCTAGGAGCTTGTTCAGGCTTGTTTTTGAATAATTTAGATATAGGGATACGTCTACCATTTTGCGGTTTGTCTTTCTCAAAACCTGCCTGGTACCTTCTATGTCCCCCCACCCCCCCCCCGATGGGCCCGGCCTTAATAAGGCCGCAGCCTGATCCTCTATATTCTGTGCAGTTTTAACATGTATGGCCCTCTTAATACTGGGAGGCAGTATGGCGCAGTGATTTAAGGCTCTGAGCTGCAAATCTGGTGACATCCAGCAGACCAGACCTGGGTTTGAATCCCACAGCTTCCACTTGCATACTGTGTGACCCTAAGCAAGTCACTTAACTTCCCTGTGCTCTCAGGTCGCTCCTGTAAAAAAGCTTTCAGCTTAGTGTGCTACTTCTGGTTAAACAACTAAATCAAAAAAATATTCGGAAGTTCATTACCTGAGCTCAGGTCTTTCTCTTTGGTGGCATGCATACTCGTGGATGGTTTGTCAGAGGAGTCGTCACCCCAATCCGGGTCGTGAGTCCATTGTCCAGTACCAGTCCTTTTCCACCCAGAATCGCTGAGCGCTGTATCAGCCAACCAGTCCTGTCCCAAAAAATCCTCAGAGTCAGAAGTTAACCCAACTTGTCATCGCATGGTTTGAGACATAGTGCAATCCGTCCATTTAGGAAGAGCTATATCCCCGATATGCTGCTCACTGCCTGCAGCATCCTGAACACCCAGCTCCATAGTAAGGCCGGCCCCTTCCAACAGCGGGCCACCTCTCACAGGATCAGATGAAACATTACACAGTCCTGAGTTTATATCAACCATCATACCTTCGATATCTGAATTCAAAGACTCAGATGCGATCTCCATTACTGGATCACAACCAGTAGTATCCTGCAAATTCTTCATGTTCTCAGGCATAGCAACACCCAAAACTGTTTCCTCCATAACGAAGGACAGAGAGGTCTCAGTTAAAACATCCACTTCCATTGCTCCCTCATTTTGAACTGCCAGAACGGCGATGCGCTGACTCCCCCTACTGTCAGCAATGCAGTAGGGGAATTTTATATTCAAAACTGAAGCACGATATACAAAATAGTGTTACTGCATACAAAAATCAGAATGAAAGAAATCAGAAACTGAAATAATTATTACATCACACTGAAACTGCAAACATAAATAATCCATATTTATACAACCCCCCCCTTTCCCTTCCCCACTAAAACAGTAGGGGGATTATTATTATAAACTTCAAAAAATCAGATAAATACAAAACAGTGTTAATTCACACAAAAATAATGTGCACAAAAAATCAAAGAAAGATTACAGTCATAGTTTGCCTAAAGATAGTCACATAAATCCGTAAAACCCAAATATTATCCCAAGACAGAAAAGTCCCCCACTAAAAGAGTAGGGGAAGGAGTTATACAAAACTGAAGACAAAATATACAAAAGATTAATACATCATACAAAATCATAAGAAAAGAAAATGCAAAAAACAGAAATAAATATTACAGCATATAGTACAAAGTATAAGAAATAAGAATCCCCAATCCATAAAACTCAGGAAAGGAGTAGTCTCAAAATTACAAAGTAACAAAAGATAAAGAGACTACCAAAAATCCTTCTATTGGTGATCAAAAAAAATCACCCTGTGTCCAACCAATTCATGTGTTTCCAAAATATATTAAACTGAGCAGCAGATATTCTATCTTGTTCTTTACCCTTGAGCTGTTGAATATGGGCTGAAATCTTCCAAAATAATTGTTCAGGGGTCACAAATTGCTGTCATATAGACCACACACACCACGACTGCCAAATCTGAAACTTTATACAAGATAAAAATCACATGCATAGCGTCAGCATGATATCTGTCCTGATCCTGTGGTAAAATGCCAAGGAGAAGAATATCTGCTGTCAGTGGCCCAAACAGTGAATCTTTCCACCAAGAAAGGGTATGTCCAAAACTGACCGATATAAGGGCACTCAAAAAATAAATGGGCAGTAGTTTCCGCCGTGGCCTGACATAAATTCTGTCGTGGACACCCTCTTTCTTGCATCCCTTGGAGTTTGAGATTGCCCTTGACATTTAGTCTACAATGTGTTCCCAACCATAAAACATCCCACATGTATGCCGGTGGTATCCTCCTGGAAGTCAACATACTTCCTATTTGCTGAAAGTGATGTGGTGGATAAACAGCAAAGCCTGATAAAATCAAAAAGTGCTGTTCCAGAATAGTTCTATAGAGTTCTTTCCTGGAACATTGCTCAAGTTGTTGTCTGCAAAGTCTCCACAGTTTCACTTTTGAAAAACAGGATTTAAAATAATCCGGTAAACCTGTTAAGGGTTTCTGCTTCGGGACTGGTGCCAATGGCCACCAGGATTGAAGACAGGGAGAGATAGAATCTCAAACCCAAAGATCCCACACCTTACCCACTTTCTTGAGAATGGGACTTAAGTTTTTAGAGACAAAAAGGGAAAAGAAAAAAACAATTGAATCCACCATCCGCATGCCTCCATTTTTAAAACCTTGATATAGGACACCTCTTTTAGTGGGGTTCAGCCTGCTACCCCAAATTGTTTGAAAAAAAAACACTATAAATGCTAGTATCTAATACCGCAGGAGGAGGAAAAATAGCTCACAGATGGAGAAACAGACTAGGTAGAAAGGTTTTAGCCATGTAAACTATTTTTTTCTTTGACATTTTCCACTTACTCTATTGACCTACCTTAGCTTGTGCTGCTTTCAGTAACAATTCCCAATTATATCTGGATGGATCTTCCAGCCCAAAATAAATCCCTAATATCTTACCATACCCTACACAAGCCAGAATCCCCATAATAGCAACAGCATCAATAGGAGATGTACATATGGAAAGATACTTACTTCTTGAAAGATTCACATGTGAACCCGAGCCCTCCTCATATACCAACAACAAGGCCTCAGTAGCATGGCACGATGGGAGATCTGCCAAAAAAAAGACAGAGGTCATTAGCATAAGCCACAGGTTTCACTTCAGGACACGTGCTGTGTAAGGACAGACCCCTAATAGCTTCTGAAGCATTAATCTGTGTTAACAATGGTTCCAGATTTAAGATATAAAGAAGAGGACTGAAAGGGCATCCCTGCCTAACTCCCCTAGTCACTCTCACTGGTGCCCCCAACCAACCATTCACAAAGGGGATTACTAGAGCAGCAGTGTAACAGGTCCGAAGCCAAGATATAAAGGGAAGGGAAACTTCATCTTGGACAAACAAGCCCAAAGATAAGCATGTGGTACCCTGTCAAAGGCTTTTTGTTGGTCTAAGCTCAAACAAAAACCCATAAGTTCACCCGAGAACCCTCTGGAGAAAATTTCCCGGACTAGAATAAGACCATCCGTGATGGTTCTACCAGGGAAAGAACAAAACTGTGTTGAGTGGATAATATCTTCTAAACAAGTAGAAAGACGTGCTCAGAATTTTCGTAAAAATCTTATAGTCACTGTTAAGGAGAGTAATCGGTCTCCAATTCTGCAGCACTTCTCTGTCACCCTGTTTATAAAGTGACACCACAAGACCGTTATACATGCTAGGGGGTAAAACATTGTCTGTTAAACTGCCAGAAAGGGACTAATCAATTTGTAGAACTCATTTGGAAGCCCATTGAGGCCTGGTGTTTTACCCACAGGGGAGTGGGAAATAACAGCCATAACTTCCAATGGGGAGATAGGGTGTAGGAGACCAGGAAAAAATATTCCGGTACAGTTCTCAATGCGCAAGAATCCAACCACTGCATAATGTGAGTCTCTGAGAGATGTGGATCAGCAGAAAACAAACCCTCCAAGTGCAGACCTACCTCACGTAAGATATCAGGTTTTTGGAAAAGCACTTCTCCCATGAGGGATTTGAGTGTGCGAATATCTTTGTGGTGTCTTGACGCTTGGCAAAAATCAAAAGGGTTGGTGTGGGCCTTTGTGCCATGCATTCCAAAGCTTTGTTCTTGTCACAGAGAGGACATTCGGTCATACTGTAATTTAATCATAGTATCCTTCAAAGTCTGAAATTCCTGCATATCAATCTCAATTCCCTGTTGAAGACATTCTTGAAAAACAAGTAATTCTTGTCTATGAGCTGAATACTCCTGCTGTCTATGTCTACTTAAAAGTCTACCTATATGCTGGAAATATGACTGAAATTCCAATTTGGTATCTTCCCACCAGTCTTGCCTAGTGTCATAAAGACAAAACACTGACTGCCTAGCCTCAGTAGTAGCTAGGAAACCCTCCTTTACTTCTGGAATGTCCAACAACGTCAAATTAAACTTCCAATAACCTGAACCCCGAGATGTACTATCATAATCAGAAATGGTAACACTCAGCAAACCACGATCTGAGGTAGCCACCAATTGCACCCTAGGATTCCTGGTATGTAGAGAAGGAGACAAAAACCAATAGTCCATCCTAGATGATTTTTTACCTTGAAAAAAGTGTGGGGTGCTGGCATAAGTGAAGGGAGAAAAATATCTGACAGGCCACACTGGATTAGCAAGGAATTCTGAAAAGTAGCATCACAATATAATTTTGTGGTGCTAAAATGCCTATCCTGAGTAGTTCGATTAATGTTAAAATCCCCTCCAAACAACAGATTTTTACTAGTGAATAAATATGGACAGATAAGTTGCAACAGAGAAATCTTATCTGACTTAGATTGTGGAGCACAGATATTAATAAGACGGAAATCGATATTAAACAGTGTGACATCTAAAAGATAAGCATGGACGGGCAAAATGTCAACCATATGTGTAACTAAATTATTGGGAGTATTAAAACAAACCCCCAGACCACAATATCGATCATCACCCCCTGACCAATAGCTAGGATCCCAAATCTAGGCATCTGAAGCAGTTTGAAAATCACAACTCGTGTATAATCTGGTGTCTTGAAAAAATACAATGTCATATGTGTGAGTGGAAAACAGATCAAAAGTAGGCAACATCTTAACCGCAGACCTAATGCTGTTAGTATTAAGACTAGCTATGTGTAACTCATAGCCTGGTTGCATGGTAGAGAAAGCAGTGAGTTAGGTACCAGAGGGAGGTTTCCTCGCACTTTTCTGGTGCCTACTCGGGTTCCCAAACAACTTTTTTTTAACATTACTGGGAGGGACAACCCTAGAGTCAGACTCAGAAACATTCTCCATTTGAGAAGAGGCCAGAGAGGCAACATCAGAGTCTGGGTCCTCACCACCAGTGTCAGGAGGCAGAACCAAGTATCTGTTTTCAGACAAAGGCAGCCCCAACACGGAAGAGGGCTCAGGGTTCTTAGGCTGTAGATGTCTAGGTGCTGTCTCCCCTTGGGGTTCTAAGGGAGCCACAGAAACTGGAGGAGGGGGAGGGGGCATGGCGTCCCCACTATCCTGATTCAATAAAACTTCTCCAAGTTCAATTGTGGGCGAAACAGTGGGATCAACTTCTTGTGATACAAAGACCTCAAACCCAGAGTCCGGGTCACAAGAGGAAGACTGTGCCCTAGAGTCAGGACGGGTATGGTGGGTAGGCTGCCCCCTTTGGGGTCGAGGGTCAAAAGCAAAATGGTGTCTCATAGTATCATTAGCCAGTCTAGTAGCCATATGAACATAAAAATCCTGGATACCATAATCCACTTCTTCTGTATTATGTGCTGCCCATGGGCAGGCCATAAAATCATGTCCCCCTTCCTCACATAGATTACATTTCAGTGTATTAACACAATGCACAGGAGAATGACCCATTTCCCCACAAAATGTACACTGTAAAATCTGACAATGAACTCTAAGATGCCGCACTGACCCACATTTAAAGCATCTTCTAATTTGGCCCAGGTAAAAAATTAAAACCCTTATCCTGACCAACATAAAAGCAGTTCGGAAGATGTTCCAGCCCCTCATCAGTCTGAAACAACTTACTCTTAATCTTTCACCCCCATTCCAGAATCCCTCGGTGTCCAAAATTGGTCAGGAGTACCCAGTACATCACAGTGCTTCTCCAGCCAATATAAAATGTCAGAGATGTTAACACCTTTGTTTCGAAATAAAACAGTAATCACCTGAAAAGGCTGTTTAGTCAGTGGAATCACCTGAAAAGGTGTCCATAATGGGTTTGTTTTTACAGTCATATGTTTAACCCAAAATCTCTCCAAGATATCTGGTGTCCGAAAACGAATGTCAAAAGTCTGCTCCCCTGGAGTATGTATCAAAGCATAAACTTCTGATGGTGTGAAACCCAAACATTGTTTTAGTAGAATGTGTCCCACAAAGTATCTATCCAGGAATTGTTCCATACCCCCCCCAGATACCGCAATCAGATGGCATTTCTACGTTTGGCTAATTCCACAGGCTTTCGGAATAAGTCAGCATAAGATGGGCATGGAGCAGTAGCAGGCCCATGTAATTCTGGCTCCCCAGTCTCGGCAGTCACATTAGGGAGTGGTGGAGCAAGAGGGTCAGGTATAACAGGCAGAGAATCAGAAACAACAATAGGATGTGATGACTGAGGTGAAAAGGAAATACTACCTGAGACAGGCTCCAACTGAGGTCGTTCTCCCTCCTCAGGGATTTGAATCCATCGGTCTCCCATGTCTATCACCGGAGATGCACTGTGCGTCCTGTACAGAAATGTGGGGTTCCCCTTCTGAAGTCATAGGATCAGAGCAATCAACCTCCACACTCCAGGAACCAGATGGCAGCTGACGCCAACCCGCGTTGCGTAGTGCCCGGTCCAGTAGCGTAGCAAATTCCCAGCGGGCCTGGGTGC
Source organism: Neoceratodus forsteri (assembly GCA_016271365.2). Lineage (NCBI taxonomy): Eukaryota > Metazoa > Chordata > Ceratodontiformes > Ceratodontidae > Neoceratodus > Neoceratodus forsteri. The sequence goes on along the minus strand of JADMNL010000026.1, from coordinate 32,120,670 downwards.
AAGGTGATGTTACAGGGCCCCTTCCCAGTTTTGAATAAACATCAAAATTCTGATTTGGGCCCCTAAAACCTTGTGGGCCTGGGTGCCACTGCACCCCTTGCACCCTTGTAGCTACGCCCCTGGCCCGGTCCGGGAACCATCCTGGATCTCCCAGGACAGTGTGCAGCTCTGAATGCAGCCGTTCCTTGCCTTCCAGTTGCTGAGTTCCATCCCAAAAGAGAAACACTTTCACCGAATACGGCGGGGTAGTGTCCAAACTGCGTTTTCTTTTTTTTTCTTCTTCAATATGGCGCTGCTCCTCAAATAACTCCACCTCCAAAAGCAAGAGCTGCTGTTGCAAAATAGCTTTTTGTTCAGCGAGATGCTGAGTAGAAGAAGACAATAGGGTATTCAAATCCTCTGTTTGAAATGGTAAGTCACCCGTCTTATCGTGAGATAGTTCCACTCCAGTTTTCTCCGGAGTCGCAGCAAGAGGAGAGGTGATATGCTGGCCACGAACATCGTGCATTCCAGCCACCTCAGAGTCTCCCTTCACAGCATGACCTTCTCCGTCCTGCACCAGGGGCTCACTGAGCTCCTCCATGTTCGGCAGACAGACGGACAGCGCCCCTGCCTACCAAGTAGGGGTATTTTTATTTAAAAACAAAACATATGTACAAACTGTTTCGGAAACAAAACAAAAATACAGCAATAAGACAAATATCAAAACCAGAAAAACATCAAATATGTGAAAAAATACAGTAACGAAAACATCTCATAAGCAAATAACACAGTGAATCAAAAGAAATTCCAATATCGTTCCCATATGCCTGTCTTAAGAGATTTTCTTTCTTTGAAGTAATCAAGGTAATTCAAGATTTTTGTAAATAATTCATTAGGGGTGAGGTAACGCTGCTGAAATAAAACCAACATCTAATCTGCCACACCAGTACAATATTACAACTGCCACTATGTTCAAAGTACTAGGATTGCAAGATGCCCAAGTATCTGGAAAAAGACCAAAGAAAAGAGCTTGATCCCAGTGGCACCATACCTTGTTCCAAAATTGTCGACGTCATAAAAACCAGAAATGAAGAATAAATGGGCAAGAAAAATATAAATGAGACATTGTCTCTACCGTATCTGGACAAGAATCACGGAAACAATATCTGTCAGCTATTTGCTTGTGTTTTAAGTTACCGCGTACATTAATTCTACCGTGGACTCCTAACCAACTAATATCCCACATTGTGATAGGGATCCGTGGATCAGTTAAGCGATTACCAATTTGTGTCCGTTCTGGTAACTGAAGTCTGGAAAAATGTCTTGGTAAAGTGAGACGAATATTGTGTATATAACTGTTTTCTAGTGAGGGTTTGATCATCTGTACTGTTATATGCCATGTTTTTAACATATCAAACGTTATCATCCAATCTGGAGATAAAACATAACGTCTTTTGTTTTATGTAGAAAATATCTACAGTCCATTCCTGAAAAATTTCAGTGAGGGACATATGCCAAAGGGATCCAAAGTTTTAGAGATTCCAAACCAAAGGTTTCAAATTGGTAATAAAAAAATAGAAAAAAGAATACTATTGGGTGAATCATAGTCACACCCCTGACGATAGGACTGTAATAAAACATTATGCGTTAATGGGATTTAAACGACTACCCCAAAAACAAGAAAAGAAAAGGCTAAGGAGAGGGAAAAAACATTTGGGCAACGGAAAACATGTGCTACTTGTAAAAAATGGGTAGTAAACAGGTCTTAATCAAAAATACGTTTCTTTTGCCTAGATACCATTTATTCCATGTACATATCCTTTCCCTGCCTTTGTTTATACACAGCTCCCAATTATATTTGGCCATCTGGAATACCAAAATAAAGTCCTAATAATTTATGTAGAGTATCCACTAGTTGAATACCAGCAATCGAGCCTACAGTTGTGATAGACACAGTTAGATTAAAGCATACACTTTTTGTAAATTTAACTGAGAGCCAATAACTGATAAAAAATGGCAATACTGTACATAGTAATTGTTCTATCGGGTCAGAGGGACAAGAACACATAAGTCATCTGCATAACAAATTACTTTGGAATAGTTTTATCATGAAGGCCTAGAAGTCTTGGGGATTTGGAAAGAAGTCGAATTATAGGGTCTAGAGCGATAACAAATAATAAAGGGCTTAAAGGGCAACCTTGCGCACCCCCGCAGATGTAGCAAGGGGAACCACCTCTACCATTAACATATGGTCTGACATAAGTTAGGGAATAGCATAAACGAAGCCAATTAATAAAAGGACTCGGAAACCCATAAGCATTAAGTGTTAACCAAATAAATTCTTGAGAAATACGGTCAAAAGCTTTGGAGAGGTCAAAATTAAATAAATAACCATTAAGGGCTCCTTGTTGACCTTGGGAAAATAATTCTCTAAGTAAAAGCAAAGCATCATGAATAGATCTGCCAGTGACTGAACAATATTGGGATGGGGAGAGTACTGACGGTAAAAGTTTAGACAGTCGATTCCCTAACAATTTAGAAAAAATCTTATAATCAGTATTAAGTAATGTGATCGGTCTCCAATTTGTCAGGTCACATCTATCACCTTTTTTATAGAGAAATAGCATTAACCCCTCATACATCTGGTTAGTCAGTCGGTCTTCCTGCAGAAAGGCATTAAAAATAGCTAGTAACTGACTTGGCATATATTGCCATAAAGATTTATAAATTTCCGCTGAAAGACCATCTGACCCAGGAGCTACCCTATCTTTAAAACTAAAAATAACCTGTCTCACTTCCTCAGAGGTAAAAGGTGCCAAAAGTTCAGACTTCTGTGATGTTGATATAGTCGGTACAGCTAACGTCTGTAACAGAAGTTCCATATCAGGTGATTCAACAACAGGGTCCAAAAGTTGTTTTGATAAAAATGTTACATATGTCATGAGATTGTTTTGTCCAGTAAGTACACGGTGTTGATCATCACGCAATTGGTGTATTTGTTTACTATGAAATTTGTCAGTAGCTAGTTCAAAGGGGTTAAATTGATACTGTGTCCCAGTAGTACGATATTTTTGTTCAAAGAGAATAGTTTTTTGTCTGTCATATTGTTCTTTAGCCAGAGCAATTTTAACTTCCTTAATACAGGCTGAACAATCAACATTATATATATGGGATTTAGAAAACAATTCCAACAGTTCAGCCCTTAAAAACTTGCAGTAGACGGTGTCGTGTGTCAGCTAGAAACCTAGCATAGTATTTAAAGTAAGAAATCACATAGTTTTTAGTGTCAGTCCACCAGTCTATTATAGAATCATAAAGAATCTCAACAGAGATACGGTCTGTAATTAGGTTCTGAAACCCTTTAAGAAACTCAGGAAGAGATAGCAAGGACGAGTTTACTCTCCAAATCCTCGGACCCTGTGCTATAGTCTCTCCTAACTGGTATTCAGAGACCTATTAAATGGTGGTCCGAGGTAGCCATAGGTGTAGTAATACCAGGCATAACCTTGACAGTCTGAGAACAAAACCAAAGTCTATTCTGAGGTCAATTTTCCTTTGAAAAGGTAGGTAACCGGATTGGGCCAATATGTCAAGTAGATTGTCTCTTTAATAATGGTATTTAAAACAGACGTCACAATAGGTTTTCTTATTAGGGGGATGTCCAAGCTGGTATTAAAATCACCACCCCAAAAAATAGTTCGGTTAGTAAACAAAAATGGTTTGATCAAACGGAAAAGCTGAACTCTGGTAGCTTTTTGTTGTGGTGCATAGATATTAATAAGTCGATATGGGGAATCATACCATAATAGATCCAAAATTAATACTCTTCCGGAACTAAATCTACCATTTTTGCAAAAGGAAAATTGAAGAACGAAACAAAGCCCACACCAGAACATAAATCCTGCCCTACAGACCAATAAGAGGGCCCTAAACCCCAGTTCCGTGAGGCAGTTGTGACTTCCTCCGCTGTATACAACCTAATGTCTTGCAGCAAGTAAACATCATAATTTAAACTTTGTAATGCTGAAAAGGTTGCAGTGCTTATATGGAGACCGAATACTATTAACATTAAGACTGGCTAGTCGTGAAAAGACATAAGCAAAGGGAAAAAGGTAAACCACAGATAGCAATAACACTTCATTTCTTTTCCGTGTTCTGACTGACTTTTCCAGACAGGAATCCCAGAAGTAGTAGGTAATGGCACTGAGGCAGCCGTGGAAGGTTGGGAAAGAGAAGAGTCCTCTAAGTCCTCTTCTTCCATAGCATCGCCCAACTTTGTAACGGGTCATAGGGATTTGAGACTGGGATGGAAGGCATAGTTATTGGGTCTACCTGTTTGGTAGAGCAAGACAGCGAGTTGTCGGTGGGGAGGGTGGAATGATCCCCAGCCTTACATCATCACTAACTGGAAGAGAAGTATGTGGAGTCTACAATGGAGCTGGAACAACAGAAGTGAGTGGGCGGCGTACTGCACGAAATCTCCATAGATCCGGGGGTTGGGGATCAACCATATCTGGTAATTCTCAGAAGGAGGAGAAACCTTCACAGACTGAGGTACCCGAAGTGGAGAGGCCTATAACTGTGTTCCCCATAGTGTACACAAGAGCTTGAGGGTGTTGTGCAGTAGCACGATGATTTGGCTATATATGGATCATGCTCCGTGTAATCCGTAGTATTATGGGCCCATGGACAAGTTTCAAAATGTGGGAAGAATCACCATAAGTTACAAGTAGGTGGTACCATGCAAGATAGCACCGAATGACCTAGCAGACCACAAGAAGCACATTTCAATTGTTCACAGTCTGAACTTAAATGGGATAATGAACCGCATCTATAACAAGAACGTGGCTGACCAGGATAAAACAATACACCTCGGTCCCTGCCTAGATAGAAACAATTAGGGAGGTGTTGTACCCTGCTTCAGTGATTTTAAGTTGTACAGTAAACTTCCACCCTCCGTCCAAAACCCATTGTCATCAATGACTGCATGTGGAACACCAGTTACTGTTACAGCGTTGTTCTAACCAATATACAATATCTAGTACATTAACTCCTTCATTTCGAAAGAGAACAGTTACAACTTTAGCCGTTGGTCTGGTAAGAGGAATAACAATAAAATGTTTCCAAACTGAGTCCATCCGGGCAGTATAATAAGCTGCCCAAAATTTATCTAATAATGCAGCAGTTCTGAATGAGATATCAAAGTTACGATCTCCAGAGGTATGAATAAAGGCATAAACATCAGCAGGGCGAATCCCTAGAGAGTCAATTAGTAGAGATTTGCCCACATAATGACGGTCAGGGGGAAGTTCTAAGCCTCCTTTATAGTGAATTCGGCAACAAAACGCTTCTGGCTGGTATGTCCTTATTTTAAAGAGGGAGGCATAACTTACTGGTTTAAAGGCTGGTTTGTTTGGGGGAGGTGAGTCAGGAAGAACAGTACCTTCAACAGCTGTAGAGTCCCGATCGATACTCCGGTCTTGTGGCATAGGGTCTGATGCTGTAGTGTCCAGAATCTCTGTGTCCGTGTTGTCTGGCGCTTAATTCTTCCTTCACGTTCTGTGGTGCAAAGGTCCATTTCCGCTGGGAAACATCGGGGCTCCTGGATTCAGCCGAGGAAGGCGGAAGTGACACGGTGTTCCGGTCCGTCACCAAAATTGGTCCCTCCATCAGCAGTGTACCCGAAAAACGGTCCTCCTGGCTCGAAGAAGCTGTTCCTGGCAACGGGATCGACGGATCTGGTAGCCATGCCTCAGGGGTCTGTATCCAACCTGCCGCCTGCAGTGCTCTTTCAGGGGACCAAGCAGCAAAACGGGCTGAAAAGGGGAAAGAATCCCCATCCATTTCTTGAACGCCAGCAATATCACCTTGCAGGTCAGCAGTGTTTGTCTTAACACTTTTTTTTGCCATATTAGAGCAAACTGTCTGTCCCAGTTCTAAACGTTCCGCTTTCTTATCCTCCTCAGCAGCTATATTCATTGAGGCATTGGTCTCACCTATATCAGTGAATAAGTCAGACTGGGGTAACTCTTCATTTACCACTGCAGAATCGTATTGTAACTCCTTTGCTGAAGAAAAGCAACCTCCTCAAGTGTTGCATTGGGTATCTGAGGACCATCGTCCACCACCTCCACTCCTGCCGTGACTGAGACATTCTGAACCGAGTCCAGATGTCTCATGGGAAGGGTTCCCCACCCCTCAGAGTAGGGGAATTTCCCCGGTGTCCTGGCCAAATTTCCCCCCATTCACAAAAATACCACCGACAGCTTAATCTGGTTCATGGTCAGTTGGCATTCATCTGTATCCCCCTTCCCCAGGTCGTGCCTGAAAATAGGCAGAATTTGTCTAATGTACTTACCCGGTCAACAAAAACTAAATAAATAAAGGCATATCCTACTTGGGCACACTTCAGAGGTAGAAACACTGAGGTTATGTAGCCCATCCCCCTCACAAATTCCAGTGCTCATCACTTCCTTTACTACTTGATTTTTACTGAATGGATTGCTTTGCGTATCATTTCATTTCATATATTTATTAGTTAATCGGGTGCAATGCACTGGACAAATACCCATTTTGAGGCATGACCTGGGCCAAATTGGGAACAATTACAAAGTGCACACTTAATATGAAAAATAAATAAAAATGATAAAATACCAACAGAATTTATAACCAGAATATTCTTATAAAAATTGGAGACTTTCTTTAAACCAGCAGTGCAATAAAAAATACGAGGTATTTTTTTTTCCAACTAGCTAGTTTCAGCTACAATTAACAAAAATATTAACATCCCTGTAAAATGTACTTTTCTAGTTACCTCCTATTCAGTGTACCATGAGTTGTTTTTTTTTCTCGATCCTAACCCTTGCCAGGGCTACAGTGTTATTTTTAAGCCAAATGTGGTGACCATCTTTTTTTCTGTTTAAAATAACAAATCTGTTAAAACATTTATAAAATATTTAGATATTGGTGGAACTAGAACATTTACCAGTAAATAAAATAAGGAAGATTTTGTAGCTAAAAGAAAGGTAGGGTCAAATTTTTTGCCCAATGTCAGAGTGCTGCTGCTCTAAAGACAACATGAGAAAGAAAGAATTGATGAAGACTGGGGAGGTCATTCCAAAAGAGGTGGACTGCATTAGAAAAGACCCTTCTATCATGTCACAATTAACATGATGCTTTGAGAGAAGTTGTTGGCTTGCCCGCCGGCATATCATTAGTGCTGCCGCTATAACGCCAGGGACTCGGGTTCAGGAATGAGCCAGGGCTGTTGGAAGACTGGTTAGGGGAAGGAGACTTGAGCATCCCAATGGACACTCTCCTCCTCCTCCGTGGAATGGGGTCTCGCTGTTCCGCTGCTCAACCACCACCTGGGTGACCATAGGTGGCAGTGCAGGGGATAGCGTCAGAGAGGGACATTGGAGCTAGTGCCATGGCCATGTGGGTGCATCAGCATGCTGGCACACAGTGATGCAGCATACTCCTGGGGGGGAGCAAGGTAAATGGGAAAAAAATGGGAATGGATTGGGCAGATGAAGCCTCTGCTCACCCACCCACCATGCACAGAACCAGACCGCATCCTCAGCCTACCAGGGGGACTCTCCAGACCTCCACCTCCACTGCTGGTGGCCAGATGGACAGCAGAGAAGTAACACTGAAGTGTCTATAGGCATACCTGGCCCTGGTGGGAAAGCCGGGGGGGGGGAGCACAGCAGTGAACTGCAAATAAGCCTCAGAGGCCTGGTAGGTTTGTAGAGTGGTCTTGGTGAGTGGGTATCAGGGCTTGGCAGACAGTCTAAGGAGGTCACAACTCAGCACCCGGGGGGGGAAATATGTTAAAAAATAAAGGAAAGAAAGAAGCTGTTGATTATCAAGGTAGGACTCAGATTTCTCATTCCATGTTTGAAGTTTAACAAATCATAAAGAGGAGAGACCTGCTCAAAGTTTTAGGGATTAGATACCTAAAAAACCTATTGTGGACAGCACGTCATCGCAGACAGCCAACCCAGCTGGAAATACAATGTACATCGATAAATGCGACCAGGGTCTAAGAGAGCAAACCTACAAACATTGTTATAAACAGCATCAAATCAAGTGAAGCAGAGGTAGTTGAAGAGTGTTTAGGAACACCTTCTCGGGCTGAGTAGAGACAACACAATGCATTTTTCTAGAGTACCTTTTATAGCATCACCAAACACTTTACAAATGCCAACATAGTCATCAGTACTGAAGTTCATACTGAGGGTAACAAGGAGCAAAAACACAAGATGCTCATACAGAGCTCCTATGTCATAACCCGTAATAATGCATACCCCCATTTCTCAAAATCCACGCATCTAGTTTATTTTTGGAAAATAGGTTTGCTTCCACTAAATATTAATTCAAGGGGTGGACATTCCAGGGATTTACCTTCCTCTGTGAGAAGTTCAGTTTCTTCCTGGTACTAGTAAGTTTCATACAACACAATTGTAGTGGGTGTCCACGTGTACCTTCTACCTCTTGCTTGAATTCAAACCTCATTTCATTAAATAAATAAGTATTATTGATAATGTCATGACATTACAGGAAATGAAATCTAAAGAAAATATTTCTATAAAAATATTTAAAAAAAAAGACTTACAGTAGTGTGTGAAATTAAGTGAAATTATGGTCCAAAAATCAGTCAGAAAAATCAGTTTCACTAATGTTCCCCTCATAACACTCGGTTAAATGTTGTAAAACAGAGTGCTGTTTGTCTGGCAGTTGTAGCATTTTAATAAGGTTTTGCATATTTCATACAGATACTGGGCCCTGTTTTCCAATTTCCAATGGAGTTTTTCCCTAGGCGCAGGACAGGGGAAACCTTTCTGAAAACAGGACTCACTCTGTCAGTGCTCCTGTTTATTTTCATTTTGTTCCATTTGAAACAGCTTAAGTTCTGCATTTCACCACAGACCAAAACTATGCTAAGTGGGTAAACAAGTTGAATAAATAGATAAACACACTGGGGAATCTATTACTGCCTGATGGTTATCCACCAACTATAACTGCGCTGTTTGTAGCTCAGCTTAGTACAGAATGTGGTAATGAAATTCCTTCTTACTCAATATAAGACATGCAGGCTGCCACTGTGTTATACCAACATTATAATAAATTAAATAATACCATAGGTATATACTAGTTTTAGACTTCTGGCCAGCGTGTGGCAGAATACTGGCACCTATCATGCTACTAGGCAGAACTTGGGCTGGCAGTATAGCCTAGAAGTTAGAGTAACTAGCTCTGAATGAGCTAGGTACATCCAGCTAACAGACCTGGGTTTGAGTCCTACAACCTCCGCTTGCATACTGTGTGACTCTGAGCAAGTCTCTTAACCTCCCCAGTGCTCCTGGGTCACCCCGAAAATAGGTACCTAGTGGGCCTTACCTGGTTAACAAAGAATAAAATAAATAAAACGAAATACTAGCAGGGCCCTAGGAAAAACATACAAAGCATACACCACACAAGCATTTACACAGGAAATAGACTTAGAGACCATATGGGAGCTAAAGTGTATGTGTGTGTCCATAGGGTTTCACAGATGGATTTCCATATTCTTTTGTGCCTGGGGAAGCACTATAGATATATAAGAGATATGCAGTGGGGAGCTGTTGGGTAAGTTATTTATTTTCACTAGTGCTGTTTGACCTTGGGTAACCTCACAAGTAGCGTAAGCCACAAATAATGTACCCAAGGTCAAAAAGCACAAGTGAAAATAAATCATTTATCCAATAAGCTCCCCATCGCATATTTCATTTATGCAATAGGTAACTCTTAGGATTTTATATTTAAATTTCTTTGTAGCTGTTTTTTTTAATTATCTAATAAAAATGTTATTGGACTTTTTGGTGCTGTGGCTGTGTATTGCTGTGCCTGGTATGGCTATGGCTCTATGATGCTGGCTCGACAAGAAACATGTCGACCGGCATCACAGCGCCAGGCTCCATGTTGACCATGAGTTGCAGTCGGCATGGAGCCACACACATTGGTGTCTGTGTTTTCATCTGGGAGCTTTGTCCCCCCCTGAACCCCCCACACGGGGGGCTCTGCCCCTGCAGCCCCCGTACTAATAGATTCCAACTCCAGGTCAGAGTTAGTTCTGGGAGGAGGTGTAGGTCAGGGGAAGGAGTTGCCCGGTCCCAGTAGCACTTTTACAGCAGCATGGCGCTGTTTTCGATATCTACACATGTCGCCATAGAAATGTCACTGTTCAGGGGGCATACCATATGGTTGTTAAGGGTTTCTAAAGATGCTCTGATGTCCTGACATCTCTAATGCAGTGGTATGTATTCTTATCAGTTAATTATATAGGGTTTCTGAAAAATTTTGAAAAAAAATGGCGCCCGTTTTAGAGAGCAAGACAGTAGGCAGCTGTGCAGAGAATGACAGTTTTGTTGGCACCACACAGTTTTATTGTCTGGCTGTTTATTTTTTTATTTAAAAGTACTTTTTGTGTCTAATAATGTGGAGCAAATGATTCCCGGTTTTGGTGGGTGGCGAGGAGCGAGGAGTAAGTGGTGGAGTGAGGCATCAGCAGTGGTTGTAGATGGAGCTGCAGAGCAGGACTTCTCTGGCCAGGTTACTAGGTAGGCAAGACATAAGAAGGCTGAGGCCCATTGTGAATGACTCCCACAACAATGTGGGCATACTAGTTGTGGCGAGCTGCCCGGCTGCCAGTCCTTATTTGTAGATATGATTCTGTTGTACATATTTTTTTATGTTATTCTTTGCATATGTGCATGCCACAAGAAAAATACCAGTGTTATTTCAAGGGGAAATAGACTGGATTTTTAAAAAAACAGTTTGACCTACTTTTGACCTGAAAGCCAGCAGTTCCACTATGCCGTTGTGACAAATTTTATGTCGACCAATGGCACAGCGACAGCACAACACCACCAAGTGGCTATAAAAAGCCCCAGCTCAGCGCATTTGCACACATTTTTATCTGGACCCTCTGCCTGACATATCAGAAACAAAACTGCTGAAACCCAGTGTGGCTGCCTGGACTAAAGGAACTGAAACCTTCATCTATTATTTCTGGACTTCAATTCACTGCAATTATAAGGTAGATGTAATTAACAGTTTTAGTGCACTTATATATTTTCCCATTTTGTTTCTGCATACTGTAACCCAGATTAGAGTATTCTCTTTTTAGTTGTAACTGTATGATTTATTATCTAAGTATTTTAGTAAAAACCTTTGTTTTTCTAAAGAAATTCTGCCCGCGTAAGATTTCTATATTTGTGTGCGAAGTGTAAAATAGTATTAATAATCTGTGCCAGCTGTTAATTTTTAAGAGGGGTCACCAATAGCAACCAGATTGAGAAAAGGATCTGTAAGGGATCTGGAAAGATAGTTAGAATACCAGAGTCTGTAAGGATTTTGAGCCAGGCTGTTGCATGTACTGTATGGAGAAGGCCAAATCAGGCTTACGCTGCTACCCCAAAGAAAGTGTGGCTCCTGGGTCTTCCTCCTTTTTATAATAGTCAAGGAAGGGTTCATATTTGGCCACAAGACTTGTGACCGGTATTGTGCTCTTATCCATGAGTTATAGGAACACCCTGGGTCCTTGTGGTGGAGGTGCAGTCGTGACCTTGATGAGCATTCTAAAAGCATGAGAAGGGTAGCCCTGTTCCCACCCCCCCCATCACGGATTGCTCTTAAGGGTGGGCACTGTGAGATCAGTGGGCCTGACCACCAGGAGTGGGTTTGTGACACTAATTATGTCCCAATCAAGATAGAAAGAAAAAAAATGATGTGCTCCCTTTGGGCTGTGGTTTTCTGATCTGGTAATCCCCCTTGATGAGTTTATTTCCTTTTTAAAATGGCAGGGTAAAATCCAGTAATCTGACTGGCTCTTATGTATCTGTAAAATATGGTTTACACATGATTAAAAAAAAAGGACTTCTCAGCAGTGAAGAGTCTGGAACCCAGATCAATGGGCATTTGGAACACAGGCATTTCAGTTAGCCCCCTACAACCAGTACTGATCTTCCACCACAAACATGGCTGCTACCTTTACACTGTAAAAAAAACTTCATCTGAGCCCTAAAAATAAAACTACCTGAAATAAAAAATAAAACAAATTAATTAAATGGTATTTCCCTGATTATTACACTCTCCTTACATACATAAACAAATTAGAAACAATGGGCTGGATATTCAAACTGCGCCATTCATAGGCGCAAGCCCTTGCGCTACGCAAAATAGTTGCACAGGGGCGTGTCCGGGGCGATATTCAAAGGAGTTGCGCTGTTGAGCAACTCCTTTGAATATCACCCCAGCCACATAGTGGAACGTGCGCCACTGCAAGTTGACAAAGTGGAGCATTCAACTTGCAGTGGTGCAAGTACCATTGCGCCATGCGCAAAATCCCGATATTCAAAAGGTGACATGCAAATGGGGCTATAATTCATGCAAGGCGCAGGGGGGCCATTTGCATCTGATTATGGCCCCATTTGCATGCCATTAGCATGCAGGTGCACTGATCCATGAGGACTTGCGCCTGGCGCCCTGCCAGGCAGCAGCCATCAGGGAATGACACCCCCCGCAGCCCAATCGCGGGCCAAAGAGCGTAAAAACCCCACCACCACCACCACCCACTGGCCTGATTGCGGGCATAGCTTAAATACCCCCGCCTCACCAGCCCGATCGCGGGCAGCAATGTGTCTCCCCCCAACACATCCCTGGTGGTCCAGTGGACTGATAAGCCCAATCGCCGGCTAGAGTTTTCAACACACACCCTCACCTTCGATCATACCTGGTGGTCCAGGTGACTGAAACCTGATCGCGCGGGATGAAGTTGCCAACCCTCAACATCCCCGAGACCTCCACGAGCCACCACATCCCGCCTCCCCGCAGCCGGGCGCAGCAGCATCCCACCTGCCTGGCCACCCTCCAGACACTCAGCTGCCGATCGACTGCTCAGTAGGCTTCATGTTGGGCAGAGCAAGAGCCACTGGGCGTAGCCCATACAGATCAGACAGTCCAGTTTTGTGAATGAATTCATTCACAAAACTGAACTGTCTTAGGATGATATGGGCTGCATGCCCATTGGCTCTTGCTCTGCACCAATGGCGCAGCCTCACCGGCAGTCAGTCGGCGGGCGGCGGGCGGCAGGCGGGTGGATGCACTGCCCGTCAGCTGCGGAGGGGAGCGGTGGTGGGGCTCGTGGTGGGTGGGTGGGGGACACTAGGTCACCAGGGATGTATTGGGGTTGACAACTACATCCCGTGATCAGGATTTTTGGTCCACTGGACCACCAGGGATATATTCAGGAGGTGGGGGTGTTTCGCTACTTCAGCCTGCGATCGGGCTTATCGGGTCCACTGACCACCAGGGATGTGTTGGGGACATATGCTGCCCGCGACCGGGCTGGTGGGGAGTACACTATGCCCACGATCGGGCTGCAGGGGGCACAGGGATTGGTTAGCCAGCCACAGTGGCAGCTGCTGTGGCGCCTGCAATACAGCAGCTCACCTGTGGGTGGCCCTCGACTTGCCTTTTTGGCTCAAAGTCCTGCAGGCGCAGGTTGGGGGTTGCGCCTGCACAACTCTGCACAGCCCGGCTGAATATCAGGCTGTGCAGTTTATGCTTGGTTCCTCCCCTTCCAGTTGAGCATGCATTCATTTGCATTGCGCTGTTGCTCAACCTGTTTTCAGTGGTGCAACTGCCTCCTGCTGAATATCGCAGAATGGCACAATTTCAGACTTGCGCATGCGCTACGCTATTGCGCATAGCGCAACCCTTTTGAATATCTGGCCCAATTAGTATTGTGCATAGTTTTCACTACAACTGTTTCTTTGCTGACAGTGAAAAATCCCCCTTCCATCTTTACCTGCTCATCAGGGAACTCTCTTCTTCTTGCTCTGACAGTGACATAATTGAGTCTCTGGCTGTAACAAAGGCCTTTGTTGTCTGTGGTCCAGATATTCAGACTGCGCCTGGCAATGGTGCAAGTGAGGGCACAGCGCATCCGAGATGCACGGGGCCAGGACCGGGTGATATTCAGCGGTGATGCACCATGGCACATCATCATTGAATATGGCACAGAATACACATGGTGCAGTGACAATGCACAGGCACAAGCCACAGATGGGGTGGACTGGGAATGCGCCATTGCAACTGTGGTTGTGCTGGGTGCAGCACCCATGATATTCAGACATGGGCATGCAGATGAGGCCTATATATATATATATATATATATATATATATATATATATGGTGCATTTGGATGTTATTATAGCCCCATTTGCATGCGTTGTGCAGGGCAGCCTGGTGAACTGAGCCTGGCACCCTACATAGCCACCGTCCCCATGTGCTGAGTCCCTGGTGATTCAGTGGTTGATCCTCCCCAATGTCTAATTGCGGGCTGTACATGAATAACCCCACCCTGGAGGTCTAGTGGTTAACCCTCCCCCAATGCTTGATCGTGGGCTGTACATGAATAACCCCACCCTGGAGGTCTAGTGGTGAACTCCCCCAACACCTGATCATAGGCTGTACATAAAGTGATCTGACCCTGGAGGTCTAGTGGCTCCTCCCTCCCTCCTGTGTGCCCGATTGTGGGCTGTCCATACTGACATGTCACCCTGGTGGTCTAGTGGCTCCTCCCCTCCCTCCTGTGTGCCCGATCGCAGGCATGTACCTAAGAAACTCGTAAACTGGTGGTCCAGTGGTACCCCCTCCCACCCCACCCACAGGGCCCCGACCACCCAGCTCCCCGTCATCAGTGGGTGGCAGCACCCTACCGCGCCACCACCTGGCTGCCTGCCAAATGACAGCTTACAGTATGAACTACACAGGCACAGATATGTGAATGGGTATGTTCATTCACATATCTGTGCCTGTGGAGTACAGTAAAGTCTGCAAGCCCATTGGTCCACACTGTGGACCAATAGGCTTACAGATCATACTGTAAGCTGTCATTTGGCAAGCAGCAGGGTGGTATGCGGGCAGGGTGCTGCCATACACTGATGACGGGGGAGCTGGGTGGCAGGGGGCCTCTGTGGGTGGGGAGGGGGTACCACTGGACCGCCAGGTTATGGGTTTTTCAGGTACATGCCTGTGATCGGGCACACAAGAGGGAGGGGGAGCAACTATACCTCCAGGGTCAGATCGATTTATATACAGCCCAGGATCGGGGATCGGGGGGTTCACCACTAGACCTCCAGGGTAGGGGTTATTCATGTACAGCCCACGATCAGGCATTGGGGGGGAACACACTGGCATGCCTGGGGAGGTTTGGGTGCTTTTGGATGGTGTCCCTGCTGGCAGCTGCTGTGTTGCACCTTGCAATACAGCTGCCCACCTGTGGGTGGCCAACATTTGTTCCTGTGTTTTTTTGGCACAACATTGCACCCAGGTTTGTTGTGCATCTGGGGGTTGTGCCAGCAGATGCGTCCCACATCCCGGGCTGAATATCAGGAAGTACTGCATATGCATGGGCACGCCCCCTTCAGATGTGCCACACACATTAGCAATGCACCCTGGCACATCAGAACGTGTGCTGTGCAGGTGCCCCTTTTGAATATCACACAGGGGCGCATTGCAGGGTTGCGCTGGTGCAACTCTGTTGTGCCAGGCACAACCCTTTGAATATCCTGGCCTGTGTGTACAGTGTGTTGGGAGAGAAACACTCTGCCAGTAGAACTGAGCAGAATTTTTGATCCATATATTCCATGGTAAACATTCCATGGTAAACATTCCATATCTTGAATGTGGAGAAAAGGAAATAAAAAACAGGAAGAAGAAAGTAGGCAATAATACAAAGACATCATCAATTACATCACTTGCAGTGGGTGGAAGGACTATTTTATCACAAATGCACACAAGTAAATCTATTGTTTCTACATATAAATATGCTTTTCCCAACAGTAAAAAGGAGACATTTATAGGTAATAGTATCTTGAGTTGTAAATATATTTTACAGCATGTCCAGTGGCTGAAGTCACTCAGCCTTCGGCCTCATACCTTACTATGCCCGTTGGCATGCTGTAAAATATGTTTTACACACACCCCTTTGTGCCTTATTGCTTACATATACCAACCACACTTACCCATCTTTATCCCACTGATTACCAGTGAGGTCAAATGCCATAATAACCAGTTATGACATCATATCCAGTTATTATGGAGTTTTGAGCACTTGTGGATAACTTTCACTTACAGCAAAACAGTGGGAAGCATGCCACTCTGTAAGTCCCTGCACCAGCTGTTATAAAAAACAAAGCATAAGCAACTGTGTGCTTATGATGTCTTTTTACACACCCTTGGTGTGTGATGACCACATAAAGCTCTGGAGCTTTGCTCTCAAGGATTATGGGTCATCACACACCTCAGGGATGTAAAAAAAAACTCATAACACACAGTTGTCTATGCATTATTCTCTATATAATACATGTATGGGACTTTCCCCCATAGAAGTGCTTAGCAATTATTTCCCTGTATATCATTTCCCTACATACACAATTGTGATCAAAACTAACAGTAGAATCCAAATGTATTACATAAATAAATGATGAATAAGTTTGCTATGCAAGGGAATAAACACAGTGAGGGATGCTAGCAAGATCATAAACCCACTCACCCTTCAGACTTGTAGCTTTATGATTTGGTTAGCCCCCCTCGATGGGTTTATTTCATTGTATATCACACTTACCCATCATTTATTCTGTATCGATACCTTTATCTATATGTATCTATATCTTTATCTATATGTATCTATACCTTTCTCTGTAACTATATCCAGTGGCATAACTAGGCATACTTCCCATAAGCACAAGTATACAAAACATTTTATTTATTTATTTTATTTGAATTTTAGTAATCAGATAAGTCCACTGAGACCATTACAGTCCCTTTTTCAGGGTCGACCCAGGAAAGACAGCAATAAAAAGACAGTAAATTAGGCAACTTTAAGAGATACAAAAGACAATTGCATAAAATTGAGAACTGAAGGCAACTTGGAGTAATGTGGAACATGACAATTCAACACAGGTTACAGTATAGCAAATGCGCAGAGAGCTACTATGTAAGATCAGTCTTGTAAATCAGACAAATACATAGGGTGGAAACACATTTAGAATAGAGTGCAAAGCCTAATAAAAATCTCAATAGATATATATAATACAATGTAGGTAAAACAAATGAATACATTAGGTATATACATATTATACAGAGGGTACAATGTCTACCGAAGAATTACAGTAGATGTATACATAGAAATAAAATAAGTAAAATGGATAAATACAGTCAGGTTTATTCACTTGATACCATGGTTTCAAAATCAAGACCCAAAATGATTCAGAGAGATAGCCTGGGAAAACATGAGTGTTGTCCGGTGATGTCTGTAAAGACAGAGCGAACATAGACAGTGGACATGGGGGGGTATAATTAGGTTAAGCAAAAGGACGATGAAGTGACAGGGGGGGCACAGTCTAGGGTAGAGTGGTAACAGGAGGGTAGAGCAGGAAGAGGACATAGGGATAGAGTAAAGATGAGGAGAATGTGGAATGGGAGAGTCAACAGAAACAGATGCAGTTAGTGGAGGAGGAAAGGAAGGCAAGTAAAGTGGTTTGGAACTTGGGTAGAGAGGTAGAGGAAAGGACTGGAGAAGGCAGGGAGTGCCAGTTGGTTACTGCTGTGAAGGAGAAGGACTTACGTGCAACTGCAAGCCTCAGATTAGGCCATTCGAGAAGGAGCAGACTGGCAGATCGGAGGGCACGTGTCACTTTCCTAAGGTGAATAATCTCCCTGAGGCAGGGAGGGGTAAAGTTGTGAGCAAGCTTATACACAAAACTCAAGGCTGAGTACCTTAGTTTAGATTCATAAGGGAGCCATCCCAGGAGAGAGAGGATGTCACAGTGATGATGTCAGTTATTGATCCCAAGAGCAAACCTTCCCGCCCTATGGTAGGCCTGGGCAAGCTGTGACATGTTAGACACGTTGGTAGACAGTAGTAAAGGCACAGCATAAGTAAGAAGAGGAAGAAGAGATGAGGAGGCAATCTTGATACAAGAGGCAGAAGTGAGAAAGGGGCAGATATGGTAAGGAGTCCCAACTTCTGGTTCAGTGTTTTGACCAGGATGGAGACATGGGCAGTGAGGGATAATGTGGTATCTAGGGTGATGCCCAGAAACTTAAAGGTGGGGAAAGACTCAAGAGTGTCACCATTATGGGAGATGATACGGAGTGGTGAGAGGGGCAAGCAGGAGGGAGGACAGTGAGAAAAGAGCATACATTTAGTTTTTTTTAGTATTGAGGATTAGTTGGTTACACTGGAACCAATTTTCAAGGTCCACAAAGTCAGAGGCAAGTTTCTTATTGATCAAGGCGACATCAGGAGAGGAAAGGTAAATAATGACATAATCCACGTAAAGGTGCACAGAGGCCCCTCCACAATGCCTAGGCAGATAATTTATAAATAGTGAGAACAACAGCGGGCCCAATATGATGCCTTGCAGGACGCCATGGGTAATATGTTTGAAGCCAGAGAGAGCACCAGCCCATTTGACTCATTGAAAACGGCAGGAGAGATAGCTGTGGACCCAGAGTAGGGCACTGGAATCCAAACCAATAGCCTGCAACTGTTGTAGCAAGAGACCATGATTCACAAGGTCGAATGCTTTAGTCAGGTTGACAGAGATGGCACCAGTTGCAGAACCTTGATCCATGGCTTGGTAAATATCCGAAGTTGCTTTCAACAGGGCCGTGAGGGTGCTGTGTCTCTTTCTGAAGCCATGCTGACAAGGTGACAACAGGTTATACTACTCTAAGTAATCCTGGAGATGATTGTAGACAATACACTCCTGGATCTTAGCAAGAGGACAGAGAATAGAGATTGGTCTGAAGTTCTCAACAATGGTATTAGGCCCCCTTTGTGCACTGGTACAACTACTGCAACTTTCCACTTGTCTGGTACAGTGCTTGACAGGAAAGAACGATTAAATAAATCACGCATGGGGCAAGAAAGAGCAGGAATACCAATTTTTAGGAATTAAGGCTCCAGGGAGTCATGACCAGGAGAACTCTCGGCCTTTAGGTTTGCGAGGAGCCCCTTGACCTCTTTGCAGGTGGCCAACTTCAGATGGAAGGCTGGGCATGTACCCATGTATCCTTCAGTGGTAGGTGTTGAGGGTGGGTTGGAAGACTGTGGAAACAGTGAGGTATATTTGAGTAGATCAGTAAAAAATTCATTAACTCAAGAGGCAGTAGATAGGGGCTCAGTGGAGAGGTGCCCTGGGCAACAAGGGAGTTTGGGAGTTCCGTAGTCTTCCGTTTGACCAGGGAATTAACCTGTTGCCAGAACTCTTTTGGGTTACAAAGTTGTTCCGTTTGTAATGTTTTGAAGTGATGGCATTTGGCTTTGTGAAGGGAGTTCTTACATTAATTTCTAAACTGCCTGTATAGAATCCAGTAGGAGGGTAAGATACTTTTTTAAAGGACCGCCAAGCCCGGTCACGAGAAGACATAAGCTTCCTTAGATCTTTGCTGAGCCAAGTAAACTTTAATACCCTTAATTCTGCATTTTTTAGGGGAGCATGGGTATCAACAACATGGGTAAAGGTAGTTATAAAAATATCTAGAACTTGGTTGATATCGGGGAAAGTCGAGATGGAGCTCCAGTCCATGCTACAGATGGAGGTAATAAAGCTGTTAACTTCTGACTTGGACAACATGTCATCGGGCCAGCCACTTAACGAAACTGTCCACTGCCAGGAAAAGAGTTGACACTTGGGAAGTGGGCTAACACAACTCCAATAGGCAGACGTGGACATGAAACTCTACAAGCCTTCTCCCTTTGGTGAGGCTCCTCCCTCTCGCATGTGCTTTCCTTTCTGGGTGGTATGCATAGCGCTCTTTGCATTCACTAAAAGCGTCACGCATGCTGTCCCAAGACCCCTTGGCTACTGTCTGTGTCAGCTTGACTTTGAGGGGTATGCTGGAGCCACCCAGTCCTGAGAGACTGAGTCCTGGATACCTGGACTCAGGTCTCCAGCTAATGCTGCAGCTACCCTTGCTAGCCTATTCCATGGATGATTGGTCATGGTCAAGATGGTACAGTAGGTAAGGTAAGTTGGAACTTTGTTAGAGGAGTCAGAGGTTTTTTTGTATGTTACTAATTTTAGTTATCCTCCTTCCTAAAAAAATGAAAACAAAATAATGTGTAGTTTCTGAACTCGAGCCCAACTGACTGTCTAAACTTCAAGACACTGTGAAGTGAGCTGACTGCTTGTGCTGTGCTGGCGGCGGGCTGTTAGTGTTGTTGTTACCAGCCAGTGGCAGGTTCAGGAGGTTGTGGAGCCAGTGGAGGAGGGTATGTGTGGTATTGTTGTCAGTGTCAAGTGTTGGGGCTGGGTGTAACTTACTGGGTTGGGCTGGGGATTTTAGGAAAGGGGCTAGGGTGCAGCTTGCTGGACTATGGGGGAGGACCCAGATTCTATGGAGTGGGCAGGGTGCTAGGGTGAAACTTGCTGGGCTGGGGATAGGGCCACAGAGTCTAAGGAGTGGGCCAGGGGCTAAGGTGCAACTTTCTGGGCTGGAGGGGAGGACGTAGATTCTATGGAGTGGGCAGGGTGCTAGGGTGAAACTTGCTGGGATGAGGATGGGGCCACAGAGTCTAGGGAAGGGGGCAGGAGCTAAGGTACAACTTGCTGGGTTGGTGTGGAGGATGCAGATTCTATGGAAGGGGCAGGGTGTTAGAGTGCAACTTTCTGGGCTGGGGGTAGGGCCACAGAATCAAGGGAGGGGGCCAGGGACTAGGGTGCAACTTTCTGGGCTGGAGGAAGGGCCACAGATTCTAAGTAGGGGAACCAGCAGTTAGTGTGCAACTTGCTGGGCTGGGTAGGGGGGAGGGACACAGATTCTGGGGAGCAGCCCAGGCTAGGGAGCAACTTGCTTGGCTGGGTGCTGGACTGAGGGTTTTGCTGCAAAGTGGCTGGCTAGACTATGGGGGGGTTGGGGCAACGTGGACTATGGGAACTCTGGGGAGGGAACTAGGGTGCTACTTACTGGGCTGGAGGAGTGGTAGTATGGTAGCAAATTCTGTTACAAATGACCCTCAAAATGCACCAGAATGTACCAAAATCCCAAAATGTCCTGGGGGCCTAGGCAGCCCCTAGACCCCTTGCCTACAGTTTCAATTTTTCAAACCTTGTGCATGCACTTTTTTAGAGGTTGGTCACTCCACTGTCTATGTATATATCGATATGTATTCAGTACAAGTTGTTTAAACAGGATTGCTTGATGGATTCAAAGTCATCAGTTTAAACATCTGTCTCTCTAAAATGAAGTTCATTGTGATCAAGCATGTTTTTGGGTGGGTAGTTGGCTGGTAATGATGTGATGTTAATTTTGTCAGTGACATCTTTCTCATTTGTTCTGTTAATCTTTATAAAACTTTCAACTTTTTAAAACCCAGGGATCAATTTTCAAAGCATGGCACAAGGTTAGCCTCAAGCCCTGTGCTATGACACTTAAGTTCCGATGGTGTGCTGAACCCCTTCGCTGCAACAGTTTCCACATTTTACGGCAGCTTGTGCCAAATATCTGGCATTAGCTCCATAAAAACAGACTCCGGGATTGCCAAAGCTAGACCAGAAAAAGTTGATCTAACTTGCAGCATCTGGTGCACAGATCAAAAAACTTGATCACTGGCCAGGTGCTTGCCACAAGTCCTGTGCACCATAGTGCCAAAGAAATCAGGACGTTTTTTGTTTGTTTTGATTCTTAAAGAGCCTGTTTTTCATCAGTGCCTTGATGTCCGGTAGCAGTCTCTCCCAGATCCCAAATTGCCCTTTCTGTTGGCATTACTTCATAGCACACTGCGGTCCTGTTAGGACTTCTGAAGTCAGGATTGAGCAGCTGATGAGTCAGCGTGTTGCTTTTCGTCATGTTTCTCTTTGAACACAGCCTTGTAGCGGATCATCCAGCGAGACAGCCAACCATCAGTCAGCTCAAACACTGTGTGCCCCATCTGAGCAGCCAAATCACTGGCTTTTTGTTTTAGCATAGGGCCTGAGACTTCAGAGTTGAGTGCCCTTAGAGAGGGCATGCTGGAACCCCAGCATAACAGCATCTTTGATGGCACAATGCTTCCCCTTTCTTTTGTGTTTTCTCTGGGGCTTGGCATTAGAGTGTAACATCATTCTAAAAGAACTGCTTTCCTGTTTTTGCTGATGCATCCAGTCTGGCTTTTCAAAATTTCAATCTGTGCAGCAACCACTGACAGAAAGCAGATATTTTGTATTTATTTATTGAAATTTCGGAATTACAATCCTTTGAGTCGAAGACTCTTTTGCAAAGGCTCCATATCAATACAAAACAGAAACATTACATTTTAGACAAATTGTACATAGCTCACAGAGCAAACACATTACATTTCAACATATTTTACATGGTTTCACAGTACAGGGTAATTTACATTACTTGGTTATCATCACAAGGGTTGTTAGAGGACCCTGGGTCATCAAGGTGGAGTGGGACAGGTTACCAATTAGGAAGGACTTTACCAAGCCCTGAGTTGAGAAGGTTTGTAGGCCTAGGTGTGCCGTCATGTTGGTAGCAGCCACAGGTCTCCAAGTCAAGAAGAAGTCTCTTGATACCAGTTTTAAATTGGCCAAGACTAGGGGGGAGGGAGATGGAGGATGGTAGGTTATTAAGCCAGAGGGGAGTACAATAATGGAAAGACCTTTGTCCTAGTGAGGTCCTACAGTGAGGGACTATGAGGGAGGTGCTTTCCAGGCACCTAGGGGTACTCCTATGAGGGGCTAGTTAGATGAAGGGATGAAGGCCCAGGGGTGCAAGGTTCATTAGTATCTTTTTGGCTAGGAGGCAAGTGTGGTACTTTAGTCTCCCTTCAAAGGTCAGCCAGTCCGCATGCTTATAGAGCTCACACGTATGGGTTAGTCTATCACAGCTTGTGACCAGTCGGCAGGCTTTGTTGAGGGCTAGACTGATGCAGATATGGTTCTCAAATGCTACTAATAGCTTCACCCAATCAGTGAGTGAAAGCTCGTTTCTAGGAACAGTCGTGTTAACAACTAGCTTAGTCCCCTGCTGAACAAGTGAAAAACAAATGAAACGCCATTCACTTGATGAGGTGCTAATTACCAACTGTGTTCTGCCTGGTCAGCCCTCAATCATCCTTCTGAAGTGGAGCCACTAATTTTCACCATCTCACTAAACCAAAAGAACTGTCCACAGACATTAATTAAAGGAAAATGGTTCCCAGATGGACATCCCACTTCAGCAGCCATCCCACTTAAGAAAGTCCCGCTTGTCTGACTTGCATTGTACATATATATATATGCCATGAAGCTAATGAAAATATCACTGATGTGTTTTTGAGCGAAGTTTGACTGTATGTCATCACGATTGGTGAAGTGATGAAAAAGGTCAAAGTGCATGAGGAAAAATATCAGATGATTTTGATTAGGGCCATGACCTATCTGATTTATGTCATGCCTTTTATTATACAATGGCAAGAAAAATATCCTGCTTCCTGATTGTTCAGTGGCCACCTTCAACAGTGAACTTAGCCCAGCACAACCTCACTGTATGAAGGTGTTTATCAATACATAGCACAGTCTGCTTCACTGCCGCTATGGACCCAGTGTGTGAATAAATGGACCTAGAGTGAGAATAACACTAACATTCTCACTCTGTTTGTTTGTTTGTAAAAGTTTATTCCTTACAAGTACAAGGAAAAGGATGTCCCAGTTGAGTGGTCAGACTCATTTACAACTAGGTCCCATAGTGGCAAAAATAGCACTGATATTTGCCATTTATGCAGTTCCATGTGATAATGGCAATCTCGGAAAGGCGATCGCCATTTGGGCGCGTGTGCATCGCCAAAAATCAATTTCGTGATGTACACTCGTGATGAACATTCAAGAGAGCCCGAGACTTAGGGAATCCATTTTATGCAGGAGGCCACACCTCACTTCACTTCAAGCACTCTCTACTAAAGGATTCTCAACTCCAGGGGTATGTTGGGGGTGGGGGGTGCAAAAGTAAAAAAACGACTGACGCAAAAACCAGGAGTGCGCCCAGAACCCAACCCGCACCCTCCCAACCCCAGCCTGCCACCAACCCACCATGCCACATGGCAAGCTCAGCAGCCAACTGCCACACTACACCCCACAAACCCTCCTTCCTTCCACTCCATCGTGTGGTGTGGTCCTCCCCACCCACCCCCACGCGCATGTATACATAGCGACATCCTGTTGCTATATTCGTGGAACCCCCATCCAGTCGCCCTCCCTGTGCACAGGTGCCGTGATTGAGTCGCCCTTTTTGAAAGTGCTCAATCGCAGTATATAGCCATACAGTTCAGCTTACAGTTTTTCCACCTCCTCACTGTTATTAACTCTATATATTCACATCATCTGCAAACTTAGACATCCAGTCCCCTTCACTTATCTGAAGTCCAGAAACAAAGACATTAAAGCAACAGTACTAGTTAACAATAATTTAAATAAATTGATGGGCTGATAGGGCAAAGCAAAATATCAATATGCCTGATTTTCTTTAAGCTTTATTTTATTCCTAAGACAAGAAAAATGATTCTGAAGTTCTTAAAATTTGTTGGTCTTTTGCCATGTCAACAATCATGTCAACAGTCATGGGTGTGTAAGCAAATCAGGGTGGCGTTGTGTTGCTAGCCATCAGAAACACGTGCTGGCAACACTCTGACATATTTGCATTATAAATACAGTGAGTAATGTTACTGTGTGCTCTCTGGGGAGGAGATGCTTGAAAGTTGCTGGAGGCTGCCATCTTTATTGTAGAGCCACGGAAATTATAAACGTTGTAATTAAACATGGTCTTGAAAATAGCTGATTGAATTTAAAATACCCCCATGAAGAATCTAAGATTATCTGTAGTACATTACTGCTAAAAAGGACAGGGTCACATTTTTTGCTGGACAACTAGCACTGCTGCTTTACAGAGTGTTGGTCCCAAAACAGATCCCTGTAGTACCCTGCTGGTCACTTGAACCTCCTCCAAATCAAATCCATTAATTCTAACAATTTGCTTATGATCGCTTAGCCATGGTTTTATCCACTTTATTATTTGGGGATTTATTTTGGATTTAAGCACTGTCTCAATGAGTTCGGCATAGAGGACCATATCAAATGCCTTCCCAAAGTCCAGATAGACCACATCCATAACATTCCCTTCCTGCATGGCCTGGCTGACATTTTCAAATAAGTCCACTAAGTTGGTAAGGCAGGGCATACCGCTAGTGAATCTGTGGTTGTGATTTATCCCTCAGGTTATTATTACAGTAGTTATTGTTGTGTCTGTCATATCACTTACAGTATATACCTTTCTAGTACCTTATCCAGTACTGGTGTCAGACTTACCCATCTATAACTGGTTACTTCTGCCTAGTCCTTGTGTATAATGGCACCACTGTGGCTACTTTTCAGGCATCGGGTACCTCCCCCTTTTCAAGGGACATATTGAATACTCTGATCACCAGTCCCACCAGTGTTGATGCCAGTTCCTTCAATGTTCTCGGATGCAAACTATCTGGTCCCTGAGATTTGTTAATATCCAGTTTTTCTAACATTTTATGAACCTCACATTCACTAACCCTTGTTCCTGTACCTAGGCCATGCATGACTATATTGTCAAGTTCTGATTTTTGGAAAACTAACCCAAAAAAGCTATAGAGACTGTTTGCCATATCCCTTTAATGATTTATATTGGTGCCATCCACTATCAGTGGTCAAACTCTTCCATCTCCCCCTCTTCTATCCCTTATGTATGATCAAAACATCTTTGTATTTTGCCTTGAATTCTTTGCTATGTTTAGTTCTTTCAATATCTTCACTTTCTAATCTCATGTTTACATTCTCTTGACATTGTTTTAAAAATATTCCATAAAAGATGGTCACCTGTTTCTCTTGCCCTTCTAGATATAGTCCTTTTGTCTGTTATCATATCTTTCAGTTTCCTGTTTAGCCAACTTGGCCTTTTGCCTTTATTGTTGTATTTATTTGTTGTGGGGATAAATATATTTTCTAAATCTTTTATCTTTGCCTCTAAGCAATTCCATATTTTATTGATGTCCTCTACCTGAAATTCACTCCCACAGTTCCAGTTTTTTTATTTCTACCCTCACTGTTTCAAAATCTGCTTATTTATAGCATTTACACTTTGTGACACCGTGGGTCCTGTTAATGTCCCTGTTACACTTGGTGACACCGTGGGTCCTGTTAATGTCTCTGTTACATCTGGTGACACTGTGGGTCCTGTTAATGTCCCTGTTACACCTGGTGACACTGTGGGTCCTGTTAATGTCCCTGTTACACTTGGTGACACCGTGGGTCCTGTTAATGTCCCTGTTACACTTGGTGACACTGTGGGTCCTGTTAATGTCTCTGTTACACCTGGTGACACTGTGGGTCCTGTTAATGTCCCTGTTACACTTGGTGACACCGTGGGTCCTGTTAATGTCCCTGTTAAGGTGGGATGACTATTGCATGATCATTAGCACCCAGAGGCTCATGGGTTGTACAATTATCTATTCCTTCATTCCAGTCGGTAAGTAACAGATCTAATATGTCACTCCCCCTGGTTGGGGCTTTCAGCAGTTGATCATGGTTTCAGTTCACTAAATCCTTAACTAAGGATCTATCTTGGGTGATAGCACCTTCACCTGTTGACCAATTTATTCCTGGAAGATTTAAATCTCCTTGTTGACCAGTTTATTCCAGGAAGATTTAAATCCCCCATTATAACAACTTTGTTTTTCCTTCTTAGGGACTCTATTTCATTTATTTTTTCTAGATAGATAGTTAGATAGAAGACAAATAGAGACAGACAGACAGGTAGGTAGATGAGAAGATAGATAGATAGATAGATAGATAGATAGATAGATAGATAGATAAATCTTAGGCCTGATGTTAGGAAAAACAGTGATGGGTTAAAGGTTTTTTACCATTAGTGCCCAAGTTATGGAATGCGTTTCCAACGATATTAGGTTATTTTCAACTCTTTTATTGTTTAGACAATGATTTTAAGCACTTATGCTGTGCCACAGCATGGAACCTCATGGCACCCTGACCCGAAACGTAATAGAAACAAACAGCAATGAGTTCTGTTCCTACATATACATACCATAGATCAGCAGTACTTAGTGTTTCAACTACTCCTGGGGCACCTACCTTCACAGCACTTCATTGTTCCACCCCCACATCTACCCCTTCCCCTCTCTGTCCCTGCCCTCATGCCCCCCCATCTGATGCTTTCTTAGCCCCATTGTCTCCAACCTTCTGTAAGTTTATTCTTAACTCCTTACGCAGGCATTCACTTCACTATGCCACAGCTGTGCCTGTTCTCCATTCTGTTTCTCCCCCCACATGTATGCCTACCACTGTGACACAGGCACATTCTTACCAATGTCATAGCAGTTCTAAATGTTATACCTTAAGCTAAATGCTACCCTGCTATTCCAACCTTGTAATTCACACCAGTATTATAGTCTACCTAGCTTCTAATGTATTGTTTTGTACCAGTGCAATTTTGTACTTGCTTGTAATGTAATGCCTGTAATGTAATGCTATGTACCTGTTCAATTTTTTTTCTTGTAACTGACGTAAAACCTACAAATGAGCATCCACTCACAGGTGTTCTCCATGATAGCAATAAATTAAAAAAAAACATATTTATGAAGCATGGACACAGATAGGAATCACTGAACATCACAATGACTTACTTATTTACACAAGTATTTGAACTTGATTTGCTAAGTGGATTATATTATATTATATTATATTATAATAATTTGTGAGCATTTTTTTCTTAGGGCTCAGCCAGTTAATATTCGCTGTAATAACCCGTGGATTATTACGTCAAGCATGAGCCCTGTCAATCACAATGAAGCACTCCCTCACTGGATTGGGTGTGGGCTTAATGGCTCTGTAAACATGGCGGCTCCATCTGACCATTATGAGTGGCCAAGATGGAGCCACCACCACACTCATTTCACACATTCTTTTCATTTATTTTTTAGTTTCTCTACATGCTTAACAGCCTAAATTTATCTGGTTGATCCTGTCATGCACCATTTTCCGGTGATCCAGCAAGCAACAATGGCATGACTGGCAGCTAGTAAACCACGCTACTGAAGCTTGATCACGGTTTCCAGACTCCAAAGTAAGTAAAAAAAAAAAATGAGATTTAAAACAAATGTTCACTTTGAGAAAGTCAGCAGGCACAGGCAGAGAATTGAAGAAGCAGGCAGGCACAGGTAGCAAGTGTGCGTGTGTGTGTGTGTGTGTGTGTGTCAGTAACACTGGATCACAGTACCAGGGCTGGAAAAAACTGCTCACCAGTATATTATATAAAATAAAGGATGGGGAAGTATGTGATATGAGAATTTAATGCACACCCTCAGTGTGGGATGCTTTAATATCCCATCGGGCTTCGCCCTCAGGGTTCATGTGGCATCCCACACCTTGGGTGTGTGTTAAATTCTCATATCACATACTTCCCCATCCTTTATTTTATATATTTTATATTATATTATACTTTTATTAAATAAGTATTTCTGATTCAGTTGCCCTGTGTGGAGTACACAACAGGATAACGATTAGCCAGATCAGGTACGTGACGAGCTATTTTGGGCAGCAGCACTTTGCTTATGTCTGTTTTATTTAGACTCACCACCTAAGCAATATGTTTTTCAGAATACAGCTGTGTACCTTACGCACATGATTGATTGTTACTCTTGTAAATATTGTTTAGAACTTACCATCTTAATGAAAAATTTGGGTTCTTAAACATTGGCCAGACATAGTAGGCCTCATCTAAGACCTCTACCAATAAAATAAACGTCACTTTTATGTAGAAAGAAAAGGCTGAGTGAGTTCATTGATTCCTATCTGTGCTCATTAAGTACTTGCACTCCAAAGAGAAATGCACATAGCAGTATTTTACATTGTGATAGAATACTGAATTACATAGAACATAGACACTGATGGAAGATAAGGACCATATGGCCCATCCAGTCTGCCCTTTTTTGTTGCATTGCTTACACTGTAGACCTCTCCAGGTCTACGGCACTTTCTATGCCCCCCTTACCTATCCCTTATGACTCCCTTGTGCTTATCCCAGGCTTTTTTTAATCCCACCACTGTTTTCACCCCCACAACCACTGCTGAAAGATTGTTCCAGGCATCCACCATCCTTTTTGTGAAGAAGTATTTCTTCACATCTCTTCTAAACCTACCCCCTCCAGCTTCATATCGTGGCCCCTTGTTCTGGAGCATCCTTTCCTCTGAAAAATACCTCCCACTTGTACCTTATTCACCCCCGTGAGGTATTTAAAGGTCTCAGTCATACTCTTCCTTTCCTCCAGGGTGCACATGTTTAATTCCTTTACCCTCTCCTCATAGGACATTTGATATTGACCTTGTATCACCCTGGTAGCCATCCTTTTGACAGCATCCATCCTGTCTACGTCCTTCCTGAGATGTGACCTTCAAAACTGGACCCAGTACTCCAGGTGGGGTCTTACTAAAGATCTATATAGTGGCAACACCATTTCCCTCTTCCTGCTGGTAATACCCCTACCCATACATCCCAGCATCCCACTAGCTCTCCCGATTGCTTTGTCGCATTGTCTGGCCACCTTCAGATCATCCAATATGATTACCCCCAGATCTCTTTTCAGCTTGGTTGCTGCTAGAATCTCCCCCCTTCCCATTTTGTACTGTACCCTTGGGTTTCTGTGACCCAAGTGCATTATCTTGCACTTTTTGTGCATTAAACCTTAGCTGCCAAACTTTTGGCCACTCCCCCAGTCGTTGCAGGTCTCTTTCCATCCTTTGTACCGCCTCCAGAGTGTTCACTCTGTCGAAGATCTCGGTGTCATCCACAAAGAGGCAGACCTTCCCTTCCGGTTCCTCTGCTGTGTCACTAATGAAGGCATTAATGAGGACTGGCCCTAGTAAACAGTACCCCATGTGAGGGTCAAACCCACGACCTTCAGTTTATGAGGCTGATGCGCTATCTACCGTGCTAATGAGGCTGAATTGTGTTAGAATACTGAATCTGTACATTGTGCTTTATGTATTGTGGTGTATATTCTTTTGACATTGTTGTGTGTGTTGTATTGTAAGTAAAGAGCAGCTGATACTACAGCAAAACATTCGAAAACAACATGTGAGCAGGATTTTTGTCCCTTAGACCTTATCTGTTACAGTTGCTTATTCCTCACCTGAAGTCATAATCCACTGCTTCTGGCATCACAATCCCCTCCTTGGCAACAGGTTCTGGTGTTACAGAGATCCGATTACGACTTCACGTGAGAGATAAGCAGTAAAGGTGAGAAACGCTAAAGTACAAGGACCCAGTTTTCATGCCCATACCCATAAAAATAAAGAACAAAGAGAAGGTTAATACTGAACATTTTCATGTTACAGTTTATACTTAGTCAAAAGATTCTTTTTTCAGAGTTTTCCCTAAGGTGTCACTGGCTCTTTAAAGTTTGCTGTTTCATGTCTCTTGAACCCAGGTCATCCCTGTAAATGAGATCACGTATCCCAGCTCCCAGTGTATCATGGTGAATTTTGCCTGGTTAAAAAAAATGTAATGAAATTAAAAAAGGGAGAGTTGAATCTCTCAAGAGGGAGCACGAGCACAGAACTTGTGTTTTACTATGTATATTTGAAACTTCTCAGTGGTCAGCCAAAGAGTGGCTAATTTGGAGTCCGCTGTGAGGCTTGCATTTGCCTGCTCTCCTAGCCCGAGGATGCCTGTAGCCATGCCAATCCGGATCATCAAGACGACAGACAGCAGGAAAAGGGGACAAAATGGAGGGGCAGAAATTTAATATTTTGTAACTGTTTCATTTTTAATAATCACTTATTTTCAAAACCTACGTATATTGTCTCGGAACGCAGTGCGTACTAGGAGCTTGAGACTGTAGATTTACCACACTGCAAAAAGTAACAGCAGTTTTCACTTGGACCTCAGAACACAAACTGTCAGGTCCTGCTCCTGAAAAGTCTGAAGCCAACACCCTAAAGCCAGCTTTCTCAGTTGTATAAATCCCGAGGGCTCGCCAACTGGCACTCTGTCATTAGCCCATCCTTTCGTAAACAGGATGCAGTCTTTTGCCAACTATACCACCACTAGCTATTCAGTTTATATTTGCAGTAGGCTGTTGTTCCCAAGCAGATTACAGCACAGGAAAGGAGTAGCTTCTTTTGATTCATTTTCTGCCCAACCTGATCCCAGGAAAGGACATTCAGTCAAGGCCTGGGATGGAAATGGTGGAAATTTACTGAGGGGCACCACTGCCTTTGATGTAGGAGGGAACATGTGGGGAGGGGTCAGGAAATGCTTTCCCTCTCTACATTTCTAAACTTTGTTAAATGCACTTTTTGGTACTTCGGGGGTTCATTTTACACAGCAGCAGTCCTCCCCCCCTTTGCTTCTGGACCTGAGTCAGACTTTTGCTCCCTGAACTGAGCCCAAGCAAGTTCCACACCCCTCTCTCACCCCCATCACTACTACAATCACTCATGGCCTGGTAATGCATACAGGGACAAAAACAATTATTTTGCCTCAGAAATCAGGGGGTGGTAACATAAGGGGCAGTTCTATTTTTCTTTTATGTTCTGATTCAAGTACTGTAATACTGTGGATTTTAAGAAGAAGGTCAAAACAGATACCAGCTAGCTGTATGCTTGATGAACAAGCCAATAAGATAAGAAGTCAGCAGTAAATTCCAGTTTGACATGTGACAGATGTAAATTATTAACCCTATATTTGCATGAAGGGTAAAATGTATAATTGGGTTATGAATTTGTGTGTCATACATGGAGGATTATGGTTTCAGAAAATAATTAAGCAGCAGTAGTAGATATGTCTGTGAGACCTTGATCTGGTTTCTATGCAAAGATGACTCAAGTAATACTGTATAGAACACAGGGAAGGGAAACAAAGAATCTCTATCAGTTATAAGCCAAATTGCGTCTAAATAATATATTTTTGCTGGCCTGTCAGCGCAGCGGTGGGGTTACTGCTTTCAGTGCCAGCAATCTGAGTTTGGGAATGAGCTTGGATCATCAGAGGGCAGCTAGGGAAGGGATACTGAGCAACCCAGCAGATAATCCTTCCCTTTGAGGAAGGAGGGTGTGTATCCTCACCACAACATGCCCCACTGGGTAACCACGGAGGGGGGCACAACCTGAGGATGCCTCTAAGGGAGAGGAGGATGAGGCCAATGTCGATGTGCAATGTGCCTTGGTGTACAAGCACACCCAATAACATCATCAACATCATCCTAAGGGGAGGGGGAAAAATAAAGTAAAATCCTCCCCCGCAGCAGGATGAAGGTCCGTGCTGCTCCCACAGGTCCTCACATCCATCAACTCAGGCAGCCTTCCTGCACTAGAGAAGTAAAGTGTCTGGAGGGGGTTGGGGTCACCCACTGTGGAGGACAAGCCACAGTAGCTGTGGACAGGAAGGAAAGTTCTGAGAGGGAGAAAACTGGATGGTGGGGCTGGGGAGTGAGCCATGGGACTGGAAAAGTGTGCCCCCACACCAGGGGTACATAGGAGGATAATAATAACCTAACAAATAAACATATTTTCCAAATTTTCCCAAGCATCACAAACCTCCCTTTAGGCATTTGAGTGCTATCTTAGCCACTTTAGTGCCTAAGGTGGAATTATGCACCCACAGACAAATCAGGACTGCCGAGTTATGCATTTACATGCTGGCTGCAGTAAAATTTCCAGCAATACAGCAGCACAGATGGATGGCCTGAGAGCGGGAAGACAGAGCTATCATTTGACATGTTTACATTCTCTGCTTCCTGTGGTGTTTGAAATACTTCACCATTATACAACAGAGAGGCACGCAAGGAATCTTATTCATGGAAGCAGGAACTATCTTCTGGGCTGTACAGTACTGTTGAGTATATCACACTGACAGATCTGCCACTTCCAAGATGCAAGCGTACTGTAAAGAAATGGTTAAAAAGTAATTATTGTGCAAATACAGAAAAAGGAAAGGAAATTTCTGCCCACAGGTTACACAGAAATGATTTTCCTCTATTGACTTATACACAAACATACACACATATATATATATATATATGTAACCCCTAGATGGCGCTATCCCAGGGGCTACTACCCCTGCCTGATTTGCCACTAACAGGTTGAGGGGCCTGGATCCAATGGCGGGTGCCTCCACCCAGAGGTCAGGGTTTGCAATAGTTAAACTAACTTGGTCACAGCCCTCTGGGACACTGCAACCCCTTTCTTCCCACTAGTGGCCCACACAATATATCAGAATTACCTTCTGTACACTTACCCCCAGGTCTGTTCCGCACTGGGACCTCCTGTGAAATGAGATACAGTGCAACAATCACAGTACAGTACTTTAACATAGACAAATACCTCAGGCAGTATAACTTTGCTGAAACAAGCAGCTCTGATTTATTTAGGGGATATAACAAGGACAGGGGAAATCAGGTTAATTAGCTTATCACTCTAATAATCTATTCCATGGCTCTGTGCACAGGCCTATCCCTATCAGTTACTGTCCCTAGGTACCAAGCCCTAGTGGCTAGTCCAAACCGTGGCAGCTGGTAGGGCCCTTCACACAGAGAAAAGGAGAATTAAACAGTCAGCAGTACAGTAATTCCATTTGGATTTAATGTGGCAATTCAACAGGAGCAACCCTGAATTAGTACTCACGACCTCCAAATAAGATAGGGTCCTTCAATGTCAGCAGGGCTCACTTGAGGTACACAAACCTCTTCACACATCCATATAAAAGAAAGTACTATACCAGGCAGGCTGCATCTGTATCCCGATCGCAATTACTGCACAATACCCGGAGAACACACAGCAGATTCAGTTCCTGACAGACCGAAAGTGCAATTTTCAGCAATTCTTCCAGTCTTCTACAGGGTGAGCCTGGTTTCTACTCTTCAGAGATCCTTTGATTCTTTTCACAGGACGGATTCAGTCCTAACAAGCTGTTACACAAGCTGCAGACCGGAACTCTGGGCCTTACACTCGTTTTGACTAAAACTGCACACTGAAAAGCACAGGGCTCCTTCCTTCTTCACTGCCAAAGCTCAACTGAACTCCAACTGATAAACCGGCACTTCCTTTGAGTTCCTCCCAGTTCTTGACTGGATTGGCTGTCACCACAATAGACTGCTGCTGTTGGTCCAAAAAAGGCACTGAAGTCTAAACTACATCTCCCAGAGTCACTGCCCATACAATCCTCTTGTGGCTGGCTCAGATTATGAGTCCAAGTTCTGATTCGTCCAAGGCATCATTTTAGAGCTAGCTTACCCACACTGATTGGTCCAGTTCAGCAGTTCAAAACTAGAATGGGAACTAGCAGACACAGTTCTGACTGCAAAGAAAGCAGGTTAGACAAACTGTAATTTCATTATTACTCTAAATAATTTCTGGCAAACAGTTACATCTTTCAGATAGGTTCCTTTTGCACTCCTAGTGACTGCAAAATGAAGTGAATTGGCAGCAGCTCGAGTGGTACTCAGAGAAGCACACAGTCCCCCATACAACTAATTATGTCTGCAAGCAGACAGCTCTTAAAGAGACAGTACCAGAGGCTCTAAAAACACTCACTGATAAATGGCTTAAATGCCAAACACCATTCAGGCTTGGAGCATTCAAGCAAGCTCCTGAAGTCTTTTGGGAACCCCATTTGCAGGGGGTTACACCTTCCTGGTTTGGGAAAGCTTGACGTCCGCGCAAGCAAGTACCTCCATAAGTTTCAACTGCAACCATATACATTTGCATTAGGCTCGCATATGTAATCATCAGTCAATATATCATTTTACCAAGAACACATTTCTGAAACATTGCAGTACGCCACTCTTTACACAGTATTACATACACATTGTACCATAACTCAAGTTATTACCTCTTGTACATGAAACCTGAAGAGAGGGGCCCTTCCTATCAGTTACCTTGGGGCTGGATGGGCAAGGGCACCATACTTAGAGGGCAACACAAGTAACTTGAGTTAGCACTGATGCTCAGTTTGGGCAATGAGCTCGGGACACATACACTTTTATGGACAACATTGAGAGGCAAGTCCACAGGCCTCCCAAGTGAATCATAACTGAGGTGCACCACAGGCTTTACAGCTCGACCAGTCTTTCTAGGGGAACTGTTATAGTCTCTGCACTCTGAGCCTCATTTTCAGCATTGTCCTCACTTGTCAGGGAGTCTCCATGGGGTAGAGAGGCTAGAACTTGGGGCACTTTCAGCTCCAGGAGTTACAGTTTCTGAGTCCACAACATTTGGCTCGCATGGAGAGCTTCGACACTGGCAGTGGACTGTCAGGGCACTCAAAATACTCTTCTTGTTCGGGTGTATCACCAGTCTGCCCCAATCTATCATTTTCCTCCTGAAAGCTCAAACAGTTCAACCATGCACAATGATTCCATTTCATCTGATCTGATGCTTTGCACTTCACTTTCTGGGAGCATTGGCTCCAGGGATGAAGCTGGGGCTTAGACAGTCCAGAAGGCCCAGCTTTGTCTCCAGTATTGACTAGGGATTGCCCCAAACAATTGACTCAGTTCGTAAGAAGGATAGTATTCAAAGTCACTCTCACTTTCTTCCGATATGGACTGACAGTCATGCCTCAACTGGGACTTGTGGAGGGAACACTTTAACTTTGCTTCTGTAGGTGCAGACTTTCTTGATCTTTTCTTAGCAGCAGCTCTAGTCACTGGTCCAGAGGGGGCATCTTCTAGGGCTCAGACTCAATTAAGATTTGTCCAATGGGCAGTAAATGATTTCTATGCATTGTTTTACATCTTTTGAATTATTCTCAGGCCTTACTTTGTACACTGGCAGATCATCTAGTTTGCCCACTACAATGTGAGGGAGATGGTGCTATCTGTCAGCAATCTTGTGCTTGCCATGCAGTCCCAGATTTCTTAGCAATACCCGATCTCCTCCTGGAGTTCCTGTGCTTTCACCTTTTTATCATACCTTTCTTTGTTGGCCAGATTTCTTTTGGCAGCCATGGTTTGAGCCAGTTGGTACGCATGAGTTAGCTGTGCCTTTAACTTTTGCACATACTGTAAATAGTTGTCAGCTTGAACCCCATCAGGAGAGACCCCAAACACACATCTACTGGTAGTCGAGCTTCTCTTCCAAACATCAGGTGTAGGGGAGAATCCAGTGGCATCACTTTTGGTGCAGTTATAAGCATGTACCAGGGTGCTAATTTGTTGGCTCCATCTAGGCTTGTCCTTTGGGTGCAGGGTGCCCAGCATATCTAGCAAAGTGCGGTTGAAACGCTCAGGCTGTGGGTCCCCTGGGGGTGGTAAGGAGTGGTTCTGGACTTCGGACTCCCCACAGAGAAAGCATCTCTTTGATCAGACGACTCCTCAAAGTCTCTCCCTGATCAGAATGGATTCTTTGTGGAGCCCCCATAGTGAACAAAAAGTTTCTACAAGTACTTTGGCTACAGTGGATGCTTTCTGGTCTTTGGTGGGAAAGCTTGGGCATATCTCGTGAAATGGTCAGTGACCACCAGCACATTACTGATATTTCTTTGATCTGACTCCAAACTTAGAAAATCAATACAGACCAGCTCCATGGGTGCACTGGTGGTTATGTTAACAAGGGCAGCCCTCTGGGGCAAAGCTTTCCTCTGTAAGCAGCGACTACAAGTTCGAATGTGTTGCTCCACATCAGCCCCCATCTTAGGCCAATAGAATCTGGATCTCACCAAGTCAAGTGTTCTGTCTATACCAAGGTGCCCCATGTGGTTGTGCAAGGACCTCAATACTGAGTCTCGAAAGGCAGTGGCAGCACTAGTTGTTGTTTGTCTACTTGTCCCCTCTGTCTACTGTTTCTCTGTATAACAGTTTATTGATCAGTTTCAACTTAGGACCTTCTTTGTATAACAGTGCAGTTCTCAAATCAGTGGAGCGTAATTTGGACACATCTTTTCCTGCATAGAGGGCTTCTAAAGCTGCTTTGATCATGGGATCGCTGGATTGAGCCCGCCGAATCACTGTCATTGTCCAGCTGAGGCAGTGCACCAATGTCTATTGCAGAAAAGTGGCACAAGCAGCAGGTATGCAATTCTCAGAGGCTCCCAAGCAATCCACCATGCAGTCCATCATGCCCTGGGACATTTGTTCCTCCCTGTCAAACTTCCGCAGAGTGCCCGAATGTCAGGTTCTGCCAGTCGGACCCAATCATTCTGGGGAACAGGCCTCCGGAGAGAGCATCAGCATCTATGTGGTTCAGACCCTGCTCGGTATTCGGAGCATAGTCATATGTAGATAATGCAGAAAGCCACCTATGGCCAGTGGCATCCAACTTAGCTGAGGTCTGCACATAGGTCAAAGGATTATTGTCAGTTTTACTAGTATTTTAGCCCCATACAAGTACTCATGGAATTGGTCAACAATAGCCCACTTCAAAGCTAGGAACTCTAACTTATGTACAGGATAGTTCTTTCGGATGGGGTCAGGTTCTACTGGCAAAGGCCACTGGTCTCAGGCCATTCGTGTTTTGGTACAACACAGCCCCCAACCCTTGCAAGCTAGCATCAGTGTGCAGGACGAAGGTTTTCTTGGATCGCATAGGCCAGCACTGGAGCATGGGTAAGTTGATATATGATCTCATGAAAAGCAGTCTCACAATCAGGAGTCCAGCGGGCCCCAAATACTTCACCGGATGAAAATACACCTTTTCAGTCTTGAGGATGCTGACTTTTGGTATTTTTGTGGGTTGGGGATACCCTTGAGTAAGGTTAAGTAAAGGGCGGATCACTCTTGAATAGTCCTTGATGAAGCGCCGATAATAACCACAGAATCCCAGGAATCTTTGCAGTTCTTTAGATTTTTGGGCTGTGGCCAGGTGGTCAAGGCCTCAACTTTACTTGGGTCGGTCTCTATTCCTCGGTGGATACTATGTGTCCACATACTTTACTGATGTTTGAAAAATTGACACTTATCAATGGACAGTTTAAGGCCAAAGTCCTCCAGTCGGTCCAATACCTTAAATAATCTGCTCTCATGTTCCTCCAGTGAGCTGCCAAACACAATAACATCATCTAGGTATACCAGGCACTCTAGTAAGTTCATGTCCCCACTGCACGCTCCATCAATCGCTGAAAAGTGGCTGGGGCACCTGAAATCCCTTGAGGCATCCTCATGAATTCATAGAAGCCAAGCGGACAGATAAAGGCTGTCTTTTCACGGTCCTCTGGGGCCATCGGGATCTGATAGTACCCACCGCGGAGATCCAGCACAGAGAACCACTTGCTCCCCGCTTAGGCAGTCCAAAGCATCCTGAATGCGGGCATTGTGTACTGATCAGGATAGTCCGTCGGTTTAAGGTGCGATAATCACACACATCCTTACTGTTCCATTCTTTTCCTCACTACCACAATGGGGAAGCATAATGGGCTTCTGATTCTTGTATTACACCAGCAGCTAACATCTCTTGCAGATGCCGCCTCACATCATCTATGTCAGCAGGTGCCAGGCCGAGACCTCTCACGAAATGGTCTTTCGTCATGCAGCCGGATATTGTGCTCAGCTCCTTGCACGCATCCTACATCCCATTCCTTTAAAGAAAACACCTGGTCTCTCTGGGCAAGCTTCTCACTGATCTTCACTTTCCATTCAGCTGGCAGCGGGAGTCGCCAAATCAAACAAGTCAGGCGTTACTCTGTCATTCTTCCTTGAACTCTTGCTGCTGGGTAGCACTGCAGTGTCTGCACAATGCACATTAGCCAGGATGCAACCTCTGTTTACTCAATGTCTCTTTCAGACACATTATGAACTTGACCATTACCCTTCTGGCATAAGCATGGGCTCTAGCGGCAAAATACTAGGCTTGACCAGCAGTCCCTCTGGCAATTTTCCATCGCCTGGTGCATCCAACATTAATATTTTATTCTTAACATCCTTTCTGATACGGACCTCTCCCTGTAAGGTACACTGGGCATTTGGACCAGGATCAGAGACTCAGGATCCTTCTTCCATACAATTCGACCGTTCCTCTGGTTCTGTTTTTTCAGCATCTCTCTGTGCCTCATAGGCCTTCTTAATTAAAGCCGAACTCTTAAAGCTCTACTAGTCTTTGACCCCTGTTTTTCATAACACAACTGTGCCAGCCTTCCAACATATGAGCATTTGTTCCAATCAACAAAGGACACCATCATACAGTCCAGTGGGGACACACTAAGGCTAGGGTCTCTACTTGTTCGCCACTCCAGCCACGGAGGTGGGAAAGACAGCCAAATTCGGATATACCGAATAGGGTAGGCCTTCTCACTCTAACCCCATACATGCAGTCCTTTCTAATGGTTGTGGGTACGTCTGACAAATGCTTCTGATACCAATCTTGGAACATAATTGTCACTTGGGAGCCACTGTCTAATATAGCTTTTGTAGACACTCTGCTCACCTTACAGTGGTCTCCATGGAGGGACCCACTATTCTGGACCAGTCTGGAGAGGCGGTAGTGGGGCCTGGGCAACTGACCTTGCCACAAAAGGACGTGAATTAGCATTTTGGTGCCCTCACTGGGATCATGTCGCACCTCTTAACCACTGATTTCTTCTCCAAGCTCTCCTTGTAGCCTATATGCAACTTTGTCAGTGTCTTTTGGGACTGGCATTCCCTTTTCATGTGCCCATCTTTCCCACAATTATAGCAAAACATACTTTCTGGAGTTTGAGCTGGCCGAGGCGCCACACTGGGAGCCAGGGCGGGGTATTACTAACTGGAAACCTTGGTGCCATCTCTGTCTGCAGTGCGTGATAAGCATTTGGAGACATCTCGTCAGTTTCTCCACTTCCATGGTCAAGGAATCGAGTTCGAGCTGTTATCAGCAGGAGATACATGGGTGGGTACCCCACCCCATAGCAGATGCAGTCGGATATAGGTCAGGGCCTGACTTGCAGGCGTGGCCTTCATAAAGGGACTGTTTTTGAATTCCCGATCTCTCTCAACAGTTCGCCCCATTGTGACATATCTTTTTCCTTGTCAGAGCACTCATTGACTGCCAACCTCTGCCCCTGAACTTCACTTGATGGGTCACCCTCAGTCACTCGGGTCGTAGCTGCAGCTATTGGTGCAGGTCCCTCCCGAGGTCGCCTTTTCTCAACTCCTCGAATTTCTCTCATTAACTCATCATAGGAGGGTGGGGATTCCAGTCGATCTGCCAGGTGTAACTGAAGCAACAGCAGTTCTGAGAAGGGCAGACTTAAGGATCCTGTCCAGCCTGGTTCGGTCCAGTTCAATCGCTGGCAAACTACCTTTTCTGAGGCATTCTGCAACAATTTTTCCAGCCGAGATACATACACAGACAACAACTCCCTTGGTACTGTTGTGCATCTCTACTCTCCACCATAGGTCCTCATCAGAATCTGGGCTCCCATACACATTCTCCAAGGCCTCAAGATAGGCCTGTGCAGTCGCTTCAGGGTTACTGGCCCGCTTAGCACGGATGGTAGCCAGGGCAGGACCTCGGAGGCTCTCACTAACCCTCTTCGCTTTCACCTTCCGAGCATTGCCATTCTAGCACTTGGGGCAACATAGTCTATCCAGGTCTCCCAGTCATCCTCCCCTGGGGGTGGGGAGGGTGCCAGAGAAGATCCTCAACCTCTGGTAAGAGTCGTGACTAATGGCAGGTGCAGAAATAGGAGTCTGCATTGGTTCAGCCACCATTACGGGCACTGGAGCAGGAGAGGGTGTTGGGGAGGAACACCCCAGGTGGCAAGAATAGTTTCTTCAAGTCCTCCACAGTTTTCCCTCTCCAGCAAACATTCAGCAAATTTCTCCTCAAAAGTTTCAGATAGTGGTGGGGGCTGATTCCCCGGTCTTTACTGTCCTTAGTTATCACTCTCCAAGCAGTGAGGCCCTCTGGGGTAATGGTCTGTGGCACTTTGGAGCTATCTATGGGATCCTTAAACTCTACTAGGCCAGGAAAGTGTGGGTGAGCAGATTAGCATGCCGACCCACCACCACAGGGTTTTGTAAACCTTCCACCTTGGAAAGTACTCCCTGCACAGTGTCCGTATTGATACCCAGGGGGATGTCCAGGATAAGCATAGCATTTTGGGGGTCGATCTCCTCCCCAGTACACCACACTCCACCAGCCGTGCACAGCCACTTCTGTCGGGTACCCATTTTTCTTAACAGTGGTTCAGAATATGGCCACTAGAGGACACACAATCCCAGCGGTGAGCCTCCAAGATGTAACCCCTAGATGGCGCTATCCCAGGGGCTACTACCCCTGCCTGATTTGCCACTAACAGGTTGAGGGGCCTGGATCCAATGGCGGGTGCCTCCACCCAGAGGTCAGGGTTTGCAATAGTTAAACTAACTTGGTCACAGCCCTCTGGGACACTGCAACCCCTTTCTTCCCACTAGTGGCCCACACAATATATCAGAATTACCTTCACGGTATACACTTACCCCAGGTCTGGTTCCGCACTGGGACCTCCTGTGAAATGAGATACAGTGCAACAATCACAGTACAGTACTTTAACATAGACAAATACCTCAGGCAGTATAACTTTGCTGAAACAAGCAGCTCTGATTTATTTAGGGGATATAACAAGGACAGGGGAAATCAGGTTAATTAGCTTATCACTCTAATAATTCATTTATGGCTCTGTGCACAGGCTCTATCCCTATCAGTTACTGTCCCTGGGTACCAAAGCCCTAGTGGCTAGTCCAAACTGTGGCAGCTGGTAGGGGCCCTTTCACAGAGAAAAGGAGAATTAAACAGTCAGCAGTACAGTAATTCCATTTGGATTTAATGTGGCATTCAACAGGGAGCAACCCTGAATTAGTACTCACGACCTCCAAATAAGATAGGGTCCTTCAATGTCAGCAGGGCTCACTTGAGGTACACAAACCTCTTCACACATCCATATAAAAGAAAGTACTATACCAGGCAGGCTGCATCTGTATCCCGATCGCAATTACTGCACAATACCCGAGAACACACAGCAGATTCAGTTCCTGACAGACCGAGAGTAATTTTCAGCAATTCTTCCAGTCTTCTACAGGGTGAGCCTGGTTTCTACTCTTCAGAGATCCTTTGATTCTTTTCACAGGACTGATTCAGTCCTAACAAGCTGTTACACAAGCT
The DNA here is from genome assembly GCA_016271365.2 of Neoceratodus forsteri. NCBI lineage: Eukaryota > Metazoa > Chordata > Ceratodontiformes > Ceratodontidae > Neoceratodus > Neoceratodus forsteri. The sequence goes on along the minus strand of JADMNL010000026.1, from coordinate 32,078,515 downwards.
GCAGACCGAACTCTGGGCCTTACACACGTTTTTGACTAAAACTGCACACTGAAAAGCACAGGGCTCCTTCCTTCTTCACTGCCAAAGCTCAACTGAACTCCAACTGACGAAACTGGCACTTCCTTTGAGTTCCTCCCAGTTCTTGACTGGATTGGCTGTCACCTCACAATAGACTGCTGCTGTTGGTCCAAAAGGCACTGAAGTCTAAACTACATCTCCCAGAGTCACTGCCCATACAATCCTCTTGTGGCTGGCTCAGATTATGAGTCCAAGTTCTGATTCGTCCAAGGCATCATTTTAGAGCTAGCTTACCCCACACTGATTGGTCCAGTTCAGCAGTTCAAAACTAGAATGGGGAACTAGCAGACACAGTTCTGACTGCAAAGAAAGCAGGTTAGACAAACTGTAATTTCATTATTACTCTAAATAATTTCTGGCAAACAGTTACATCTTTCAGATAGGTTCCCTTGCACTCCTAGTGACTGCAAAATGAAGTGAATTGGCAGCAGCTCGAGTGGTACTCAGAGAAGCACACAGTCCCCCCATACAAACTAATTATGTCTGCAAGCAGACAGCTCTTAAAGAGACAGTACCAGAGGCTCTAAAAACACTCACTGATAAATGGCTTAAATGCCAAACACCATTCAGGCTTGGAGCATTCAAGCAAGCTCCTGGAAGTCTTTTGGGAACCCCCATTTGCAGGGGGGTTACATATATATCAGATAATCCACTACAGGGTGTGTGGTCATACTCTGCTATATGCACACCTTGTTGTGTGTTATGAGGCATGAGGCCGCAGGCTGAGTGGGTTCAGCCACCCAAGGCATGCATGTATCAGAGCATGACCGCACTCCCTGTAGTGGATTAGCTGTTTTATAAAATGGCCAAAATTGTTTTGGGGGGGTGAAAAACTGAAAGAAGTACAGGTGTGCAGCCACTGTGGGATAATGCATGGTCATGTGGTGTGTTTCATTCAACCAGGAGACAGCATTTTTACAGATTTTTCCTCATCCATTTTATATCTACTTGTGTGTGTGTGTGTGTGTGTGTGTGTGTGTGTATCTATATACATATATGAATAGTCTCTGTATAGAATATATATATTTTTTTTTATAAAATGGGTAGGAAAAATTATCTCTGCTGGTTGGCTGAAACACATCACATGACCATACGTATATCAGAGTGTGACCGCACACCTGCACTTTCACCTCCCCAGAACAATGTTTCCATTTTATAAAATAGATAACCCACTCTAGGGTGTACAGTCATGCTCCGATATACACTCACCTTGGGGGGTTGATGCACTCAGCCAGTGGCCTCTTGCGTATCAACGTATACCAAGGCGTACATATATATATATCAGAGCGCAACCGCTCACCTTAGAGTCGGTTATCTATTACATATATCATTTGCAAAAAACTCTGTCAATGCATTAGTTAAGGTTTCTATTACAGTGACAAAAGACTGGAAATTCAGTATTAGAGTTACCAACCCTACCAATCTACCCCCCCCATTTTCACACAATTAACAGAATGGTGCCTGGGGTCATTGGGATTAACTCTCACTGCATTCCATGTATAAACAAGTTGAGATGTTACAGTATAGGAGAATGGGGTGAGAGTTAGGCCCAACAACCCCAAGGCACACCCCGATGCCTGTTGGTGTGTAGAGGGTGGGGGGGGGTGGTAGGGTTGGTAACCCTAACACTGAATTTACAGTCTTTTGTCACTGTACTAGAAACCCTAACTGATGCATTAATGGAGTTTTTTGCAATTAATTTCCCTTCTCTTTGAGAAAGTATAATTGTATCCTTGTTTAACTGTGGGAGTGCAGGGTCCTTTGCACCCGGCGCGTCAATTTCTCCGTAGATGCACCTATGTATGTAGGTGTGGAAGCGCACGGCCCTCTGAGCCCTGTGCTTTCATGTGTCCAATAACAGTGACCCAGTTGTCATCAGCATAGTCATCTTATTACCCCACCTCATATACCCTGGTACAGAGAAATTGTGAAATGCAAGGCAAAATGTAATTATACACAACTGCAACACCATTCTGTATCACAGGTGCAAAAACACATTTTGAGCAAGCTGTGAAAAATGACAACTGTACTGTTCATGAGGTGGTGTAATAAAACAGCTATGTTGAAAATTTGGCGGCAAAATATTGAAAAGCACCAAAGTTATGCACGTGCATAGAATAAATTCAACGGACACACATAACTCGGGCATTTTCAGGAATTTTCTCACCAGATTTTCAACATGGCCTTTTGGGGACCGCCATGAACACTAGCACTGTGATTTCGTTACTTCATCCTGCAAGCTGAATGTTGATTTCACACAGTGACCGTGCCATTCTACACCCCATGTACGAAAACATGTTTTGGGCAGGATGTGAAAAATGACAACTGTACTATTCATGAGGAGGTGTGAAAAAATGGCAATGTTGAAAATCTGGAGTGAAAATATTAGAAATTGGCAAAGTTACGAGCATGTGTAGGAACTGCACAATGTACATTCAAAATGCAGCTGTTTTGGGGGGGGGGTTTGCATGAAATTTTCAACATGGGCTTTTTGGGATCTCCCCTCATGAACACTGGCACTGTCATTTCATTAATCGGTCCCAAAAGGTGATTCCATGTAGTGACCACAAAATCACCTTTCAGGACCAAGTAATGAGATGACAGTGACAGTGTTCATAAGGTGGGGTCTCAAAAAGCCCATGTTGAAAATTTGGTGCAAAAATGTTGAAAAATGCCCAAGATTTCAACATAAGTTCAAAATGCCATAGACAGCTATTATACGACTCTTAACCTTGATTCTTCAGTTCACAGTTGGGCATTGAAGAGGCAGATGTGTCCCAGTCCAGAGAAGATCACAGCCGCCGACCTCTGGAGGTAAGTATAGGGTAAGGGGGTGCGGGGAGGTGGGCACACAGAGGGAGAGTGTGGATGGGGGAAGGGGAATGGAGAGATACGAGGGACCATTTTCTTTGTTACAGGATTTAAAAAAAGACATTGGGGGACTGTTTTGCAGGTATACGTGCTGGAAACCATTCTATGACATTGGGGGTGGGCTCCCTAGTGTCACTCAGTACTGGTGGAAGTGGTGGGGGGGTGTAATATAACTGGGGACACTAGGAGTGGGCTCCCCAGTGTCCCACCTGGTGGGGGTGACTGCCCATGTGGGGACTGGGCACCCCATTGTTGGAAATTAGGGGACAGTTTTCTTCTGTTGGGGACACTGGGAGTGAGCTCCCCAGTTCCCCTTACTTGCATGGGGGTGTCTAGTGCCAACATGGGGATTAGGCACCCTGATGTCAGCATAAACATTTATTTTCGGGAGTTTGGGCTCATGACCTAGGATCCTACATCATATCTCAGCATACGAAGTAGGATCCTAAGTCATAATACACCAATATGACCTAGGATTTAAATTATGAAATAAAGCACATTTTCAGGCATATTTTGTCTGGTACAGTGCAGAATGCTCCTAATGGGGTCCCAGTGAGAAAGCTGCATGTGTTGGTTCCACAGGCAAAACTGAAAACAAGATAATGGTCATACAAAGTAGGATTTTCTCCATACGTAGTAGGATTCCTACTTCATTTCATACTGCTATCTTAGAGTGCTTACTAAGCATGCTCAGAAACATAATATTTTTTTTCAAATTTTTAAATTGCAATATCTTGAAAACTGCTTATTATTTTTTCACCAGTGTAACAAAAGGCACATCTGTGGGGTAGTCCCTTTCTGTCCTGAAAATTTCAAACCCAAGAACCGAACCCTCTGAGTTATGGGCTACTTCAAAGAAAAATCACAGCAAAGTCAATGAGCGAAAACATGTTTTTTTTCACCTCTCCATAACTCGGAGACCGCACATCCAACCAGAACGTAACTTGCCAAATCAAGAGATCTATCCCACAGGACAGTGCATACTAATTTTGTGCAAATCCCTTCAGTGTTTGCAAAGTTATTCAGCTGCAATATATATACATATATATATATATATATATATATATATATATATATATATATATATATACAGTATATATTCTCTACGTTGAGTCACTGATGCTGAATCTGCTTGGGTCTTTTTCTCTACAGATTTTCTAAATATCCAATAAACCTGTATCTTTCAGATCCTTCAGAGTGAAGAAACAGCACTGCTAAGGGTTGCATTGAGCTATTCGGAGCTGGTTTGAGCTGTTCACATTAAAGGACAGGGCTTGAGCCAAATACAGGACATCCTGCTCACACAGTGATGGATAACTCCGTCGCCAAGGCAAAGCTGCTATTGAGAAGGCAGAGCAAACTTAGAGACACTGCCCACTCAACAAGGGATGTAGTGCAAACAGACAAATGTATTTACGTTCTCTAGTCACAGAAATATATACTCAGGCTCCCATATTCAGAATGGGGGGGGAGGGAATGCGCAGTGCATCTAGATGCACTGCCTGAAAAATTGCACCGGTGCAACCAAATGGGGTATTCAAACAAGATGAGTGATCTCAACAGATCATGTATCCTGTTTGAATATGCAACTTGGGCAGGTGGTGAAAAGAAGGGCAGCCACCAATGCACTGATGCACCAAGTCTCCAAAGGCGATATTCAGACAGAAAATGTAAACGAGCTCATTGGGCAAGCATGGAGCAAACAGGCCTCATGCGTGCTCATTATGGGCTCATTTGCATGTCTGCACCCAGCAGGATGTGCCGGGCCAGCAGCCCCCGCCAAGGCTCCATACCCCAATGCACAGTAATGTAAACAGTTTCATAGTAGGAAACCTCCCAGCCCCATTCCCGATGTACAGTACTGTAATATCCTCTCAGTTTCATACTGTCTCCCCACCCCATTCCAGAGCATCGATCTCGTTTGCATCTAAACTAACAAGAAGTCAGTCAGATCCGTCGATCAATAATCCATGCTCAAACCTGTTTCCATAGTGTAGTGGCTGCCTTACCTTGTTAGGCAGGACCCCTGCCTGCATCATCCTCACACACCCTTGCTGGCGATGGCAACAGCTTTCGACATCCTCGTTACAGTCATCGACTGATCTGATTACATCTTGTACTATACATAGTACAAGCTGATTGGCTGTCACTACGGGCCTCGTGACTATGTGCAGTACGAAAATTGCTATCAGGTTAGTCGGTGGCTGGCCATGGCAGGGTGTGGAGGGTTGTGCCAGTCACTGGCACAGGTGGTGTGGGGTGGTGCAGGGAGTGGGTCCTGCCTACCGGAGTGAGGGACCACTACACTATGGAAACATATTTGATCATGGATAGTTGATTGAACAGGGATCTTGAACCGGACTTGCATGTTAGTTTAGATGCAGTCAGGGATCAGTGTTCTGGGATGGGGTGGGGAGACCCTACACCATGGAAAAAGGGGGGTTGTAATGTGACTGTGCATTGGGAACAGGGTCTGGGAGGGGAGACCCTACACTATGGAAACTTGGGGGGGATATTACAGTACTGTGCATCGGGAACGGGGCTGGGAGGGGAGACCCTACACTATGGAAACTTGGGGGGATATTACAGTACTGTGCATCGAACGGGCTGGGAGGAGACCCTACACTATGGAAACTTGGGGGATATTACAGTACTGTGCATCGGGAACGGGGCTGGGAGGGGGACCCTACACTATGGAAAATGGTTTTAAACTTTTTCTTATTATCAGACCAGGTTCTGGCAGGGAGGGGGTGCAGAATTCTAGGGTGATTAAGAAAAGTCGAAAGGCTCAGTGATTTAGTTTACCCACCTATAATAGGTTTGACCCTATCTCCCCTTTTCCAGACTATCCTATCACTTCTAGCAGTTCAGAAATTTCTGCCACTCCTCCAAATCTACATGGATCAATCTCTACAAATGTTACTGTAGTTAATGATAATAACAATCACAACCAAGCAGGAATTATTTGTACTGACACTGAGCCCTTGACCCCTTGTAGTGATTCTGCAAGCCATTTTTCTGACACTTCCCCAAGGGTTCTTAATGGATGCTGTGCATAGGACAATGGCCCAGTTTTAAATCAGGTTGCCACAGACCAGTCTCCTTTATCTAGCAGTAGGACCCCACTTGTTAACACCCTTTCAGACATGGGACACATCGCCCTTAATACTCCAACTGATACGGAGGGTGTTATGGATTCCGTTAATTCCCCCACTCTTTGTCCCAGACAAGTTTTTGTCTTGGGGGATTCAATTATAAAACATATTGATAGAGCAATCTGCAACATAGATAAATCTAGTAGAATCTGCTCAACCTTTAGAGGAGCTAAAATTTCTGACATTACCTCAATGGCTGGAAATATCTTACATTACTGTGGGGACAGACCTTTGGCAGTTATACACATAGGTACCTAACCAGTAACATCACTCATGACTCAGTTCATGAAATTAAGCAAGACTGTGTTGCCCTCACTAGTAAACTGGTGGATTTAGTGTGTGACATTTGCTTTTCTGAAATACTCCCGGTCCCAAGAGCTTCTGAATATTAAACTCATAAAATTAAAACCAATAATGAATGGCTGAGAAAATGGTGCCTGAAACAAGGTTTAACATGCATTGCTCATTGGGAAGATTTTACTGTGAGATACAAACTCTACTGCTGGGATGGGCTGCATTTAAGCAGAAGGGGTAGTACCTTATTAGGCAAGCACATCGTGAAAGCTATTATGCATCATTTAAACTAAGTAAACAGAAGGAGGGGGGTTATTCCAACTTCTCTAAGTACCAAAAATGGCTGTAACAACCTACTTAAGAGCAATCACTTGATCAATCAATTAAAACTTAGGATCTGTCAAGAAAATGTTGACATAATACAGTATCTGTCTCTGAAACCAGGTGGGATAATAAAGTCTCATGGGACTTCAGCTTATTAGGTTACAATCTGCACAAACATAACCACCTTTCCAGGAAAGGAGGGAGAGTTGCACTGTTTGTCAACAGTAACATAAATTATATTGCTGTAACAGATAAAGTTAGAACCCATGGCATAGATACCAAGACTGTATGGGTTAAGCTGATCTTCGAATCCTCTGAACCACTCATCTTGGTAAAATGTTATCGACCTTCCAATTCCTCCCCTGAGACTTTTGATGCAATTTTAATGGAACTTGAACAGGCAGGAGAAATGGGTGATATCATGGTAATGGGTGACTTTAATCTAGGTGACATACACTGGAATAACAATACTGCCAATTCCTGTAGAGGAAATAAGCTCCCGTCCACATGTGGCTAGCTCAGCATAAACAATGTATTTTAACACCTACTGGGGGGGATAGGATCTTGGACCTTGTACTTTGCAATGAACACCTGATCCTTAATAATATCACTGTTACATCTCCAGTAGGTAACAGTGATCACAATACTATTTTATTTACACTACAAAAAGACTATGGGCAGGATTCTCATAGAAGATGCACCCAGTGCATCTCGGCTGCCCGGTGCAGGGGAGATGCACTGAGTGCAAAATGGGCTATTCACAGAGGAGGCACAGGGAGATGCTCCCAGCGCATCCCCTCTGTGAATAGCACAGGGGCGCCCAGCCCAGGATGCCCCAGAGCATCCCAGGCTGCTACAGAGCATCCCCCATGACAGGCTGTGAGCCCATTGGGGCAGGGCATCTCAGGATGCCCTGTGCCCAAAAATGTGATTCACAGCCAGGGGCATGCAAATGAGGTCATTAGGCATGCATGGTGCAATGGGGCCATTAGCATGCCATTATAGCCCCATTTGCATAGCGCCAGCTGGGATGCCCCGGCAGAATGTCCCGAAGTGTGTCCACCACCCCACCCCAGCCCAAGACATGCCACTCCGGCGGCATTGAATGTAATGAATTCCCCCCCATGCCTCAGTAGGAAGCTGCACCTGGTGGCAGTAGAAAGATTGGAACCCCCACACCCCCCAAGCCCCTGTACAAAGCCGCCCCCGGCATCATCAACAAGCACTGATTCCCCCGCCCCAAGCCCCATAAAGTGCTGCTGCCAGTGGCAGTAGTAATACAGATGCCTCCCCAGCACCCGCCCAATGTCGCACCTCGCGCAGTTGCAGTAGTGATGTCCCCCAGCACCCATCTGAAGCCGCACCTCATGGCAGTAGCAGTAAGATGCCTCTGTGCTACCCATACATTGTCAGCTCCCTGGCAGCGGTGGATGTCAGGTCGACCTCTCCCAGCCCCATGTCCTTGGTAATGCCATCTCCCATGGCAGCTGTGCAGTCAGCCCCATGATACCCCAACCCACCCCTCTCCCCACTCCGGCAGGGTCCACTGTTTGCAGGCAGCTCAACTCACTCTGCATACCACCACAGCAGCCTGTTAACAGAGTTGTCTGAGAATGACAGCAATCACACAGTTGGTGCAAATGCTGTCATTCTCAGACAGCTCTGTTGGCGGGTGGCCATGGCGGTATGCGGGGCGGTTGAGCTACCCGCCAACAATGGGACCCTGCCAGGGTGGGGGGAGAGGGGTGGGTCGGGGGGTACATGGGGGGCTGTCCGCACAGCTGCCACAGGAGGCGGCATTACCAGGAGGCATGTGGCTGGGAGGGGGGTTCAGCCTGGCATTCACCGCCACCGAGAGCGGCAACGTACGGGTGCTGGGGAGGACCCTTCATGACACTGCCACCAGGAGCGTTATCGGATGGGGGCATGGGGGGAATATCCATTGGGGCAGCTCACTGGACTGCCAGGGTTGGCGAGCAGATTAGATTAGCAACAGTGCAGCAGCCTGCCTGTAGGTGGCCCCCAACATAAGTCTATCTTTTCTAGACTTATCTTTCTGTGGCGCATCCCCGGACTTGCACTGGGGTTGCACCACAGAATTGGGCTGTGAATGGGTCTGAGCCCGGTATGCATGAGCACACCCCCTCTTACAGCCCCTCTGGATGCGCTGCATAACATTACTGGTGGTATACAGCGCATCGGGGATGCACTGGTGCATCAAGGTTGTGCCAGTGCATCGGCACCCTACCTGAATCGTTCTTCGGTGCATTTTAGGGAGGCACCAGTGCAAATCAGATGCACTGGGCGCATCCCTTCTGTGAATCCTGCCCAATATATATAATATTGGTACAACAAAGATTTATCTTTATGATAAAGTCAATATAACAGAAATTAAAAATATATTAAATAACATTAACTGGGATATGGCTTTAAATAATCACTCTATCTCCAAATGCTTTTTTTTTTTTCAAAAATACTATAACTGACCTAAGGGATAAATATATTCCATGTATACAAAAATATACAAACATAAAACATTGCCCGAAATGGCTTGATAAATCAATTAAAAGACTACTAAAACAGAGAAATAAAAAATACTGCACTTATCTTAAATCTAGAATGAATGACAACTGGGCTGCCTTTCTCAAACTACAAAAGCGATGTAAGGCAAAAATCAAGAAGGGAAAAATTAAGTGGGAGCACCATCTAGCGAAGTCAGCTAACAAAACTAATGGTAAATATTTCTATCCCTATGTCAAATCTTTAAAAAAAATAATCTGTTAGGTGGGGCCTTTAAATCTTGATGACACATTAATGCATGATCCTAAGGACATGGCAAATATTTTTAATGAAAAATTCTGTGAAGTCTTCAGTACTCAACAAACAATTGGCCAATCTGTCAGTTAGGAAGAGGCTAGCCATATTACCCAGTCTGTGGACCTATTATATAAAAAACTGTTATCGCAAAAGGGTAAAACCTCTCTTGGCCTGGACAACATTGCTGGCCACTTTGTCTTGTCTATCCATTGAAATTAATATTTGAGGGTTGTCTAGCTAATAATTTTGTTCTGAATGAATGGAAAAATACTTAAGTAATTCCAATTCATAAAAAAAGCCCCAAAACTATCTGGGAGAATAATAGACCTATTAGTCTTACATCTTCCATTTGTAAGAAATTGGAAAGCCTTCTTAAAGATATGATTGCACCAGTACTTGATAGACATGACCGTGAGTAGCATGCATTCAAACAGGGCAGAGGTTGTTTGACCAACTGGATGTGTTTTTATGAACTTATTAGCTCTGAGTTAGACAAAAGGATTCCTTGAGATGTGATATTCATCGATTTCAGCAAGGCTTTCGATGTAATGCCTCATTGAGCCTTGAAAGATAAATTATATAACTTTCAAATTAATAAAATATTATTAACTGGATATGTAACTGGCTCTCTGGTAGAACACAGACAGTATTGATTAATGGTCGTCTTTCCGAATTGGGTCATGTTACTAGCGGGTTCCCACAGGGCTCTGTTTTGGGTCCTTGCCTTTTCCTGGGCTTTATATCTGACATGAGCATGAGTTGTATTTCTGCATCTATTAAATGTGCTGATGATGTTAAAATCGGCCAGGCGATAACTATTCAATGAGATCCGGGTAAAATCTCTGCATGGGTTACCAAATGGGGCATGACGTTAAACACAACCAAGTGTAAAGTTACGCAATTCCAGTGTTTCATATGTTTTAGGGGGTTCCACACTGGATACAACTTGTGATGAAAGGGATTTAGGGATTATTGTCTCAAATGACTTTGAGCCTTCGAAACAAATCAATGAAGCAATTAATAAAACTAATAGGGTGATTTGGTCTATTAGATGTAACATTAAATCCCAGGATCCTAAGGTTATGATACCCTTATTCACAACATATGCTAGACCTCATCTTGAGTATGCTTCCCAGTTGTGGTGCCCTTTTAGAAAATCTAACTGTAGTCTATTAGAGAAAGTCCAGTGGAATTACACTAAATGCATACATGGTTTACACAATCTGCCATATGAAAATATACTAGCTTCCTTGAATTTTATGATATTGGACACACGCCGTTTAAGGGGCGATCTGCTTTTCCTGTTTGACGTTGCTCATGACCCTCACCTAATGACTGAACTTGGGCTTGAGTTTAAAAACAATGCTTATGACACTAGAGGTTGCCCTCTTTAGCTTGCAGGCAAACAATTTAACTGTATAAGCAGAAAGTTCTTCTTTACTCTTAGAGTTAAAAATCCTTGGAATAAGTTACCTTTAGATATGATTATCAGTAAAACCCAGGCAGAATTTAAGAAACGACTAGATATCTTTTTGCTATCTGGGCAGACTTTTAACTATTATCCACTGTAATAGAACAGGAGCATTAAAGGGCTATATCAGCCTCCCTAGCTCCTCATCCTCCTTAGTGGGGTGCCCTACACTATGGAAAAATGGTCTTAAACATCTTTTCAGACTCAGATGGGGTTCAGGCTGGGGGGGACTCTGCACTATGGAAACTGACTGTGGCATTTATGTATGATCGAATGGGGATTTGACTGGGGGGGGCATTTGACTACCAGGGCTGCTGTGTTCCTGTCTGCACTACTGCAGCCTGCCTATGGGTGGCCGGCATTTAGGCATGCTTTTTCCATGCCTAACTTTGCGTGACTTGTCTCCTGCACTTGAGCAGCCCATCTTTCCTGAGTATTCCCTTTTTCTGGGATATTCATGGGCACACCTCCTCTACTTGGGTCACATACATTATTTGTGGGCCATGGCCCATCTCGGTTTGGGCGGCCTATCTGCCCCTTTGGAATATGGGATTTTGGAGCAGGTTTTGAGATGGGCGGCTCACCTCCGTTTGTTTTCCGAGATGCACCGCCCATCTCCTTTGAAAATGTGGGCCTCAATGTTTTTAGGTTAGTACACCACGTCTTTAGGATATGTGGTCTTTTCACAGTTTTCATATATGGGTATATGACAAGGTTGACTTAGTATATCATGTCTGCCTTCACAAGAGGGTATTGGTCTGTTGATGTTGAAGCGACAAGCAAGATAGCAATAGGCCAATAGTCTTGAATGAAGATAAAAATGATATCTTAAGTAAGCTTGTGTCACATTTGATTTATACAATAGATGTTTAGGTGGTTTTGTGATAGAAAGGCTCAAACGATACAAAAGAAAAATGTATAAAATGCAAACAGAGCCCCTCTGTTCAATGGCTCAGCGTCAGCGATGGTGGGCCTTACAGTAAAGCACCAGTGCAATGAAAAATGTTTTTCCCAAAAAGCTAGTTTCAGCTACAATTAGTAAAAATATTAGCATACCTGTTAAATGTGCTTGTCTAGGTACTTCCTATGCTGTGCAACAAGACTTTATTTTTGTCTATCCTAACCGTTGCCAGGTCCACAATGCTATTTCTGTGTAAAATGAGGCAGCCATCTTTTTTTTTTTGAGAAAAAAACTAAATTTAAATATTTATAAAATATTCAAATTTTGGTGGAATTAGAAAACGGTACCACCAAATAAAACTGGAAGATGCCTGGAATCTTTTATAGTAAAAAAAATTGTTTGGTCAAATGTTGTGCCCAAATTTGTTGTACTGCTGCTTTAAATCAAAAGACATATGGCATCTCACATGTGAGAATAACATTTCTGGGCATGCTCAGTGTGACCAAAATATGAATGAGATAAATTTCTAAGGATGCTCAATGACCAACTTCATTTATCTTGCTATGTTGGGTCAAGGCAACAATTTTTATCTTGCTTTTATCAGTTCACCAATGTTGTATAAATAGGGATTATCCCATGAAGCAGCTCCAGATATACACGTTACCTGGATTGGAATGTTGCTGTTATCGCACACTTGCACGAGTGGTGCAGCCATGAGTGCGCAGCAGCAATGATAACAAAATTTCAAACCAGATAACATGCGTACCTGGAGCTACCTCATGAGATAATCGATGTATACCATGGGAGTCCCCAACTTTATTGGTTTGTCTCTGTCTACTTCAGTGCAAAACAGTGACGTGCAGAAAGAAATTTGCAGGTAAAATACATGCTGTTATGTAAATGGATTATCTTTCTACAGATTGTTTCTTTCTTTTCCACTTTATTAATGACGAAAAGCCGAGTCTTTCACTTTTATGGTCAAAGGGACAGAGCCACTGTTTGATGTGTTGCTCACAGAAAGCCAGGTCATGACAAAAGCAAGGGCCGGGGCTACTGTGCAAATAATATGATTTCAACTGTTATTTGCCCAGACATTATGTCTTCAGTGAAAATAACAGCTTTTATATTCCAAATGTATTTGCACTCCCATGGTATACACAATTTTTACACCTGTCACTGTTTTATCCAGCTTGTCACTAAAACTGATCAGTGTTCCAGTCACATGAAATGTGCTAGGGTCATACAGCTTCACAAAGGTGGGAGTATTGTCCTATTTCAATTCTCTCAGCACTAACTTAATTGAATAGGAGTTTTGGTTATATAACAATAGAAAAGATGGCTGATCACTCACCAAATATTATTCATAATATTTTTATTCCTTTCACTTGTTATAGGCCAGAAACAATATTGTGTTGCAACATTTTGCAGTGATACCACTTCCTCAGGGGGAAAGTTCCTAATGCACACAAAATACATATTAAAATAATTCTGCATACTTGATCTGTATTTTTAATGATTTCTGAGGCAATTGGGGCACATTAACCATACCAACATTTTCATAAAAATAAACTTCCCATTTGTGCGTCTGTCTCCTTCATTTTATGGTACCTTAAACCTGGACCACATTTGTAGACATTAGTAAACAGTGAAATTCACAATATTTATTTTCTTGTTTGCTTTGTACACCACTGAGGCTATTCTCACTCTTTCATGGCCCACCCAGTTCTCATTCAGATGATGTCGGTACCCAAAATATTGTCCCTCACTACTGCTTTCATAACCTGTAATGTCAGTTATACATTGCTTGCTGGTCCAGCTATGCTGGTTACAAGGATCTTTGTCCCAACTGATTACTAACATTCGCATTTAGGTTATTGTTGTAGAGCGTATAACGCCAAGGCCTGCTGCAAAACATATTGTGACTTGTCTCTAGCTACTTGTCAGTTTTATTTAGCACTACTCTGCTCACTTCCTAATTTAGAAAGGTCCAGCTCTCAACAAATGCTTACAGTTCTGACCAGCTCTTACCTGTTCAGGATGTTACAGTCTCATGAAAACAATAGACGCACTTTTATAGCATTGGTAATGTAATCTTGTTCATATTAATTGCTTAATGGCCCTTGCATCGATACCTCTTTCTTATGCGGATTAGGCTCAATAGCATTCACACAGATATTCGGTAAGTAGCATTTTATAAATTGTTCCATCTCTAAAGCTTCCAGCATGTGTGTAGAATTTTAACTATGACCACACACTATGGGCCAGCTATTCAAAACTTTGCCCCAGGGCTAAATTAGCTGTGCCCGGCACCAGTAGCCCGCTATACTCAAAAGGGACAGCCCAGGTGCTAAAGCTGCTGAATATAGCATGCTAAGGAAGCCACGCAAACTGGGCTGGGAGTGCAGTGCGAAAATAGCCTGGGAATAAGACAGCTCTGAATATAGCAACCAGGAAGTGCAAACCACAACAGCATCCCAGTTCACAGTGATGTGAAGGAAGGTAGAGGTGAACTATGTGGCCAGTGTGTGTGCTAGCAAATGAGTAGAGTCATTAAAGCTGCAAGCATCAGTGCATGTGAGATTACATTGTGCAGACATGTACAATGTTTCTGAAACATTTGCATGGTGCAAACACATTTGCGCAGGTTTAGCATGGAACTAAGCCATTTGCCCAACGCAATCACATTTGCCCAGGGCAAAACTTTGCTATATTCAAAAGTGACATGCAAATGAGCCTATTTAGGTAGTCTGTGGGCAAACATCCAGATTAGCATTTCATTATGACCTGATCTGCATGCAGTTTGCCCAGTGCTACTGCAGGGTCCCACAGCTCCACCTGTAGGTCAGTCTGGCAGTGCATGGTGGTAGCTGTAGGCTACATATGTACAGTACAGCACAGAATATTGTGCCCCAGGGAACTACACAGCACAGGCACAGGTGGCAGTGCTGCATGCAATTGTCAAGCTGTAGTTCATGCTATAGTGCACAGTAGACACTACAGTAGCAAGGTGGCCAGTAGTGTGAGGGACACAGCAATGCCTATGGTGTGTAGGGCAGTGATGACCACTGCACTGTACACAGTGACAGGCACAGCTTGCAGGTGTTTACTGACAGTGGACATTACTGTTATGCTGTTGTGTGACCCTCAGACGCTGCACCACTGGCATGGGATGTTCACAGTGACATATACATGGCTGGCTGTGTGTGCTGTGGAGTCTGTACAGATGTGCGGTATGTGGCTGGGGGGCACATACCATCAGACAGGCACCGTGGTGTTGGGGTATTCGAAACACTGGCCCATTTGCACTGCATGGCTTGTCCCAGCCTTGTGGCCACACCCAGTCTATGGTGCAGCCTGGCCACTTGTACACCCTCCCCTCAACACCCTCCATGCCCACAGTGCTGCATGTGTGTGTTGGCATCTGTTGGTGTCCACCGAAGGGTGGTATGCAGGTGTGTGCTGTATGGCCGCACTGCCATGGTGTCCACTGGGAGCCGGGTCACCACTTACTGCCGGCATGGTTGGGACTGGTGGCAGATGATGGTATCATAGGGATGCCATCTGTGAGCAGCATGTTTCCTCTCCATCCGGCTTAATTCTATGTGTCATACTTACTGGGTAGGGTCGTGCAAAGCCACGCAAAAGTCATGCAAAGCCATGCAAAGCCACAAAGTCATGCAAAGCTGTTTTTTGCCCAGAGTTAAGACTACCTTTTCCTGGGTGGTAATTTGCACCATGTAAAGTGTTGCGCTAAGTTGCGCAAAAACACTTTGCACAGTGCTATTTGCTGGATACAGCATTGCGCCTGTATTCATGTACACACACCCTCAATTTGCTCCTTGCATACATTATAATTTTGCCCAGCGCTAATGCAGTTTGCACACGCATTTGACCTTTTGAGTATAGCAGACCTGCACTAACCTGGCGCTAACCCTGCACAAACGGTTTGCACCCAGCACAAAGTTTTGAATATCTGGCCCTATGTCACCATCAATTAACTCCTGATCATTTAGATCTGTTTTTTCAAAGATACAAAGTAGATGATGCTGCAACAATTGACATTTATTTACTTAAAAGCTGATAACTGGGAAAGGCACACAGAGCCAAGGCTCATTTCCAGGTGTGACCCGGGGCAAGGGATAAGGACATAGTATGCATCAGTTTACCTATAGCGGTGCGACAACCACTTCGCTGACATCCCCAACAGCGACAGCCGCAATGCCGAGTGTCGTCATTGCACTATTGGGGATGTCTCAGTGTTTGTATCGGGGGGCTGTGCCCCCTGAACCCCCCATGTGGGGGGCTCTGCCCACCACACCCCCAGTCTCTAAATATACAACTCTGAGTCACAGTTGTATTGTAGAGAGGGCACAACACTGGGAGATGCACCGCTGGTGTCTGCAGGGACCAGCAAAGCGACACGACGATTTCCGGTGAAGTCTGTCGCTGTGCTGGTCTTCGAGGTGGCGGTTTCGCTCTCCACTCGGTACACCACACGCATCAATACAAGAGGATAATCAACAACAGGAAATAACAAAGCAGTTACATCATACTTTGCATCAGGTACATAGTATATTTAATACAGCAGTAAATAAGTACATGTGATGATGAGGGGGACAAGGCACACTGAGTTTAGTACATGGAGAGACTAGTACCGCAGTAAATAATAAGTACAGTGAGAAGTAGGCATACATATCACATGGAGCAGAGCAGAAATAAGTATGAGCATGAGGCCATGGGAATTCAGGTGGGGAGGGACATAAGCGGGGGGGGAGCCATCTGAAGTACATTTTGAGCAACGCTGCAGTTGGCAGACTGCGTACTGAGAGAGGTACATTGTTCCAGAGGGCTGGGAGCTGGTAAGAAAAGGCTAATTTCCCAGAGAATGAGTGAGGCAGGGATAGAGCAAAGGAGCTGTGATCACGGGTGCACAGTGAGTAACCAGTTTTGGGGGCAGGGGATATAAGTGAAGAGAGGTAGGAGGGAAGAGTGTTGAACCAGAACTTGGCAATGAAGGAGGTGCAGTGTGCAAGGCGTCGGTTTGTCGAGCGGGGGAAGGGACATGGTTTGGTAGAGGAGGTGATGTGTGCGATAAGGGAGGTTAGTAGTGAAATGATAGAAGGCATGAAACAGAGGATCTAGCTTGGTGAGGGATAGTTGAGGTGCCAAACTGTATACCACATCAACATAGTCGAAAGATGGGAGGATGAGCTTGGAGATGAGTTCCTTCCTGATGGGGATCGAGAGACTGTCCTTGTGCCTATGCAGCATGCCTAATTTAGGGCAGATCTTGTTGTGTCTTGTATCAGGGTGTAGGGAGAAATCCAGTTTGTGGTCCAGCCATACACCCAGATATTTGCAAGAGTCAACGGCCATGATTTTAGAGCCATCTAGGGCATAGAAGGAGGGAGGAAGACAGTTTGGCCAGTTTCTGGGCAGAGCCAAATGCCATACCTACCATTTTCTTGGTGTTACATGTGAGTGATTTTGAATCAAAACATTGCAACATGTTCATGAAGTTGGCTTGAAAGATGGGCTTGATCTGCACAAGAGAGAGAGACCAGATGCGAAGATCACCATGTCGTCAGCATACATTTGGACATGTGATGCAGAGCTGACAGATGGGAGGTTGTTCACAAATATGGAAAAGAGTATATGTCCAAGGATCAACCCCTGTGGTACACCGGCTTGGATGGGGAGGGGGGATTTGGTGTCTCCCAGCTGCACATACTAGAATCTGTCCGAGAGATAGGCCTTGAACCATCGGTGGTTGAAGGCAAGAGACCCATGGATGATAGATATGGTCTAGGAGGATTTTTTGTGGGCAACAGAGTCAAAGGCCTTGGCTAAATCAATAAAACTAGCCAGTATCAGTTGGCCTTTGTCCATGGCGGTGTGAACATAATTGGTTAAATGGAGAAGGAATGAGAAAATGGAGTGGAGGCTTCAAAAGCCAGATTGATAGGGAGTCAGGAGGTCATTGGTGGACAGAAAGGAATTCATTCTTTTGGAGATAAGAGATTCAAGAATGTTTGAGCGGGAGGGGAGGAGGGAGATGGGTCTATAGTTGCCTGGGATGGAGGGGTCACTCCCTTTATGAAGAGGGATTACTTTGGCTAGTTTCAGGCCTTGGAAGGAGCTAGTGAGAGAGAAAGGTTGAAAAGATGAGTGATGGGTGGGACTATGGCAGGGCAGAGATTTTCAAGAGGTTGGGACTGAGTCTATCAGGACTCTGCTAAGAGGAGTTTAGGGATTTGAGAGCATGGAGTACCTCTAAAGGGGTAATGGGGGAAGGTTGACTGGACTCAGAGGGAGGGACGAGGGGTTGATTAGTATAGGCAGGGAGAGAAGGGAAGGGGTTCCTGGGGGAGGGCACAGGTGGTGAAAAGTGGTTTATGGAAGAGGTGGCAGATCCGGGTCCATCGCTATCAGTGGTTTGTGTGGATGAGGTGGGGAGTGGGTAGAAGTACTTAGCAGAGTATGGAGAGTCTTCCAGAACATTGCCAGAGAAGGGCGTCAGTCTTCAAGCTGCAATTTAAAGAAACTTGCTTTGGAGATATGCACTGCTTTTGTGCAGGCATTCCTTAGAAATCTCTAAGTTTGGAGGTCAGAGGCATTGGATGATGCTTTATATATTCTCCAGGTGTGGTCTCTGGATTTAAAGAGCCTCACCAGATTAGGAGAGATCCAGAGAAGGTGCCTGTGTAGGAGCTGGAGCTGCAGCCTTTTGAGGGAGGCGTGGTAGTTCCATATGCTCAG
Organism: Neoceratodus forsteri; assembly: GCA_016271365.2. Classification (NCBI taxonomy): domain Eukaryota; kingdom Metazoa; phylum Chordata; order Ceratodontiformes; family Ceratodontidae; genus Neoceratodus; species Neoceratodus forsteri. Next base: position 32,059,845 of record JADMNL010000026.1, on the reverse strand, counting down.
AAAGGTACAGCTGAAGGTGGCCAGTGCAGAGTCGATGTCAGGTGCAGTGAAGACTCTGGACCAGTTGACCAGATATAGATCAGCCAGGAAAGCCTGCTGGTTCAGTGATCTTAGGGGCCTGAACCTCATATACTTGGGTGGAGGGTGGGGCAAAACTTCCTACAGCAGTGGGTGATATAATGGTCACTAAAGGTGTTGGGGAGGGTACCAGCTGAAAATAAATTTTGGGGATGAGTAGCTAGGATCCAATCTAGCAGTGAGTGGTTGGTGGAACAGTGATCGAGTCTGGTGGGATCTGAGATAAGTCGTGTAAGGTTAGGGGCCTCTATCTCCTGGGTGATTGATCTGGCTTTGGGGGGCAGGCCAGTTGAAATTAAAATCACCCAGGACTAAGAGTTCTGCGAAGCAGTGGAAGAGATAAGAGAGGCTAGGCTGGAAACAACAGATGCAGGGTTAGCTTTGGGGGAGAAGTAGCACACTCCAATAAAGAGGGGAGAAGATGAGGGGAACACCAGCTTGGTGAGGAGGAGCTCGTGTGATTTGGGGGTGACCTCCTGGAGGATAATGGTGGTGCATAGGGACCTGTGGAAGTAGGTGGTAATGTCACCATTGCATTTTCCCCTTTCTTGGTGGAATAAAGAGAAGCCAGGGATTGTTATTAACGAGTCTGGGACTTTAGTGGAGAGTCATGTCTTGGAGACACAGAGGATATCTGGGGAGCATTGGGTTATCCAGCCCTTAATGTGATCCAACTTGGGCAAGAGACTTCTGGCATTTATGTGGTAGATGCCCAAGCTACTTGTCAGGGGAGGACTATAGGCTGTGGTATCAGGTCCCGGGTTTGTTTCAACATCACCTGCGAGGAGGAGAAGTAGAAAGCATGGAGCAAGGTGTTTGGGGAGGGTTTTTTTTCTTAGAAGGCCTAAGGGGTGAGACCTTGGTTTAAGGGCTAAGAGGAGTAATCTGTTGCAGGGAAGGGAGCACAGATGGAGGGAGGTGCAGGGTGCTGAAGGGTAGAGGGAAGGGTGGAGGAACTGTGGAGGATGGTGTAACCAGAGAGAGGGATGTCGTGTTCGGGAGGAATGGAGGGATGTGGGATTGGGAATGAAGGTTTGGGGGGTTTGAAAAGAATGAGAAGGGGGGTAGCTGAGGGAAGGAAGCTGTATTTTTGTCAGCAGTTGAGATGGGGAGTTAATCTGAGGAGGGGAGAAGAGAGATACTGGTGGGGGTAAACATTTTAGGGCTATAGACATTTAAAGCTTTGTAGTCTGGTTGACAAGACAGTAAGCACAGTGTGTGCCTGCAGGCCCAACTATATCAGCGGCAGTCTGTGAGGGCTGGGTGACAGAGGGGGAAGAGAGATGGAGATGATAGAAGGGTTGGACTGTGAAGGTGAACTGTATTTGTAGGATGGCCTAGAGGTTAGGGTCACCGCTTCTGGTGTTGGAGGTAGGAGGTTCGACATGAGGGCGGGGAGGTGGGGTTACAGCTGTACTTGCTCCCTAGGTAACAACCCTGCTAGTAATCCACCTTAGAGGCAAACTGCATCACCTGCCTGACTTCCCATGTGCTGACTACCAAATAAACTACTTGGCACTTATTGGTCTTCTTTTGTGAAAACATTGATTGCTGAAATGAAATCCTTTATGCACTGTTCTGTGCGCCCTTGACTGGCTAAATGATCTCCTGACTCGCTACATGTGTAAATGGCTGAGTCATCTATAGTCAGAGATGCATTGTTTGAACTTGTTATGAATTTGTTTCTTTTCTCTCAAAAATATGATGTTTATGTATCATTGTTTTGTTTTCCACCATATGCCAATGTACTATATACACCCACTGTATTGAAACTTGTACCATTTGTCTGTAACTTGTACCTATTGTCTGACTGTATCGTCTGCCACTGTGTGGCCCGGGTCACAACTGAAAATGGTCCTTTGGATCAGCTTGCCTACCCAGTTACCAAAAAAATAAATAGTTTCATTGAATCTATCACCTTCCAGAGACATTGAGTGTCCCCTAGTTTCATTGAATCTATCACCTTCCAGAGACATTGAGTGTCCCCTTGTCCTCCTATCCTTGTACATCACTAATGTCTGCCTTTGGTCAAGTGGTGTTATCTCTCTTCAGTTAACTGGTTTGCAGGCTATATACTGGGGTGCACACAAATATCTGCCACCAAGCCAGCTTGGTGGCTCTGAGGGTTGAGGTGCTGGACACCGCACCTCACACCATGACAGTGATCCGGGGTCGAGAGTGACTTTGGGTTGCCGGGTGTTGGCAGGGGAGGAAGAAGACTGAGCATCCGATGGATTTCGTTCCTCTCTCAGGGAGGGGAAGGGAGGGTTGTCATCCTGCTCCTTGGCTGTCCCCTAGTGGAGGCTGGAGAGCAGCATCGGAGTCTGGGAGGCACAAGAGTGCAGATACATGGTGTGCGCGTGCCTTCACATGCACACACTCACATCGCAGGTGGGGAACAGGGAGAAACCTGGAACTGGCAGGCTCCATGACAGCCTGGCCACGTCCCCGGTTCCAGCTTAACCCAGCTTCTGGACTGTTTTCCAGGGGAGGGGCAGAACTGGCACTCCTCCCTCTGGCCCCGCCACAGGGGAGAATACATGGAGGAATCACCAGGGAAGAGCTGGATCTGGGGCAGCCGGGCTCTGAAGATGAGTCCTCTGAGAGGGGGCCAGGGTTGCCTGCCAGTTCCAAGGTGTGGAAAAATACAATAATAATAATAAAAAAAATCTGCCATCAGTGATTATAGTTATGATCTGCACAACATCATTCTTACTATACTGCAAGGGTTAATACTGGGCTTACTTTTGTTCTTACTAAATGCGTCATTTGCAATATTGACTGGTACGTGGATGACATTTTATTGCAGTACTCATCACTCTCCTTCATTAACTCCTCCCTGCTGGCTGACCTCGTCAAAATTGAAATGTGATTTGTTTACAAACCATCTCTTTGTGCTCAACACATAAGAAAAAAAGCCCATAATTTCTGGTACCCCTAATGTGATTAGTAGATTACAGAATAATTCATCCAGCTGTACCTTTGATGATGACAAGTAGGAGTGAGTTCCTCACTTTAAGTACCTGAAACTATGGTTAGATTCCATTCCCTTTCCATCAGTAAATATGTTTACATTATTACATCCAACATGGAACAAAGGTTAGGCATGCTCCACACGTCTCAGTGTTGTTAAAGTACATACATACTAAGAAGCATGTGGTGTCCCCTTGCTCCTGCCCATTTTGTACTGTAGTGATATAGTCTACTTATTCTCCCCCCTCCACTTAATTCTGTGCTGCAGCCCCTAGAAGCCCTCCTTAATAAACTATGCTGGTTTATTCTCTGTTATTACTTACTCTCCCACCCTTGTCACGTCTATAGCCAGCTAAACTGGCTTAGCTCCACCATGCATTGGAAATTGCCCATGCCCTTCTTTTCCAAGTATGCCCATAATAATTTCAGTCACTATCTGAAGGCCTACTTTCACCCTGTGAAAGCCAGCTGTGACTTACGTTCCAATACCAATCTGAAGTTCAATATACCAAAGGCAAAGAGGGATTTGGGCCACTTTGCCACACCCAGTGCATGGAACAGGTCGCCAAGTCATGTCAAACTTTCTTTTTCTTTAACTAATGTTAAATCCAAGCTGTATCTTCATCTGAAGGAACCTTATTATTGTCTCTGAATGGTTATTCGATGTGCTACTCCTGTATCATAACTAAAGTCAATGTCAGTAGCTCAGTAGGTAGCACACTTGCCTCTGAGGCTGGGAGATCAGAGGGCTGTAGGTTCACTTCCCACATCTGGCACTTGGGTTAATATCCCAGTACTGACACTGTAGTGCAGGATGAGAGGGGTGCTGCACTTCTGAGGTGCTGTCTTTCGGATGAGACATTAAACCAAGGTCCCATCTGCCTGGATTGGTAGTAGTTCATGTGGATGTTAAAGATTCCATGGCACTTGTCAGAGTAGGGGAATTTCCCTGGTGTCCTGGCAAAATTTCCCTCATTCACTAAAAATACCACCAACAGCATAATATGGTTCAAGGTCAGTTGGCATTCATCTGTATCCACCTCCCCTGGGTTGTGCCTGAAAATAGGCAGGATTTGTCTAGTGCACTTACCCGGTCAACAATAAATAAATAAAAATTCTTTGCATGCTCCAATTTGTTAGTTTATATTGCTTCAAATGTGTGCCAGCATTACTACTTGTCTGCAATCTGTTTTTGTCCCTCCAGTTCACCAAATAAAATTAGATACTGCATCTCATGGCGTTATCCCTATGAGCAGCATTTCAGATCAGTACCAGTATCTCCAAACTACCACCATATGGTGAAACAATAGTCTGAGAAGCTTCAAAAGATTAGTGAGCTCATAAAAAAAGTTCCATATCATGTTACAGTTAGAGGTGTAGGCAACAAAGATACATTTCTAACCAGAAACCTCTCCCCCCATCCCAATTGTATACATGTTTATGTAAATGCATAGATACAGAGAGGAAAAAATATGCAGTACATATTTTTATGCATGTATCATAGTGTTTAATTCAAACAAAGTATAGCATATAATTATTAGTAGTGACCCTTTTTGCACATTGATAAATGTGGTGCACTTTTTCATTACACATGTGTAACGGTGACCTGTCAATCAAACCCAATCTCCTCTAAAATGTCCATTTTTGCTTCCCCTCACCAAATCAACATCCCTCCGGTTACTCAAAACATCCAAACCACTTTGTGTTTCATTAGAGAACTTGTCTGATTGATCCTTATGACTTTTCTTTCTTTACAGATTTCAACAAAAACGTGAAGCCGCACCACACTTGACTTGTCCTTCTTTACAGATTTCAATAAAAACGTGAAGCTGCACCACACTTCTCTTCCAGTTTCACTCTTTGTATGGAAAACCAAAGTACTGCAGCTCAGTATTTTAGTTTAAGGTAGTCAAGGAATTAAACTTGGCAGGTTCAACCAGATAAGATTTTTAATAAAGCAAACATTGGTGTGGAAGTCTTGGATATTGGGGGTGGGATTTGACTAGGATGGGTGGAAGGGAAACATTAATGTTTTTCATGTCAGCTGTGCACAAGCAATTATAAAAGGTAAAACATGGGCATTGGTGGAAATTTTGATTTTTACACACAGACACACACACACATTGTGTGATGCTTAAATAAACACCTCTAGCCTCACTGTTGGGAATTATTTACCATCACACACTGTCAAGTGTGTAAAACAAATCTCATTATATACTATTGCCCATGTATAATTCTCTCTATCATAACATTAGAATGAGTGGGGAAATCTAGCAGTGGGGGCAACTAGAGGCATTGGTCAGGGCCCAGGATGGCATGTCCCCTTACAATCAATTTTGAAGCCATGTCATATAGATAGGACCCCCCATGACTATAAAATGCGAAAAAAGAAAGGTCACTTTGAAACAAAAAAGGCAAGTTAAGAGCATTTGACTGCTTTGGTAATGGGACCTGTGATCTTAAAAGGAATATCTACTGCATCTATGTTGTGGACAGGGAGGGAACTTGTGAAGATATCACAGCCTCACCAGTCCTAGCAGTGTGCCATGAGGCTGGAGAGGGCTGAGCTCAAGGTTCAGACTGACTAGGATCCTGTGAAACTTACTAAAAAAAAGTCCGGACTTTACTTCTTGTCAAAGATGAATCAGAACAAGCTGTTATTTTGGTAATAGTTTAACAACAGCACCCTGTCTAGCAAAAGCAGTTTATTCTCATCTGTTTTAATGCACACTGTTCAGGCTGGCGAAGCTGTGACATCATCGCAGTCACCTTCCATTCCACAAAATGGCTGCCTCCACAGGGCACCCACATCACTATTTAAAAGGGATTCTTCTATGGTTGACTGAAGGTTTTTTTTTTTATTATTTGCCAATTTTGACCAGTAATTACTAATTAACAAACCTAATTGACCTAGTTAATAGTTACTGGATGACTACAATAGTTACTGGATGACTACAAAAGCTTTAAACATTTTTATTTGATTTTATTCTTTTGTAACCAGGTAAGGCCCACTAGGCACAAGGGCCTGTTTTCAGGGGCGACCCAGAAGCACTGGTGTTGTTAAGCGACTTGCTCAGAGGCGCACAGTATACAAGTGGAGGTTGTGGGAATCAGACCCAGGTCTGCTGGATGTGCCAAGCCCATTCACAGCTCATTACTCTAACCTCTAGGCTATACTGCCATCCCCAAAAATAATCAATTAAAGGATGGTATACCATATTGTTCCACATTACATTGGTAGGGCTGGGCAGATGCAATGGCCAAGGGGCCTTTCTCTGCTGGTAGCTTTTATATTTCTATGTATGTGTAACCCCTAGGTTGCGCTATCCCAAGGGCTACTACCCCTGCCTGCTGGGCAACCACTAGGTTGAGGGGCCTGGGTTCTGAAATGGGTGCCTCCACCTAGAGGTCAGGGTTATTAATGGCCACACTAGTTCAGGCATAGCCCTCTGGGACACTGTATCTCCCCTTGGTTCCTGCAAGTGGCCCACACGGAATACAACGACGACCTTCCCAGTACCCCTGATATGCTTTACCGGTATCCAAACCCTTGGCACTTACCACCAGGATTGGTTTCTCCAGCTCGACCCTGGGGACCCCCTGTAAAACAAGGTAAAACAGAGCAAATGCCAGTAACACAATACTTTAGGCATAAACAGGATCCACAGACAGTTTAAAAGGCAGAAAAAGTAGATCTGATTTATTCGGGGGGGTTGAACAAGGATAGGGGCAATCAGGTTAATTAGCTTACTTTCCCTAACAATCACGCAGTTATGCAAGCAGTCAGAGCCTCTAGCACAGTCACACTTCTGGGTACCCAGCTGAATGGGGGTGGGCTAGCCAGGACCGTTGCCCGGGGTAGGCCGGCGTTGCAACTGGTAGGGGCCCTGTGATGGAAAAAACACACCTTGCACAACACAATATTTGCAATCCGGAGCCGGAGGGCTCAGTTCGTGAAGAAAAAGATAACAAGACAATCAGTTGACACACTTTTGATTTGGCTATCTGTTACAGGGAGCTACCCTGGATATTACTCACGGTACCCAAGACCGGACACAGGATGGACGAAATTGAGACAGCGGATGAACTCTCTGGAGTGCCAGGAGAAGCAGGGCCCACACGATCCACCGGGGCATTGTTTCTGTTCAGGCGTGGGGAAGGGGGAATGCTTCCCAGGCAGGTCTCTCATCGATGGCTCTTCTCTGTGCAGCAGGGTGATCTGGCAGGGCCCTCATGGCAAGGCCCAGCCACGCGTAACTACAGCAGATTTAGTCCGTTTTGCGCTGGAGAAAGCTTCCAGCAGTCAGCACACAGTTCACACAAAAGGGGACTTAAATCGCGACCCCCATTCAGTACGCAGCACATTTACATGTAAGGAAGTATTACTGTAGCAGGCAACTGCTCCCTGGTCATGATCGCAAACTCATTGCTTAAACCGGGAGCTCAAGAGTAGCTGGAGTTCCTGACAGGCCGATTGCGTTCAGCAAAAATCTTTGGTCTTCTACAGGTTAAGCCTGGTCCCAATTTAGTAACTTCCTTAAAAGCACACAGCTCGGATTTAGTCCTAAACAATTCTCTCTCTGTTTCTCCTCTCAGGGTAACAGCATACGTGCAGGACTTAACTCAGGTCTCGCCACAATTCTCCTGCTCAAACTATGCAGTTTACTGCTCGAATATCATGAGCTGCTCCTCTCTCAGCTTCCAACTCAGATCTGGCTTGCCAGCAGACAGCTTGTGGTGTTTTCCCCAGATCCAAATGGTTCGGCTGGCCGGCACAATTTTCAATCACACATGAGCTCCCCTTTCAGTAGCAAAAGGCACCAACAGTCCAGAACTACAAATCCCATGGGTATGGGTCCATGCAGCCCCTACGAGCAAGCTCCATTTTAGAGTCCCCAAGCACTGATTGGTCCAGTTCGGCAGTTCAAGACCAAAATGGTGGATACTGACAGAAACACCCTCAATGCAAAGAAGGCGGGTTAGAACAAATTACATTATCATTATTACTGTAAGTGATTTCCAGCAAATAGTTACATCTTTCAGCAGAACTCCCTCTGCACAACTAGCAGTGGCAGAAATGGAGCAATTAGCAGGCAGCCCAGGCGGGACCCAAGCACGGAAACACTCAGTCCCCTTCCCAGATTAATTATTACTGCAGACAGACAGCCCTTAAAGTGACAGTACACGGAGGCCACACAGGCATTCACTGGTAATACATTTAAACGGCTACAGCGCCGAACACCAGCCAGGCAGCGAGCACTTGGGCAGGCTCATGGAAGACTTGTCGGGAACCCCTATTCATAGGGGGGGGTTACATATGCATTCCCTTCTAAGAATTACTTGTTAGAAGAAATGTCATTACACATTGGCCTAACATAAACTCCAGTGTTCACACCACTTTACTTTGCCGTAACTAACCAGATTCAATTCAACAATGTTCCATCAAACAACGTGGGAGATTACTAAATTGGATTTAAGGCAAAATAAAGTGGAGTGGAGCAGGAGGTAATGTTCATGAGTATAGTTTAGTTCTACAGGATCCCTTTATCCTGTCATAACTGCACCTCCCTCTCACCAATAACTGCCACTATGGTGGTCAGGTTAACAGCTTGAGTGTGTCCACATCGTTGTTACTTCTGGGGTATATCTTTATTGATGTTTTGAATACACTTGTGTATAGGTATGCCTGCTGTTTACTCATGCCTTTTGCATCTTACTGTTTTTGTGCTCACCCCTGATTTAGTACCGTTAATTCCCTCTGTGTCCTCACCCTCCCTCCCCCACCTCACCACCCAGGTCATAACTTGAAACTGACCTCCTGTGCTCTGCTTGTTTACCTGGTAAAATATACTTTAAATAATAAATATTTAAATGTCTTTAAAGCAATGTATTTGTTTCATCAGGAAGCTGCAATCTGATCTGTTGCCAGTAGAGGGAATCTGATGACATCGCTACCACCCAGAACAGAGAGCTGTATGTAGCGTGGCTGTGATGTCATATGTTTCCACTTACTGGTTGCAGATAGAGTGCAGTTCCAGTCTTAGTCATAGCTGTAGTTTCATTACACTGTGTGTGAAAAATGCATAATACATATAACATCATTTAAAATGCAGGAGCCGGGTTAATGTCTAAATAAATAGGTAATTTGGGAATAAATTATCAAAAAAAGGGTTTCATTTTTTTATTGCTGCCTATCTTCAGTTTACACTTCCTAACCAGTATCAGCAATGTTTGCTTCATATTGTAAAGTGTTGTCATTCGATGCAGTAGTATAGTACAGATTTAATTAAAAAAAGCTAACACAAGTCACCATATTAGATTCTTCAAGAAGCAATATTCCTCGACTACATGTCAGTAGCCAACTCCTTTACTCTGTTGTGTTATACATAAATATTCAACTTTTCCTGGTCAAAGACTTTACACACCAACTTACTTTAAAACTTGTTTCGCCTGTGGGGTTGGCAGTGGAAGCATGAACTGGCCTTTGAATAATTTATAATTAATAAAATGAACAAAAATAGCCCACAGGCAAATTTAATTCTGACATGTGAAAAATTCAAAGGCTACATCAAGCTGGCCAATTTGCTTTCAAATGCCCCAAGAGATTAAATGATGCTTTTCATATGCAAAGAAAATAAAGCAAATGGAACGTCCGAGGACCTTACTGTTCAAGTGGAGGTAATGTAGTTGGAGTTTATACAAATATAAGGCCTTGAGTAAGATCTATGGTCTATGCAACAGGTTGGCTCTAAATGTGAAATTTATTAGTAGCAGAACCAGCTATGCAGCAAAGTAACACCCACCATCCACTTAAGCCAGAAAACTATAGCTGGTTTTGCTTAATGTAAGTTTTAAAAAGGAACCTTTTACATTTTGGGGAGGTGAGTAGTGCCCCTTTGAAAAAAATTGCTACCCTCTTCAAAAAATTCTAGAGCCAACCTTTCAATTTATCTTCACATGTCAGGGGGCAGGACCATAACATGCAAGGGGCAGAGCCCCCAACGACGCTGTAACGTGCAAAGTGCCGGGGCAGTCTGAATGTGGTGGCTGGTTTATGCATGGCTTATTCTGCGTTTACATTCAGTGTTCCACTTTGCCTTGCAAACGCATCACTTACCAAGCAGGAAAGGGATCTTGGGGTTATCATCTCTGATGACCTCAAAGTGACAGGGTAGTTTGACACATCAGTGGTTAGGGCAGTGCAATGCTAAGATGTACAGGGAGAGGTCTCTCCAACAGGAGGATGGAGGTAGTGTTGCCACTCAGTCGCTCACTGGTGAGACCCCACCTGGAGTACTGTGTCCAAGTCCGGAGGCTGCAGCTCAGAAAGGGCATAGGTAGGGTGGAGGCAGTTTAGAGGAGGGCAACTAAAACAGTGCAGGTGTTGCACCAGAAGCCCTATGGAGAGAGACAGAGAGATCCCAACATTTACACCCTGGAAGAGAAGCGAGCAAGAGGGGACATGATAGAGACCTGCAGGTACTTTAGGAGGGTGAACAGGGTGCTAGAGAGGAGTCTCTTTCAAAGGAGAAAGAGCACCAGGACCAGCAGGCATGTGATGAAGCTGGGGGGGGGGTTAAAGGGAGATGTGAGGAAGTACTACTTCATGGAAAGGGTGGTAGACACTTGGAACAGACTGCCAGCAGAAGTGGTGGAGGTGAAAACAGTAGGGGGCTTCAAGCGTGCATGGGATAGAAATAAAGATTGGTGAATGAGCCTACAGGTCGCAATAATAAGCAATAGCGTGCGACATCATAGCTAACCAGAGCTGTCAGGACAGCGAATGGTACAATACCGCATGTACTGCTGTACGTGGTATTGCACCATTCACACACTCCCAGGCAGAGGATAAGATCTCTGCTGGGAGTGGGTTCTGCCAAGCAGCTGCCGTGGCTCACTGGACTGAGCCACAGTGGCAGGAACCCAGGCACTGCATCTGGGACTGGGTTTGATTCCTGGTCTCAGACATTTTATTTTTGACACTATTTGTGCGCTCCCTGAGTTGGCCCCGGAATTGAGAATATTTAGTGGGGGGGCAGGGGCACAGTCCCCCATAATGGGTGGTGTGGGGGGCAGAGCCCCCAACAGAAAAAAGAATTATGCCACATGGCAATATCGAGCTGTATTGGCATTGCGATATTGCCATGTGGCATAATGTCTTGAGACATTATGACCCTGTGCCGTGAATGAGCAAGGGTCACCAGAGACCAGTCAGGGTCTGTGGAGACAGACTAGGTAGGTACCATCTGAACAGACTGAGTGGGCCAAGTAGTCATTTTCTGCCAGAAGATTTTCTGTTTCTGTTTCATTTGCTTGGTTATTGCCTATCATTAGCAGTGTAGCTACAGGACATACAAACATACAAAAATGGCAGCAGATAAAGGTCTCATAGTCGATTGTGTCTACTCAGTTGTGCAGCTCACAGTTCAGACAACTGCTGCTGCCCCAGCCCCTCTATCCACATTGTTTCCCCAAACTGAGTTCCCAACTCCGGTCAACTCTCCCCCCCTCCCAACTTGTATACTGCCTTTGTCCCTATCCCACCCCCTTTTAAAACTCCCCACTGATTTTAGAGAGATCACTTCCTCAGGCAGTATGTTCCATGCCACCACCACCCTCTCCGTGAAGTAGTGTTTCCTCATCTCCCTCCTGAACCTACCCCCTTCAGTTTCAGACTATGCCCTCTTGTGATCCTCTCCCTCTTCAATCGAAACATGCTTTCAGTACTAACTCTATTTATGCCCTTCAAGTACTTAAAGGTCTCAATAATAGCGCCTCTGTCCCTTCTATCCTACAGGTAATACATGTTGCGCTCCCTCAATCTACCCTCACAGGATTTCTCTCCCATCCCCCTGATCGTCTTGGCTGCCTGCCTCTGGACCCCTTTCCAAAAGCCTGATGTCCTTCTTTAAATAGGGGTGCCAGAATTGCACACAGTGCTCCAATTGAGGCCTCACCAATGATTTGTATGGTGGAAGGATTACTTCTTCCCTCCTAGAGGTGACCCCCCTAGTAATTCACCCCAGTATTTTCTTGGCCTTGTCTGCCACTTTTCTACACTGTGCTAAGTGATTCTTATTCCCTGTGACCACCATGCCCAGTTCCTTTTCCTCCATAGAGACGTATAACCACTCCCCACCCAAATGGTAACTGTACTTTGGGTTTCTGGCTCCAAAGTGCATGACCTTGCAATTCTTAGTATTGAAACGCAGCTGCCAAGTGTCTTACCAGTGCTTAAGTTTTTTCAGTTCCTTCTGGAGTACCCTCCCTCCTTCCATACTGTCCACCACCACACCTATGTTGGTATCGTCAGTGAACAGGCTCATCGTGCTCTTAACCCCTTCACCTATATCAGCTATGAAGATGTTAAATAGCATTGGCCCCAGAACCAAGCCCTGTGGGACCCCACTGATGACTGCTCAGGATGTCGAGAGTTCCCCCCCCCCACTACCACCCTCTGCTGTCTGTTCCTCAGCCAGTTCCCTATCCACCTAACAAGCTTCGCCCCTGCCCCCAGGTTCTTCAGCTTACTAGGCAGTCTCCCATGTGATACCAAGTCAAAGGCCTTGCTGAAGTCCAGATACAGAACATCAACTGCCTGACCACCATTCAGTGCCTTAGATACTCTATCGAAAAAGTCAACTAGGTTTGTTTGACAGGACCCCCGGGATGAACCCATGCTACCAGTCATCCTGAAGACCGCTCTCTTCCAAAAATGCCACCATCCTCTCTTTTAGGACAGTCTCCATTAGTTTTCTAACAATGGATGTGAGGCTGACCGGGCTGTAATTACCCAGCATATCCTGGGGTATGATCTTATGGAGGGGCACCACATGTGCTATCCTCCAGTCTAGAGGACACATTATGTCTGTAGGGAGGTACTGAACACATCTGCACTTTCCTGTTTGTGAGGACCAAATCTGGACTACCCCTCCCTTGTGGGCTCCTGCACCTTCTGTACCAGGAATGCACCTGTAGGGCCTCTATCAGCTGCTGGTTCCTTGCACTCACTGCTACTGGGACACTCCAGTTCACATCAGGCACGAAGAAGTCTCCCAATAGCAGCACCTCACCTTAATGAAACAACATTTACTAGGTGAAATAGGAGTGCACAGTTTTGTACTAGATGGACGCAGTGACTCCTATACATGGGAATGCATTGAATATAGTATTCCTCCCACTGGGCTATGTACTGTAAAGGACTTCCCATCAAGTAATCTGAGAGGATGAGGACAAAACCTGCCCACTGAATTCCCCTTGCCCCCCAAATTCAGCCTTATTCAGTAAACATCTATGACAGATCGAAAGATTATTTCTCTTTTTTGGGCTTGTTGGTAATACATCTCTAATTTTTAATTGGACACTTTTACCCTGGGATAATGTTAAATGCTGAAGCAGACATTGGGACAGAAATGTCTGTGTGAATTGACTCTTATGCAAAACATTTATGAAAAAAGACTAAGTATATAAAAGAAGCACCTCACCTCATGTTGCTGCCATCAACATTACCTCTCTCAACTCCTTGTACACTTCTGTCTTTAGAGATGGCAGCCTATATGCCAGTGCAACCCGTATAATCTTCCTCATCTGTGACTTCCTGTATCCACAATGCTTCCTAATCTGTGGCCCCTTTCATGTCTTTGTAGCCCTCCTTCACATACAATGCTACTCCCTCTTCCTCCTGCTTTCTATCCCTCCTGAAACCCGTGTATCCTGGCATGGATAGTTCCCAATCAGAGCGCTGTGCAGCCTATATCTTTGTCACAGCCACCAACTCTAACTGGACCTCTGCCACCAGTGCCTGCATGTCCTGAATCGTATTTCCCAGGCCCTTGGCATTCATGCACACCATCATCTAACCTTCCTTCCTTCCCTCCCCTCCTTATGTTCTTGTCAGTTTTCTCCATCCTCCCTTTTTTGATCTGCTCTTTGGTCTGGTACTCAGTCCTTTCCCTCCCTATGTTATGATGGCTCTTTATCCTCCCTGTATTGCAGTCTCCTCCTCAAGTTATTGCCTGCCCTACTTATTGTTCCAGTTATCTTACCACTCCCTCTTTCTTACATTCAATGTAAATTATCCCCTTCAATCTGTGTCCTGTACATTCCCATCTACCTGGGATAGTGTTGGAGGGATGCCCCCTGGCCTCCAATGGTTGCGTAGGCATACCTATCCTCAAATGCACTACCAACCATCTAGTTTAAATTAGTCCAGATGGGATTTGCAAAACTCTGCCCTACCAGCCTTGTGCCTTCCTTCTTTGTGTGCAGGCCATATCTTCTGAATAGCCACCAGCCCTTCGAATGGGGACCACAGTCTCCCAGGAACTGAGACCCCTCACCCATGTACCATCCCTTTAGCCATGCATTGAACAGATGGACCTTGAACTGTTCTCTCTCATTGTCTCATGGTCTCAGTAGAACATCTGAGAAGGTTCCTTCCCTGCTCTTTTCATAAGTGTCCTTCCTAGAGTGTGGAAGTTCCCCTTTACTTAATCCACACTCATGCAGGCCAGGTCATTCATGTCTATGTGCCCCACCATGTCCAGCTTCCCCCTTCTTGATAAGTTCCAGCAGCTTAGCTGGACATTACCTGCTGTTGCCCCAGGGCAAAAGTGACCTTTCCCCTTCCCTCATGTATGGAACTCCCTTTCCCCTCTGTTCCTCTTACAATGGAATCCCCTCTCACTAGTACTTTCTTACTTCCCCCTTGAGACACCCTACCCTCCTTGGCTTACCCCTAGAAGATGATGCCCCTCCACAGGTGTGCCAGCTCCAGCTGACTTGGCGCTCACTGAATAAATATGAAAATAAAATTATGTACAGGAAAACAGAACAAAGAGAAAAAATAGTCAGCTAACAAACTACTAAAGAACCTAGAAATAAAATAAAACTTGAAATAAAATGCTGATAACAAAACTTGCAAAAGGTTAACTTTTTGGTGCTGCAAGTGCCCCAAAAATGAAGGGGGTATAGGCTTAAATAGTAGGGGTAAGGAAAGAAAAGGGGATGGCACATATAAAAGAGCACAGGGCCAGCAGTGGTTGCCAGGCAGGTTAACTGGGACAAAAGTGGCAACATATAATGTGGGATGGATACTCAGCAAATACACATCTAAATATGTAAATAATAGTAGAGAAATATATTCTTTACAGTAGCAAATGAGGTCAAAGCACTGAAGCTACAATTTGATAAACTGGTTGATTTCCTGTTTGATCACCTATCTTGAATTCCACCCTATGTTCTATTACAGACTTGTCATATTGTAACAACTTTTGTGTATTTTTTTGGAAGGGTCATGTTTCTGTGTTTAATTTTTATTATTAGCTAGACCTCTTGTAAGTATTTCAGCTGAGATAACAGCTGTCTTATAAAGTTAGCTGCCAAAAAGCATTCTGGATGTCTCTGGAGAGTGATAATCTCTTTGGTCAATAATGAGAGAGAGTGCAGGAAAAAAAAAATCCCTTTCATGATTTGTGAAGGGCCTTGATAACTAATGAGTGGTGGAGTCACCCCTGCTGTGTGAGACAGGAGGGAAAACACAGTGATTGACTTTGCAATGCATGAAACCCAAGATTCCAGTTTAGTATAGCCCTTCCAGTGGGAGGCATTCCAGGACAAAAGAAGGTTGACGCCATGATGTCAGAGTGGCATACTGGAGGACATGTCATTGGGGGCACTTGGAGGGTCTTGAGGTCTGGTACAGCCTGAAAGAGTTAGGCTAAGACTCCAAATGGCTAATAGCTAAGGTTTGAGTCTGCCCTGATTCATCAAGGGTCCTGTGTGGTAAGCTATTCTGCTTTTGCTAAAAAGAGAAGAGGGAGATTTATTTTCCTGTGGGTTACCAACTGTTCAAACATTTTCTTTTTATTTCTGTAGAATTACTTTTCCCCATAGACGTTGTATAGTATCCTGTATTGTATGTGTAACTATCTTAAACTATTAAAATATTATTCTTCAATATACTTCTTGTTTCTGTGACTGAGTCCTTTGGGGTACAGCTAACTGATTTATAATTGACAAAACTATGTTTCCGTATCCAAAGGGAAGACTACAGTTACCATATCTTGTTTTTAAAGTTAGGTGTTCTCAGCTGTGATAGAGAGGGGTGGGTCATCTGCCTTTGGGCAAAGAGTGCTGCACTGAGTGAGCAACGGCTCTAGAGGGGATCAGACCTAGAGATAACCTGAGAAAGTGTCTGTACTGTATGGAGGCAGTTGCTGAGTACCCTTGCAGGCACTGGAAAGGTTTAAGAAGTCTGGTGACAGTTGCAGGCTGAGTCTAGGAGAGACCAGTTTGAATAAACTGGTGATAGAAGTGGGATGTAAAACAGTTTTGTCAGTATAAAGGTTATTTGTCCTGTCCTAGAACAGGATATATAAAAGGGGACTGTATATTCTACCAGTTTTGTTTTGTTAAACAAGAGCAGATAGATAGAAGACATTATGGCTGGGCTATCTTAGAAGTGTACACTGCTATGCCTGCAGCAGCTGTGCTGAAGGAAAGAACTGGGCTATGAGGAAGGCCAAACATGGCCAGAACTCATAACCATCCTCGAAAAAAGTGAACAGGAAAGCCATACAAAGTAGTCATTGCTAGAAAAAAGTGACCAGGAAAGTTATGTGAAAGTGGTTGCTGCTATCCATACTTATGAGATACAGGCTAAGAAGATGAGCCTGAGCCTGTGACTGAGGCAGCTGCACAAGCAGATCAGGCACAAATGCTGGGGTTGGAGTGTGCCCTGGTTCAGGCAAAGACAGAAACTGAGAGGCAAAAGGCAGGTGTGAATCTGCAAAAGATGAAACTGGAAGCAGAGGTGTGACAGAAGGCGGTGAACTGCAAGGCCGAGAAGCAAGAAATGTAGTACCAGCACAAGCTGCAGTGAGAATGAGAAGAGCAAGAGAAGAGGCAGTGTGAGCATGAGCAAGAGAAAAGGAGATGCTGTGTCAGAGAACGTCACCACAAATTGTGAGTAATGGTATGCGGGTTCGACCCCAGGAGGCCAACATTTATTATAAATTGTTTCCCAAATATTAATAGGGGGATGATCTTGATTTATTTTTAAAATCTTACAAGAGAATCTGGGGGCAGTTTGGATTGGGCAGAGATTCTTGGGCGACTCATCTATTGCCATTGCTTACAGGCAAGGCATTAGAAGCGTTTGCCAGAATGGACAATGAGGATTGCATGGACTTTGATAAAGTGAAAACTGCCTTGCATTCTGAGTTAATTTATTTATTATTTATTGAAAATGTTTTACCAGGAAAGGCACGCTGAGCAAAAAGATGCTTGTCTCACGGTGCGACCTGGGGGGAAGGGTTACAGTGGAGGCAGGTATACATACAAAAGTTGAATTAGAAGTTAACTCCTGAGGCCCATAGGAAACAATTTAGAAGGGTAAGAAAGACGCTGGAGGACAGCTATGCTGAAATGTGTGTGCAGCTAAGTAACTTGTTAGAATGCTGGATAGATGGTGCAAAAGCTTGCTCTGTAGAGGAAATAAAAGATGTATTTCTTCTGGAACAGTTAACAATTAACAACTAAATTAGATCTACTTTGTAAAATTTGGGACCCTTTTCTTAACCAGATAAACTTACTTAAGCAATACTGTAGGTTTCAGAATTCCAGGTATGTTTTGAAGTTTGCCCATGTTAATAGATTTGTGTATGTTATTCATCTCTCTTACTGTGTTTTAAGTATTTTTGAGAAAGAGATGCTTTATCCTGTATTTATATGTATTGCTTAAAACTTCAGTAACAAGTTTGTTGAAAAAAAAGAGGGCTATCCACACAAATGCAGGCCCCTGTCTACATGAGGAAGAGCCAAGAGAGTAGCATGTTGAGTTTCAAATGCAATGGTTATTTTATGGTAGCAATTAAGTGAAAAAGCAGCAAACAGAGCCAAACATGAATTAAAGGCAGTTGTAATGTGTTAAAATGTTAATGACTACCAAACAGGCTGAAACAGAGAAATGAGAGTGGAACTCTCAGAAAGTCTAAACAAGCTCACTTTAGCAGACAGGTATTTGGCGTTATGTGAAGGAGGTTAAAGGGGAGAAAGGCTGCTACAGGAGTGTTAAGATAAAGTTGCACATGGTGAAATGGTGCATTCTAAAATAAGTCATAAAAGTTATTTTAAGCAAAAACATCTGTTTTTTTTTCTCAGCTTCCAAGAAATAAAAAGTGAACATTTAAAATAGTTGAATTTGAAGGCAAGCAAAAGTAAGGTATGGTAAGTGCCTTTTTTTTTCAGGAAGCACTATAAATGAGTTTCAAACAAATTACAAACAATGTTCATTAAATATATACATATATATATATATATTTTTTTTTAATTGTAAAAATTGGTGATGCACAGAAGGGCTCTCTGAAAAAGCCATTACAATATGATGAAATGTTACAGCCAGTAAATAAAATAAAGTTTGTCACTACAAACAAGTTTTGGGTATGTGAACATTTGTGAAGAAATAATCATTTAAACAGTGAGCCCCCCTCCCCCCCAAGCACTTGAGCGTGTTGATACAGCATCTGGGGGCAGCTCCCGCTGAGATGGTAGATTAATTGGTCCATCACCTGTAGCAGATTCAATATTTAAAGTATTCAGAGGAAATTGAGGGGCAACCTAAAGGGAGCCAGCCTGTGCCTCAGCCAGAAGGGAAGCCACATGGCTTCAAAAGCAAGGATACAGGTGAATGCAGGTGCTATATCTGCCAGAACCTGGGCATGTGTCTTAAGATTGTCTGAAAAATGTAAAGAAAGGTACAAGTGCAGCTGGTGGGGGTAGCTCAGGAAACTCTCAGCACTTAGTAACCTGTACACAGAGTGCAGTGCCCTCTAACTCCACTGCACACATGCACTTTGTGTATGTAAACAGGATGGTGACCCAAGGATTGAGAGACACTGGGGCCTCCATCTCTTTGATGAAGCAGGGTTTGACTCAGGAACAACAGATCCTACCTGGCCAGTTTTCTAGGATTAGAGGAGTGACAGATCCTGTGGTCTCAGTGCCACTGGCCTGGATCTCTCTAAGCTGGGAAGGTGGCCAAGCCATATGGGAGGTGGGGGTTGCACCAGACCTGCAAGTGCATGTGATCATGGGTAATGACTTTGACAGTAGGGCCAATATTGTGCGTGTCACTACCCATTGCAAGGCAAGGGAACCAGCTCCTGAGGACACAGCGGGGGCAGTGCACGGGGAAGCAACCCCTACTTCAGTCGCAGATTTTGTAGATAAAGAGTGAGCTGACAGCAGCAGTTCTGAGTCACATCTACAGTGGCATCCCCCAGGATGAAACCCAATTCTGCAGCACTCTGCAGAATGCTGCAGCAGACCTACTGAATAAAGCAATGTAATTTCAATGGCAATTAGTCCCTGATGTCATTCAGGAAAATGTGACACTGCCAGGGCCGAAGTGAATGCCACAGTTTCCTGCATGACAAAAGACTAGTGGCATTAAACCATTGCTATTCAGATTCTGCTACAACCTACAGGAGAATGTTTAAAGTGGGTTTCATCCTGGGAGATGCCACTGTACATACTGAGAAGAGCCAAGCCATGGGTGGCTCTCCAACAGCACAATGTGTTTTGGGGAAGGTCAGGCATGCAGAGCTAGGGTGAGCTTGGCAAGCTGACCCATTCCTGCAAAACTTAAAGGAGTCAGCTACCAGTGTGGAAGGTGACTGTCTGAGTTCTGGCAAAAGGAAGGTGTACTGGGAAAATGGGCTCCTGTACTGTGAGAGGGTTCCTAAGGAAGGACTAGAGGAAGGGGTACGCCAGCAGATAGTGGTTCCTAGGAAGTATAGGAAGCAGCTTCTGGTCTTAGCCCATGACATACTTTTTTCTGGACACCTAGGGGTCAGTTGTAAAAAAGGCAGCTGTCGAATAATTTTTACTGTTCTAGTATTTTTAAAGAGATAGCAAACTACTACTGAACTTGTCCGCAGTGCTAGAGGGTGGGAAAGATTAGCAACAAGGCTAAGGCGGTTTTGAGTCCCCCACCTGTTATTGAAGAGCCATTTTGGCAAGTTGCCATGGATATTGTTTGGTCACTTAGCACATCAAGTTGCACCAGCAAGTGGTACATTTTGGTGGTCATACATTATGCCACAAGGTACCCTGAGGCAGTCCCCTTGTCCTCCATTGAGGCTCTGAAAGCGGCTGATGAACTGCCGGGATATTTAGCCAGGTAGATTCCCCAGGAGATTCTATTGGACCAGGGCACCAACTTCATGTCGGATCTACTGGCTAGCCTGTGGGAATTAGTGTGAGGTATGGTAGCTCAGGGCTTTGCCATACCACCCCCAGCCTAGCAGCCTGGTCAAGTGATTCAATGGGTCTTTTAAGACCATGTTAAGGGCATTCACTGACCAACATGTGAGAAAGTGGAGCAAGTACATACCCCATCTCATATCTGTATATAGGGAAATCCCCAGGAGACAAAGGGGTTCTTACCCTTTGAGCTCTTGTTTGGCCATAGGGTAAGTGGCCCCCTGGATTTGGTAAGGGATGAATGGAAGGGTAAGCTTGCTCCACAGGTCCCAGCTCAAGGAGCTCATGTAGTTTGGCCAGGAGCACCTAGCTGCTACACAACAGAGCCCAGGAGTACAAAGTTGAGCAACGGGTGATAGTGGCCATCCCCGTCCAGCAGAACAAATTATAGTCTGCCGGTGATAGCCTTACTCAGTGATCAGGAGGGTAAATTATGTTAATGATATGGTGCAGCTAAAAAACCAAAGGAGTAAACACTGAGTTTACCATGCAAACATGATGAATCCTTACCATGACAGGGACAAGATGGTCCTGGCTGTGTGCAGTTATCCAGATGAGGGGCAGAAGCAGACCATACTGGTGGACCTCCTGGGAGAGGTTAAGGGAGAATCCTCATTGGATGCTGTCACCCTCTCAGAGTGGCTGACACCAGCCCAAGCTGTCAAAATGTGCGGGATGCCATGTACATTTGGTGAAATGTTCATGGGGAAACCGGGATATACCACGCTGGCAGAGCACCATGTGGATATAGAGTTCCAGGCCCCACTGAGACAGCCGCTCTACAGAGTCCCAGATGGACTAAGACATGCCATGGAGGAGGAGATCAAGGAGATGTGTGTGCTCTGGGAGTCCAGTAGTCCCTTGGCCTCCCCAGTGATACTGATTCCCAAAAATTATGGGACCATGAGGTTCTACGTTGACTACTGCAAGCTCAGCAGCCACACAGAGTTGGACGCATACCCCATGCCCATGGCAAATGAGATCCTAGAGAGGTTAGGGGGAGCCCTTTACCTGTCCACCATAGATCTAACAAAGAGCTATTGGTAGGTACTCCTGACCCCCGAAGCCAGAGAAAGGTCTGCCTTCATCACCCCATTTGGATTCTCTGAGCTTGGCGTAATGCCATTCAGGATGAAAAATGCACCAGTCGTCATGCAGTAGCTCGTGGACCACATTCTGAATGTGGCAGGTGACTTGGCTCCATTGTACATGGATGACATTGCCATCTATAGCCAGACTTGGGAGGATCACGTCGGGTATGTGACCAAGGTGTTCCACCAACTGCAGGCCACTGGGCTGACAGTCAAGGCAGAAAAGTGGCAGAAAGGAATGGCAGAACTATCATACCTTGTGCACAGGGTTAGGAGTAAGTATATGTGGCCTGAGCCAGTGACAACTGAGGCCATCCAGGGATGGGCCACATCCACGAACAAGATCGCCCTGAAAGACCACCTTCTAAGCTCACGGACATGCACTTCCCACAGTAGTCCCAGCCCCCCCCACGTTCTGTGCCTGCAGACCAACAGCATGGTTACCGCAGCCCAGGGCCATCTCAGTGCTGGGCCCAGTGCCAGGTATCACGGGCACACGACAATGTATCTCCTCGGACTGCAACTGTGACACTATAATGCATTAAAATAGCTATTGGACTCTGTATATGTATTATGTTGAATATGTACCATACACTGTAGCACAGTGAATGTATGCCAGATGTACTGTTTCCTTGATGTGGAGCCTTTGGAAATGAGTCTATGACTCAAAGGTTGTAATCCCGAATCCAGAATAAATAAAAATAAATAAATAAAAAGTACAAGCTTTCCTAGGGATGGCAGAGTGCAACCATAGGTTTGTGCTTAATTTCAGCAGCATGCTTAAACCCCTGTCCAGTGCTGGAATTACACTTTATGAGTTTGGGAGCTAGGGGGGCCCATAAGGGTCCTATCTTTAAACTGAGACCCCTTCCCATTATAAGTCAATGGCAGTGAATGTGAGCTACTGGGACTCATTTCAGAGCTCCTGAGGCTGAGCCCTGGTGAGCCCCCCTGTAATTCTGACACTGCCGCTGTCCACTGTTACATGAAGGAGAATGCCTGGAAAGGTTCCGTGGATGGAAACCTGTAACACCGCATTCTGCCAGCTAAAGGAGGTATTCTGTCGGGCACCTGGGCTTGCCAGCCTGGACTATTCATTCATTGTGCACATATATGCATCTGATCATGGTCTAGGAGCAGTTCTGAGTCAGGTTACGCACTCAGGAAAGGAACACCCAGTTATGTACCTGAGCAGGAAGCCGCTGCCCAGAGAGGAGACCTATGCCACAATAGAGGAGTGTCTAGGTATTGTCTGGGCTTTACAGAAACTGCAACCTTATTTGTATGGAAGGAGTTCACACTGCTTACTGATCACAACCCCCATGCATGGTTGCATAGGACCCGTGGACAGAATTCATCATTGCTAAGGTGGAGCCTGCTGCTGCAGTCCTATGATATAGACATTAGGAAGCACAGTGAGTCACTGCATGGCAATGCGGATGGACTGTCCATACAATAGTTTTTTTCCATATTTTCTTTTATTCTCCCCTGACAGGCTGGGTGGCTGTATTAGCCCATCCTATCCAGATCCACAGCTGTCCTGAGTCACACCTCCTACAATCATAGGCAGACCATTTGTGCTAGCTGGAGGGCTTCATTAAGCCCCAAACCCCAGTTTTCCACCAATTTTTCCCCCGTTTTACCCTGCAGCCCCAGACAAGTTCGGGCATGTGAGTGGAGGTGCGTGCACACACCTTGGCCAGAGTGACTCCACTCCTCCCACCCATCGCCCGGACCACCACCATCACACCTCCATATGGTGGCTGTCAATGGCTGGAAGAGCTGCCTAGCAGTCACTCAATCTTCACCCAGCCCCCCCCCCCGGCTGACCCTCAGCAACCCATGCCCATCACCGAACAAGGGTCACTGGTGTGCCAGGAGGTAAGGTGCTAGCGCCTCAGCCCGCCATGTCACTGAGCTGGCTACATTTTTTTTTTTTAAGTAGGAGACAACCTATGAGAATCTAATATGTGGTTCACCCACAGAGTGGACTGAGGGCATAGCAGATGGTGACAGCTAGCTCACATTTTATTTATTTTATTTATTTGTATTTCGGATGACACCTTTGAGCCGAGGGCTCTTTTATAAAGGTTCCATGTCAAGGCAATAAGGTACAAAACATAACATGATCATCACAATGGAACTTACAAAAAAAAAAAAGACAAGTAAGGTTACAATAATAGCAGCCAAAGGCATTGTCAAGAAATTGTGTTGTGAGTTAATTGTACAGTACAAGTTACAGGCGGCTCAGTGAAGCTTTGTTAGGAGTGGGTCAGTGGGAAAAGAGAAAGAAGAGTGATGGTGAGGGGGTGGTATGGGAGAGAGGAGGGAGGGAGGGAGGAGGGGAGAAATAGGGAGGGCATTGCGTTGGGTATGTGGTAGATGGGAAATAGCAAGGGGGGAGGAATGGGGGGATGACAAGGAAGAGGAGACGGAATGAAAAACATGAAAAACAAACATCATTTAGTGAGGGCTAAAGAATTTGTTTTTCATTTCTCTGAGGGGGATGCAAGAACTTCTGCATAAATTTGGGTATGAGGTTTTCATGTTTTTGTGTTTAATTTTATTATTAACTAGACCTCTTGTAAGTATTTCAGCTGAGAGAAAAACTGCTTGATAAAGTTAGCTGTCAAGACTCACGCCAGATGACTCTGCAGTGTGACAACAATCTTGACCGCCAGTAAGGGGAGAGCTGAAAGCAAAAAATATCCCTTTCAATGTCTGGGGAAGGGCCTTGACTAATGAGTGGAGGAGTCACCCCTGCTGCATCAGACAGGAGGTTAAAACCCTGTGATGGGCTTTGCAATACAACCCAACGTTAGAGTTTGGTCCAGTCCTTCCAGATGGGAAGTTTTACAGGTAAAAAGAAGGTCGAATACATAGATACTTAGACAGTGTCGGCAGATAAAGGCCTACGGCCCACCCAGTCTGCCCATTTGAGCTTGTAAGTTCACTTTATGTTTTCCTAGAAGTCTGTTGCCCCTTACCCCTGACCTCCAGAATTCCTTTATGTCTATCCCATGCATTCTTAAATCCCGTGATTGTTTTAGCCCCCACCACTTCCTCTGGCAGGGTGTTCCACTTGTCCACCACCCGTTCTGTGAAGAAATTCTTCCTCACGATTCCTCTGAATCATCCTCCCTCCAACTTCATCCCACGCCCTCTAGTCCTGGAATATCTTTTTCAATTAAAAATAGTGTTTTCCTGCACCCTGTTCCTCCCTGTAGGATACTTGTATGTCTCTATTATATCCTCTTCTCTCCCTCCTCTCCTCCAGGGAGTACATATTCAATTCCTTCAACCTGTCCTCATAGGACTTGTGATGCAATCCATGTACCATCTTTGTTGCCCTCCTCTGAACCTTCTCTACCCTGTCTATGTCCTTACGTAAGTAAGGTCTCCAGAACTGTACACTGTACTCCAGGTGGGGCCTCACTAGTGTCATGTACAGTGGAATTATAACCTCCCTTTTCCTGCTGGTGATGCCCTGCCTATGCATCCCAGCATCCTATTCTTTACCTGCTGCCTTGTCACACTGTTTCCTACCTTGGGGTCATCAGAGATGACAACCCCAAGATCCCTTTCCTGCTTGGTGCATGCTATATCCTCACCCCCAACTGATATATTGTGCCAGGGTTTTTGTGCCCCATATGCATTATCTTGCACTTCTTTGCATTGAATTTCAACTGCCAAACCCTCTGACCATTCTTCAAGTATCTGCAGGTCCATTCTCATTCTGTCTACACCCTCTGGTGTGTCTACTCTGTTACAGAGCTTTGTGTCATCAGCGAACAGTGAAATTCTGCCTTCTAGGTCCTGCGCAATGTCACTGATGAAGACGTTGAATAGGACCGGTCCCAGCACTGATCCCTGTGGTACCCCACTGGTCACTCTTCCTTCTGTGTAGTGACAGCCATTTACCACCACCCTCTGTGTCCTGCCACCCAGCCAGTTACCTACCCGCCACACTACTGTCCTGCCCACACCCATATTCCCCAGTTTGTGTAATAGTCTTCTATGTGGCACTGTGTCAGAGGCCTTGCTGAAGTCCAGATAGGCCATGTCCACTGCCCTCCCCTGATCCACCTCCCTAGTCACCCAGTCAAAAAATTCAATGAGGTTGGTCTGACATGACCTCCCCCTGGTGAAACCATGCTGCCTTGGGTCCTGTAGTCCATTGACAACCAGATGTTCCAATAGTCTCTCCTTCAGTATTGCTTCCATGATCTTCCCCACTACCAAGGTGAGGCTGACTGGTCTGTAGTTCCCTGCTTCCTCTTTGTTCCCACTTTTGCATAAGGGGACTACATCTGCTGTCCTCCAGTCTTTGAGTACCTCCCCTGTTTCCAGTGATCGGCTAAACAGGATTGCCAGAGGTTCAGGCACCACCTCTCTTAGTTCTTTAAGGATCCTGGGGTGCACCCTATCTGGCACCATTGCTTTATCAACTCTTATTACTCTCAGTTCCTTCAGGACCTTTCTCGTGTAAAGGGACTTGTGTCCATTTCTGCACCATTCCCACCCTTTGTACTCCCTTCAGACCCATTACCCTCCTCTTTCTCAGTAAAGACTGAGCAGAAATACCTGTTCAATATGTCAGCTTTACTGTTGTCATCCTCCATGTGGCTCCCATCCTCCCTCTTCAGTCTCACTATCCCTCCCTTTGTCTTTCTTTTTTCACTTATGTACCTGTAAAAGGTTTTGTCCCCTCTACTCACTGATTTTGCAATCTATGATGTCAGAGTGACATACTGGAGGACATGTCCTGGGGGGCAGCTGGAGAGTCTTGAGGTCTGGAAGAACCTAAAAGAGTTAGTCAGGCTAAGACTATGTGCAGCTAACACCTAAGGTTCGAGTCTGCCCTGATTTAACAAGGATCCTGCATGGTGAGCTATTCTACATTTGTTAAATAGAGAAGAGGGAGACAGTTTTTTTTTCTGTGTGTTACCTACTGTTCAAACATTTTCTTTTTATTTCTGTAGAATTACTATTCCCCATAGTCTTTGTGTAGTGTCCTGCATTATGTGTGTAAATATTCTGAAGTATTACAATATTATGTTTTATATACTTCATGTTTCTGTTAATCAATTATTTGAGATACAGCTAACTGATGTATAGCTGACAAAACTATTTTCACCTATGAAGAGAAGGCTACAAGTACCATAACTTGTTTCTACAGTAAGGTGTTCTCCACTGTGACAGAGAGAAGTGGGTCCTCTGCCCTTGGACAAGGAGCAATGTACTGCATGAGCAGTGATTCTGGAGGGATTGAGATCTAGATATACCCTGAGAGAGTGTCTATGCTGAGTGATGGTAGCTACTGAGTACTCTTGCAGACATCTGAAGGGTTCAAGAAATCTGGTAACAGTCACAGGCTGAGTCTAAGAGAGACCAGTTTGCCACACATATCCAAACTAGTTAAATTACATGTTATCAGTGTGTCTGTTCTTTTTAAAAATGTATCTGATAGTACATGCCAGGCTGTCTTCTTTGGTATGTACCTAACAGATGTCTTGTAATAAATATATTGTTTTGTTGTTTGTTTGCTTGCTGAAGTCTCAATGTAGATGTCCTCCTCCTCTCCCAATTATGACACCTCTCCTACTTCATTTCCCCCCTCTGTGCACCCCCCAACCCTTTTACTCCTACTTTCCACATTATGTTTGCAACCCAGTAGGGTGTTCTAACGTCAGATGCAAACTACTACACTGCCTAAGCTGCTTAATTCTGTTGTACCTTTATTGTAACTTACCTGTACCATTTGCAGTCCTGTTATATGTACTATAATGTCTCTGTAGACTGATGTGGAATCTATAAATGAGCATCCATTTACTGGTGTTATCCAATATCTCAATAAATAAAAAAAACATGTAGTTTCAGAAAACATTCCTGTAAAAACCCTTTCAATAAGAAGTTTAGAAAAAAAAGTGTA
Source organism: Neoceratodus forsteri (assembly GCA_016271365.2). Classification (NCBI taxonomy): domain Eukaryota; kingdom Metazoa; phylum Chordata; order Ceratodontiformes; family Ceratodontidae; genus Neoceratodus; species Neoceratodus forsteri. Next base: position 32,032,506 of record JADMNL010000026.1, on the reverse strand, counting down.
CTCCTTTTTCTCAAATTTCTTGCAATAAATGATGTAACTATGATCAATCATTTTACCTTTGTGTCTTAAAATGGAACATAGCCTCCTGATGCTGTGATGGATGCCTTGAGAGTTACATTAGATTTGCAAAGGTCATGGAAATAGAAGATTAGGTTTTACATCTGTTTTCATGCAGGCTTTAGGAGAATAGTGTTAAAGTATAACGTCTATATACAATACCCTCAAGAAATCCAAAAATAGCATGCTCAGACCTTTTATGTTACTCCACACTGGAATTCACATTTCTTCTAAGGGGTGCTGCTAGGTTGTGGCAAACCACATACAACCCAAAGATACTAGCGCACACCACCATCCCCCCCCAACATAGCATAGCATAACATTTAAACTTTCCACTGCCAAAGTTGGCTATATTTACTTCAAGCTCCATGTGAGGAGAGGGTCCTTGAGTAAGCTAAATCACCAATGTCAAGGTGGGACCCTTCGGTTTAGTCCCTAACTTTCTAGTGCCTCTGTATAAAATCCTTACTGGGAGCACAGTATAAAAGGAGCCATTTAGTAGCCACTGAGGCACTAGAAAGTTAGGGACTAAATCGAAGGGTCCCACCTTGACGTTGGTGATTTAGCTTACTCAAATTGGAATTCCAGTCTGAAACTAAGAGGACCCCCTCCTCACATGGAGCTTGAAGTAAATATAGCCAGCTTTGGCAGTGGAAAGTTTAAATGTTATGCTATGCTATGTGGGGGGGCGCTCATGTCTTTGGATTGTATACACAATACCCTTACTGGGAGACCTTCTTCCTAAATCCACAGTCTTTATACAAGTGCAGACTTCTCTGGGGACAGCGATGACCTTATTTTGTCAGAAACTGAATGTAACTAAAACATCTCAGCTATCGACATGAGCCATGCGGGGCATGTTTGTTTGTTGCAAATAATTGTCAATAATAGGATATTTGGTTCATTATTTGAGGCAATAATTTGATTTCCTCCAACTGGATAAAGTACGAGGTCAAATGCCAACTGTTTTCTCTCCATGAGAAGAACTGGATTTTTGTGGTAGATAATAAACCATAATATTATCACTATTCTGTTTCATGGTTCTGACCAATTAAAATTGTTTATTCTAGATAAAATGACTAATAATGTAATGTCCTTATTTTAGTCCAGATAAAATGACTGCTGATTTAATTCCATGCACTTTATTCAGGATTAAATGACTGATGATGTCAGTGCAGTCGTTGTGTTGTGGAATAAATTGTGTGTAACTCTGCCTTCTGATTGGAGGAGAGATTGTCCGTGTACCATCATTAAAAACAATATCATGCTGGTAAAGGAATTCAAAATCTCACGTGGAATCTAATTAAGGGACCTGAGCTGAGCTTTCAGCAGTGACATACTGAGCACATTTCCTTTGTACTTGATGTTTTTTTATTACAGGAAGACAGAGAAATGCTCTCCTCAAACTCTGCTTTTCAAGACATCGCTTGCAAAATGTTGTTTAAAAAGTTCCATCTTAAAATAAATTTGTCACATCTGAGACAACTTTGAGAAACATAATCTTTAGAAACAATTTAGCTTGCATTGTACAGTATACTGTATAGCAGTTTATATTCACAGTCTTTATATTTAGTGTTCCAAGAACACCCCCACATATCCACTCCCTCTTATATTCACTGGTGGAACACTAGTGCTGCTATACACAGTGATCTACCTAATATTCACTGTATTTTTATTTTCACTCTAATATGGAACCAGCAAATATAGAGAAAATAAAAAGTCTATGAATATTTCCTGTTATACAGTATATTGCTGCATTTCAGTTCTATTTGTTAATAACAAGGTTAATTAGCAGGGGGCACTATCCCTTTCCCCTATAGAGACATCCTGCTTCTGCTGCTCAGTCCTTCACTGAAATCATAACCCTCTGTTTGTGACATTTATTTATTTATTTAGCTTTTGTTGACCAGGTAAGCACACTAGACGAACATATGCCTATTTTCAGGTGCGACCAGGGAGAATTACACGGAATATGCAGACAAAAGGAAAGGCTTACACAGAATCAAGCAACATTTCAAGACATAAACAGACAATGCAGGGTACAGCCATGGAGCAAGGTTAGACGGTATACAGTAATACAGTATTACAGATTGTCGCAACTTAATAAAGTAGCAGTCAAATTCCGAGAACATGCACAAGCTTAATCTCAAGCCAGACTCAGCAGGCACCCACACAGGAGCAGTAAATGGTATCATGGGTTTAAAAAGGATGGACACATTGCTTAGGTGCAGCTACAGGACATGGTGGGCCTTATTAAGTGAGTCTACAGGGTGGGTTTAAAGCTACTGTGAGAGGTGGCACTATGAACATGCACAGGAAGGGAATTCCAGATCCAAGGGGCACAAACAGCAAAGGCTCAGTCACCCATGAGTGTTCTGGTTTTTGGGACAAGGAAAAGAAATTAGTCATTTGACCTGAGATGATACTTTGAGTTAGCAAGCTTAAGCAACTCCACTAAGACTGGAGGGGTGGCAGCTCCGACAATTTTGTCCGTGAAGCAGCTCAACGCAAACATTCAATGGTTCCCCAGGGAGTGCCAGTCCACTTTCTCATACAACTCACAAAGATGAGAAAGTCAGGGAGCAGAGAGGGCAAAATGATAAATATTATTCTAGATAAAATGACTAATAATGTAATGTCCTTATTTTAGTCCAGATAAAATGACTGCTGATTTAATTTCATGCAGTTTATTCAGGATTAAATGACTGATGATGTCAGTGCAGTCGTTGTGTTGTGGAATAAATTGTGTGTAACTCTGCCTTCTGATTGAAGGCGAGATTATCCCATTTAGACAGACTGGTTTTTGGGGCATGAGTAAAGGTTATGACCCCATAACAAAGCATAGGGAGAAGAATCCCTTTAGCCAGAGCATGAAACGCTGTAAATGTGAGAGAGCTCTTAACTCTGTAGGCCAGGCCCAGACCAGTTTACTGTTGGATGCCTTACACACATTTCTAATGTGCAGGGAGAAGTCAAGTTGAGGATCAAGGGTGATTCCGAGGTATTTTAGGGAGTCAACAACCCTCAACGGGGACCTGTCCTCACTGCCAACTTTCAGTGGCACAGAGCATGCTTTAACGTTAGCCTGGGATCCATATAGCATGGCCTGAGTTTTCTTGCAATTTAGGGCTAACTTGTTTGGCAGGAGCCAGTTTTGAATTTTTACGAAGTCCATTTGAAGGCGAGAGTTTGTGACACTAATGTCCCGTGAATTTGTTAGGAGCACTAGGTTGTCCGCATATAAGGTTGCTTCGCCAAGAGCCAGAACCGAGGGTAAATCATTGACAAACAGGGAGAAAAGGACAGGTCCCAGGACAGACCCCTGGGTGACCCCAGTTTAGACAACAGTGGGCTTGAAGAAGACCTTATTATACTTGACAAGCTGCTGCCTTCCTAGAGGTAGTTGGAATACCAACCTAGGGCAGGAGCAGATAAGCTAAGAGAACAAATATTAGAACACATGAGAGTATGGTCTACCAGATCAAAGGTCTTTGAGAGGCCTATGAAGATGGATCCTGTCAGTTTACCTTGATCTGCAGCTTCCCTTACATCCAATGTAACTTTGGCAAGGGCGGAAGAGGTACTATGACCCTTCCAAAAGCCATGCTGCACCATGGATAAAAGGTCATGATTCTGAATAAAATCAGAGAGTTGGGATGCAAATACCTTTACTAATAACTTGCTGATAGCTGATAGAATGGCAGTTGGCCGGTAATTTTCAAAGAGTTTTGGATCACTTTGTTTGAATACAGGCACAATCCAAGCAACCTTCCAAAGGTCAGGGATAGAGGCCGTGATAAGGGATGTGTTGAAGATGCGGGTAATTGGCAGGTCAAGGAAAGTAGCACCCAACCTAATGAGTTTGGGCTTTATATTGTCGTATCCAGCACTGGCAACAGAGGAGAGGCTAGTGAGAAGTCTGCACATATCATTTATAGACACAGCTGTAAGGTATAGTGGTGGTTGATGGGCTGGCTCTGAAGTAAAATGAGACTTCAAGGAGGGGAAAAGGAAAGTAAAGGCAGACAGGTCGGAGAACTGTGCATTAAAGGTGTCTGCAATGGTTGAGGCATTACTGCAGTTTACATCACCAATTAACATATTGGTAGTGTGGTCCTTTTTGGTGCCACAAACTATGTTTTTGATATTTCAGCAGAAACACCTAGGATCTCTAGCAGAGGTCAGCAGAGCGGACTTGCAAAATTCACTCTTAGAAGTATGTATGGCTTTGTTACGAGTATTTCTTAGACATCTGTATTCGTAGAAGACAGGCATCTCCTGGGAAGCCTTGAACTTAGTCCTGCAACTATCCCTACACTTCTTAATGGGAAAACAGACCACCTTGCAGCCATTTAGTGGTGGTACCCCTGACACAGCTTTTTGTGAGTTGGACATATTTATTGTGCAAGTGGGGGAAGATGCTGAAGAAATTGTTGAGAGCAACAGTAACATCATTAGCAGCTAGTACAGTGGGCCAGTCAATGACAGCCAGGTCTGTATGAAAGGATTGAAGGCTGAACTTAGAGAAATCTCTCATGTAAATAACCTTAGAGGGTGTTGTAGGGGAGAGGACTTTCCAGACACAATATGTGGGGGCATGATCAGAGATCAAGTCAGGGAAGGTACCAACTGAGGCAATCCTCTCAGGCCTATTTGCCAGAACCCAGTTAAGGAAGAAATGTGTACCCAAGATGTAAACAGCCCAGTGGGTTCCTTTATAAGTTGAGAGAGATCAAGACCAGCCAGCAGAGTTTTGCATTGTTTGACATTAACTCCCTTCCAGTTTAGGTTAAAGTCACCAAACATCAAAAGTTCATTTGAGCACACCTTGGGACTTATATAGTCAAGTACATCACAGCTTATTTCTCTGGAATGGTTTATCACAGAGGATAAGGAGGAGGGAGGTGATCCTGCCCTGTACAAGTTATTGGTGAGACTGCACCTGGAGTATTGCATGCAGCACTGGCGCCCATATCTGAAGAAGGATATTAGATTACTGGAGGGGGTCCAGCGAAGGGCAACAAAGATGATCCAGGGATTGGAAGACAAACCCTATGGGGAGAGGCTGAGAGAGCTGAATATGTACTCCCTGGAGGAGAGGAGAGGAGAGAATGAGGGGATATGATTGAGATCTTTAAAGAGCTGGTAACATGTTCAGGTGAACTTTAACAGAACAGAATATTTAGACACAGTCCAGCTTGTATTTTCCATTAGCTTTGTATTTCTCCTCCCCAGTATTTATTACTGAGGTCATTTGTATGAAAACCGGATTTCTGCTCCTGAAGAGTTCATCTATTCCTGCTTCTTTCTCTCTACCTGAAGTCATAGAGCACTGCTTGTGACCTCACAATTACTCCCATGGCAACAGACTGTGATATCACAACAGAGGATTATGACTTGAAGTAGGGAGTAAGCTATAGAGGCAGATGAACTCAAAATAAACTCTAAGGGACAACAATCATATATTCATACACATTTCCTTAGTAATAAATTATGGAGAGGAGAAATATATAAAATATAAATGAAATGCAAGCAGAATTGTACCTAATTATAATGTTTTTTAAAGTTTTCTTTGAGGCATTAGTAGCTCTATAAATACATGAAGGGTATAAATGAGGCTGGTATGGAGGGGATTTTTAAGTTGAGGGGAGAGAGGGACGCAAGGGGGCATGGGCTGAGATTGGAGAGAGGGAGATTCAGGAGAGAAATGAGAAAAATTGAGAGGCACTATTTCATGGAAAGGGTGGTGTCTAAGTGGAACGTGCTGTCCAAGAAGGTGGTGTTCTGTAAGACAATGGGCAGCTTTAAGAGGGGATGGGATAAAATGAGGGGGAGGGTCACTGTGGGGGGTGGAGGGAAGGAGGGGCAGCTACAGTGTAATGGATTGCTAGCTACACAATCAAGCAGACTTGATAGTCCACATGACCTGTAACTGCTAGCAGTTTCATATGTTCGTAATAAATTTAGGAAAGGGGAAAGGACTGAACAGCAGGTGTGCAATGATGAAGCACAAGGGTCCTGATTCAATATACATATACTGATAATAAAGAATAAAAGGAATAGATAAACATAGAAACATAGAATTTGATGGCAGATAAGGACCGCTTGGCCCACCCAGTCTGCCCATTTCCCTACCTAATGGATAAGCTGCAGATCCTAGTTATCCAGCAGCCTACTTCTTTCTACCCCCATCCCCTAGAATTGCCTTATGACTGTCCCATGCATGCTTGAATTCAACCACTGTTTTTGACTCCACAACCTCCTCCAGAAGTCCGTTCCATGCATCCACAACTCTCTCTGTGAAAAATACTTCCTTACATTACCTCTGAGCCCCCCATCTTCAAATTGTGCCCCCTTGTTCTTGCACACCTCTTTTTTTGAAAGATGCTACCCTCTTGGACTTTGTTGATTCCCTTGAGGTACTTGAAAGTTTCTATCATGCCCCCCCTCCTTTCCTCGAGGCTATACATATTAAGCTCCTTTAGTCTCTCTTCATTTGTCTTCTGGTGCAGACCCTGCACCATTTTAGCTGCCCTCCTCTGGACAGCTTCCATCTTGTCTATGTCCTTTCAGAGACTGGGTCTCCAGAACTGCACAGTACTCCAGATGGGGTCTCACCAGCTGTCTGTAAAGAGGGATAACAACTTCCTGTTTTCTACTGGTGATGCCTCTCCCTATGCATCCCAGTATCGCCCCAGCCCTCCTTGCTGCCCTCTCACATTGCTTGCCCACCTTTAAGTCATCTGATATGACTACCCCCAGGTCCCTTTCCATTTTTGTTGTTGTTAGTATCTCACCCCCCATTGTGTACTCTTCCCCTGGGTTTTTGTTTCCCAGGTGCATTACCTTGCACTTCTTATCATTGAATATAAGCTGCCATGCACTTGACCATTCCTCTAACCCTGCCAAGTCCCTTCTCATCCTTTCCACCCCACCTTGTGCATCAACTCTGTTGCAGATCTTTGTGTCATCTGCAAAGAGACATACTTTTCCTTCCAGTCCCTCTGCAATGTCGCTTATAAAGACATTGAAGAGAACCAGTCCTAATACTGAACCCTGCAGTAACCCACTAGTAACCTCCCTTTCCTCAGAGTGGACTCCATTTACTATTACTCTCTGTGTCCTATTCTCCAGCCAATTCTTTACCCAGGCTGTCATCTTGGGACCCACTCCCAGGCTGGCTAACTTGTATATTAATCTTTTGTGTGGGACTGAGTCAAATGCCTTGCTAAAGTCTAGGTAGGCCATGTCCACGGCCCCTCCCTGATCTACTACTACTAGTAAAAAAACTGAAAATCTATTCAATATAAGCTGACTGTGTCTAAATAAATTTAATTATTTACTTATTTATACATTTTGTTGACTGGGTAGACCCACTGAGGCAGATGTCCCTTTTTCAGGGGCAGCCAGGAATTAATTACAATAATGTGAAAACAGAAAAAATGTGGACATACTGCAGCAGTTGGCGATGACACTTGGTTATTTACATATAAAACATAGGTACATAGAACCAATAATACATTGTTTTGGAACCAAACAAATGTGGCAGATAAGACATAAATGCATATGATGTTTTTCTATGTTTTTTTTTTCCAAAAGTGAGAATGTTGTTTTAAGTACACAGCTCTCCAGTACAGTAGGGAGTGTCATGTGCAGAACAGTGCTTCACCAGACAGCTTAAATATCTAGTGATGGTTTCCTCCATACCCCATCAATGCTGGGACCCAGGGTATTAACTAAGCCACAAAAATTGATTAGCAGCTTTTTATGTGTGAATGTGCTAATTAACTCTGAAAAATGCCTAGCACTTGTCACAAATTAATTAGCAAAATGTTTTCAAAAAATGTAGCTTTATTTATATTGTCTATTGTGCCATGGACTCACTCAAAAAATTATCAGCAGTCTAGTGCTATAAATTTCTGGAAATCGTTAGCATTAACTCCTGTTTTGCATAGCATTTTACTATGTGATACCAGCTATTTAATGCCTTGTGACCTCATTTGCTGTAACATCACTTGAGATTCATCTGGCAGAAGATAAGTTGCTCTTCTTGGACAGCCCAGCAGTCATAATCAGTGAGGTCCCCAATACTGATGATGTATGAAAGGGGAAGCACTAGATAATTCACCCTTTTGGTAGCGTACTGTTTCCCACATCACAGTTAGTATTGTCATGTGGGAAGTCTTCTATTAGCAACAGGAAGCAGAAAAAAAGTACTTCTGATACAAAAAGTAGTAGCTAGGTATATATTTATGATATAAAAACTAACAGGCATAAACACTTCTGCTATAAAAAGTAGCAGCTGGGTATAAATACTTCTTATATTAAAGGGCCACTGCCAACCTTTTTTGCATCATATTATTTCCAGTTAAATAGCCACATTTTATGATTGCTTACATTCTCTAAAATAAACTTACGTTGCTGGTTGTTTTATCTGCTTTCTCTTTTTGTAGAACTGAAACGCATGATAATTCTATAGGGTTACCCAACCATGTGTTGTTTAAATCCCTTCCTCTACTGTTACTACATACTTCCTGAACGTTAGTAACACCCCCAAACAGTGCAGCCACTCACGATGCATTGCAGCTTCTCCTCCTACTGCATAATGACTGGCTAGACTGTGATGGAGCATTCCCGTGTCCAGAAAAGGTGCAACAGGAATCAATCAAGGAAAGTAGACAAACTTGTTTTTGTGTGGTAACAGCAGAATGGTGGACAGTCTGTTCTTTATTTTTTAAAACCAAAGAGAATCAGAATCAAACTCCCAACTACATCAACAGTTTTTAGAGAATGTGACCAATCATGTATGTTTTTTTTTTAACTAGGGACACTTTGAGGCCTAATGGGGTTGACAGTGTCCCTTTAACAGTGGCAGCTGGGTATACATTTTTTAAATATAAAAATAGAAGCTGGGTATAACTACTTCTGATATAAAAAGTTGAAGCTAGGTATAAATACTTTTTATATTAAATTAGCAGCTAGGTATAAATATGTGTGATATAAATATGGCAGTGGGGTATAAATACTTCAGATAAATACTTCTGATATAATAAGTAGTTACTATGTGCATTATTTCTAATATAAAAAGTAGAAGCCTGGTATAAATACTTCTCATATAAAAAGTAGCAGCCCCCTGGCTCCCACCTGCACTCCTTGCTTACCCCCCTTGACACTGTCATGGTGTTTTGCTTTCCACTCCCTAACTGTTGCCACCCTCCCCCCCGCAATCACTATATGCCTTTGAGGACACTCCATGTACCTCTCCTTACTCACCCGCTTGCGTCCCCCTCCCCACCCCTCCCATGCCCCACCAAGCTCCTTCAATCAATAATTATGTTCAAGGATGCTTCATATACACGCTGTAATTATAGCTGCGTACATTTAACCTGTATATACTGTACTGCAGTCGCTACACTTTTTAGCTACATACTCTTCATGGTCTTAGCTTAATAGCTGTTTTTAATACTCTATTTTGTGTGTATTATAAACCTCCTGTGTATAATTACTGCTCTATGTAAATACTATATAAGTGTGAATTCATTTTGCATATATTGTTTACCCAATTATGATAGAAACATAGAAGTTGAAGGCAGATAAGGACCGCAAGGCCCATCCTGTCTGCCCATGTCTTTTTCTACCTTATGAATGTGCCATTGACCCTCACTCTGTCGATGGCCTATCTATTTATACTCATCTGTATTGCTTCCTTATGCCTATTCCATGCCTGTCTGAAGCCCTACACTGTATTTATATCCACCACCTCCTGAGGTAGGCCGTTCCATGCATCCACCACCCTTTCTGTGAAAAAGAACTTCCTCACATTACCCCTTAATCGACCTTCCTCTAATCTTATGCTGTGTCCTCTTATCCTGCTATTTTTCTTATATTGAAACATATTAGACTCTTTCACCTTGTTAATGCCATTAAGGTGTTTGAATGTTTCGATCATATCACCTCTCTCCCTCCTTCACTCTAGGGTATACATATTGAGCTCAGTTAATCTGTCCTCATATGTTTTCTGATGCAGTCCCTGTACCATTTTGGTTGCCCTTCTCTGGACTGCCTCAGTTTGGTTAATGTCCTTGTGAAGGTGTGGCCTCCAGCACTGCATGCAGTACTCCAGGTGGGGCCTAACCAGTGTCTTGTAAAGAGGGATTATTACCTCCCTCCCTCTTCTGACTTGTGATACCCCTACTAATACATTCCAACATCCCTCTAGCCTTACCTACTGCTTTAGTGGTCTGCTTGGATGATTTCAGGTCATTGGTGATGATGACGCCCAAGTCTTTTTCTTCCCATGAGACTGCCAGCAACTCCCCTCCCAGCCTATAAGTGGCTTCAGGGTTTCTCTTCCCTATCTGCATGATCTTGCACTTCTTTGCGTTAAACCCCAGTTACCAGTCTTTCAACCATTTTGCTAGTTTATCCACATCTCTTCTCATTCTGTCTCTTCTCATTCTGCCCACCCCATCTGGATCATTTGCTCTGTTGCAGATTTTGGTGTCATCTGCAAACAGACAAACCTGACCCTCCAGTCCATCTGCAATGTCACTGATGAAGACATTGAAGAGGACTGGCCCCAGAACTGACCCTGAGGTACCCCAATTGTGACTTGCATCTCTTCTGACTGTATACCGTTTACCACCACTCTCTGTTTTCTGCCCGTCAACCAGTTTGCCACCCAGTTGACCAATGTCTGACCCACCCCAAGCCTACCCAGCTTATTAATCAATCTTCTATGTGGAACAGTATTGAAAGCTTTGCTGAAGTCAAGGTAGGCGACATCAACTGCTCCCCCTTGGTCCACCACTCTGGTTACCCAGTCAAAGAAATATATGAGATTAGTTTGACAGGACCTTCATTTTGTAAACCCATGCTGTCTTGGAGCCTGTGCTACTATGGAATCCAGGTGTTGCACTATCCTTTCATTAAGGAGTGTCTCCATGATCTTGCCCACTACTGAGGTAAGACTTTACTGGTCTGTAGTTCCCTGTCTCCTCGCTGCTACCAGTCTTGTGAAGCGGGATCACATGAGCCCTTCTCCAGTCTTCTGGGACCTCTCCTCTGCTCAGAGACTCACTAAACAGTTCTGATAATGGCTCTGCTAGTTCCACCCTTAGTTCCTTTAATATCCTGGGATGTATGCCATCAGGTCCCATTGCCTTGCCCACCCTGAGCTTATCGAGCTCTTGTAGGACCCTTTCTTTTGTGAAGGGACTAGTGCACACCTCCCTCCCACCTGTGTCCATGGTGCTGAGCTGTGGGCCCTGCCCTACCTTCTCTTCAGTAAATACTGAGCAGAAGTATCTATTTAGGATAGATGCTTTTACATCGTCCTTCTCCTCACACCACCTTATCCCCTTTGATCTTAGCAATACCCCCTCTGGACTTTTTCCTTTCACTAATGTATCTATAGAAAGTCTTGTCACCTTCTTTTACTGTTCGTGATAGGGTTTCCTCGGTTTGGGCCTTTGCCTGCCCTACTGCCTTCCCTGCTTCCCTTAGGGAAGTTTGATATGCCTCCCTATCTTCATCCTGCTGCATTCCCTTATATTTCTTGAAGCCTTTTGGCTCTAACCTTTTTTGCTACTGTTTTTGAGAACCAAAGTGGTTTCTTTCTTCTTTTGCACTTCCTTTTCTCACTAACACAATGGGATGTTGCTTCAAGTATTGCATCTTTAATGCATGCCCACTTTGCCTGTACCCCCTCACATGTATTTCTTTTTGCCAGGGCTTGCTTAACTCTGTTGGCCATCTTATCAAAGTCTGCTCCTCTGAAGTCCCATATTTTTGCCTTGGAATGAGATGATTTAGTTCTAGTGGCCAAATTGAACCATACCATGTGATGGTCACTGGCCCCCAGGTGACCTTCTACCTGGAGATCTGTGATCCTTTCCCTGTTAGTCAGTACTAGATCTAGGATAGCCCTGTCTCTTGTGGGTTGTTGTACTAGTTGTTTGAGGCCCTCCCCCTGCAGGGAATCCACCATGTGTCTAGTTCTGGCAGATGACCCTGCTGGTATTGACCAATCTGTATCTGGCATGTTGAAGTCTCCCATTATCAGAACCTCCCCTTTAGCTGTTATATTTTGTATATCTTCTAACAGTAATGTGTCTATGTCCTCCCCCTGGTCTGAAGGCCTGTACACAACCCCAGTTCGTATGGCTGTTCCATTTCCTGTTTCCAGGGTGACCCACAGTTCTTCTGGCTTCTTATGTGTATTCTGAATTTCTGTAGCTTTAATAATTTAATTGACATAAAGGCCACTCCACCTCCCCCCCCCCCTTTTTCACGTTGGTCTCTTCTGAACAGTACATAGCCAGGTACTGAAGTCTCCCAAGTGTGGTTACTGGTAAACCATGTCTCGCTAATGGCTACTATGTCCAGCTTAGCCTCTGTCATTATTGCCTGCAGGTCTGGGATCTTGTTTCCCAGACTATGAGCACTTGTGTGCATGACTTTCCATTGGCCAGATTTTGGTGTGTTAGTTGTTGGGCGAGGTCTAGCATTTACCCTGTGCATCATATGGGGAGCTGGACCTTTTTCCTTACCTTACATGATGTAAGTGAGTATTCCTTAGCATGTATTGTTAGCCTCTCCTTTCCAGGTCCATCTCAAAAATGAGCTTGCTCAACAATGTTCGCCTGGTTAAAAAAAGATTTTGATTGATTGATTGATTGATAAATAATTCTCATATAAAAATTAGCAGCTTGGTATAAATACTTCTAAAATAAAAAAGTAGCAGCTATGTATAACTACTTCTCATATAAAAAATAACAGCTAGGTAAAAATACTTCTCATATAAAAAGTAACAGCTAGATATAAATACTTCTCATATAAAAAGTAACAGCTAGGTACAAATACTTCTCATATAAAAAGTAACACCTAGGTATAAATACTTCTCATATAAAAAGTAACAGCTAGGTATAAATACTTCTGATAAAAAAAAAAGTAGCAGCTTGATATAGATACTGCTGGTGAAAAGGTAACAGCTAGGTACAAATACTTCTCATATAAAAAGTAACAGCTAGGTAGAAATACTTCTCATACAAAAAGTAACAGCTAGATATAAATACTTCTCATATAAAAAGTAACAGCTAGGTACAAATACTTCTCATATAAAAAGTAACACCTAGGTATAAATACTTATCATATAAAAAGTAACACCTAGGTATAAATACTTCTCATATAAAAAGTAACAGCTAGGTATAAATACTTCTGATAAAAAAAAGTAGCAGCTTGATATAGATACTGCTGGTGAAAAGGTAACAGCTAGGTACAAATACTTCTCATATAAAAAGTAACAGATAGGTATAAATACTTCTCATATAAAAGGTAACAGCTAGGTACAAATATTTATATAAAAAAGTAACAGCTAGGTATAAATACTTTTCATATAAAAAGTAACAACTAGGTATAAATACTTCTCATATAAAAAGTAACAACTAGGTATAAATACTTCTCATATAAAAGGTAACAGCTAGGTGCAAATACTTCTCATATAAAAAGTAACAGCTAGGTATAAATACTTCTCATATAAAAAGTAACAGCTAGGTATAAATACTTCCTATATAAAAGGTAACAGCAAGGTACAAATACTTCTCATATAAAAAGTAACAGCTAGGTACAAATACTTCTCATATAAAAAGTAACAACTAGGTATAAATACTTCTCATATAAAAAGTAACAACTAGGTATAAATACTTCTCATATAAAAGGTAACAGCTAGGTACAAATACTTCTCATATAAAAGGTAACAGCTAGGTATAAATACTTCTCATATAAAAAGTAACAGCTAGGTATAAATACTTCCTATATAAAAGGTAACAGCAAGGTACAAATACTTCTCATATAAAAAGTAACAGCTAGGTACAAATACTTCTCATATAAAAGGTAACAGCTAGGTACAAATACTTATATAAAAAAGTAACAGCTAGGTATAAATACTTCTCATATAAAAAGTAACAACTAGGTATAAATACTTCTCATATAAAGGTAACAGCTAGGTACAAATACTTCTCATATAAAAAGTAACAGCTACGTATAAATACTTCTCATATAAAAAGTAACAGCTAGGTATAAATACTTCCTATATAAAAGGTAACAGCAAGGTACAAATACTTCTCATATAAAAAGTAACAGCTAGGTACAAATACTTCTGACATAAAAAAGAGCAGCAGCTGGTTTAAATACTGTTTATATAAAAGTAGCAGCCTGGTATACATACTTGATATAAAAGTAGGCTAGATATACAGACTTCTGATATCAATAGTGGCAGCTAGGTATAAATACTTCTGATAAAAATGTAGCAGCTGGGTATAACTACTTTTGATATAAAAAGTAACAGCTAGGTAGCAATACTTCTGTGATAAAAAGTAGCTGAATCTAACTAGTTTGGATATGAAAAGTAGCAGCTAAGTATAAATACTTCTGATATAAAAATAACCAGGTATAAATACTTCTGATATAAAAATAGTAGCTAAGCATAAATACTGATATAACGTAGCAACTGAGTATAAATACTTCTGATATAGAAACATAAAAACATAGAATGTGATGGCAGATAAGAACTGCTTGGCCCACCCAGTCTGCCCATTTCCCTACCTGATGGATAAGCTGCAGATCCTAGTTAACCAATGGCCTACTTCCTCCCCCCCCCAGAATTGCCTCATGCCTGTCCCATGCATTCTTGAATTCTCCCACTGTTCCTGACTCCACAACCTCCTCAAAAAGGCTGTTCCATGCATCCACAACTCTCTCTGTGAAGAAATACTTTCTAGCATTACCTCTGAGCCATCCCCCCTCTATCTTTAAATTGTGTCCCCTTGTTCTTGCACATCTCTTCTTCTGAAAGATACTACCCTCTTGTACCTTGTTAATTCCCTTGAGATACTTGAAAGTTTCTATCATGTCCCCCTTCTCTCACCTTTCCTCAAGGGTATACATGTTAGGCTGCTTTAGTATCTCCTCCCTTGTCTTCTGGTGCAGACCTTGCACCATTTTGGTTGCCCTCCTCTGAACAGCCTCCACTCAGTCTATGTCTTTGCGAAGATGGGGTCTCTAGAATTGCACGCAGTACTCCAGATGGGGTCTCACTAACTGTCTGTGCAGAGGGATAACAACTTCCTGTTTTCTACTGTTGATGCCTCTCCCTATGCATTCCAGTATACCCCCAGCCCAACTTACTGCCTTCTCACATTGCTTGCCCACCTTTAGGTCATCTAATATAATTACTCCTTGGTCTCTTTTGATTTTTGTTGTTGTTATTAACTCACCCCCCTTGTGTACTCTTCCCCTGGGTTTTTGTTTCCCAGATGCATTACCTTGCACTTCTTTGCATTGAATCTGAGCTGCCACATATTTGACCATT
Organism: Neoceratodus forsteri; assembly: GCA_016271365.2. Taxonomy (NCBI): domain Eukaryota; kingdom Metazoa; phylum Chordata; order Ceratodontiformes; family Ceratodontidae; genus Neoceratodus; species Neoceratodus forsteri. Next base: position 32,017,079 of record JADMNL010000026.1, on the reverse strand, counting down.
CCTCCAACCTTGCCAAGTCGCTTTTCATTCTTTCCACCCCACCCTGTGTACAAAAAGTAATAGGTAAAAATACTTTTGATATAAAAAATAAAAGCTGGGTTTTAATACTTCTGTTATAAGTGCTGGACAGAAATACTTCTGAGTTATACATATAAATACTTCTGAGGTCAAAAAGTAGCAGCTGGGTATAAATACTACTGATATAAAAAGTAGCATCTAGGCATAAATAATTCTGATATTGAAAGTAAAAGCTGGATTTTAATACTTCTGATATAAAATCCTCAGTATAAATACTTCTGAGCTATAGGTATAAATAATTCTGATATAAAAGTGGCAGCTAGGTATACAGTAAATACTTATGATGAAAAAAGTTGAAGCTGGGTTTTAATACTCTATATCAGTGTAGGTGGCTCAGCAGGTTGCACACTCGCCTCTGAGGCTGTACGATCAAAAGGTTGTGGGTTCTAGGCCCACACCAGGCACTTGGGGTAAATCCCAGTACTGACACTGTAATGCAGCATGAGAGGGATGCTGCACTCCTGAGGTGCTGTCTTTTGGATGAGATGTTAAACCGGCATCCCGACTGCTTGTTCTGGTGGTTGTTCGAGTGGACATTAAAGATCCCATGGCACTTCTTGAAAAAGAGTAGGGGTTTTCCTCGGTGTCCTGGCCAAATTTCTCCCATTCACTAAAGACACCAACAGCTTAATCTGGTTCAATTTCAGTTGGCTACCATCTGTAGCCCGCCACCCCTGAAAAAGGGACTGTTAGTCTCAGTGGCCTACCCGGTCAACAAAATTAAATAAATAAATAAATAAATAAATACTTATAATGACTTAGTAGTAGGTGGGTATAAATACTTCTGCTATATAAAGTACCAGCTAGGAAATGCTTCTGATAACAAAGTAGTAGTTGGATATAAATATGTCTGATATGAAAGCATCCGAAGGGTATAAATACTTCCAATATAAAATGTAGCAGCTGGGTATAAATAGTCATGATATAAAAAGTTCATTTTTTTATAAATACTTCTGATACCAAAAGTATCAGCTAGGAAATACTTCTGATAACAAAGTAGTAGTTGGATCTAAATATGTCTGATATAAAAGCAACAGCTGTATATAAGTACTTCTGATATAAAATGTAGCAGCTGGGTAAAAATATTTCTGATATAAAAAACAGCAAGGTATAAACACTTCTGCAATAAGAAGTAGCAACTAGGTGTAAATATTTTTATATAAATGTTGCAGTGGGGTATGAATATTTCAGATAAATACTTCTGGGGAGTGCATGCCGGGGCTTGAACAGTATGGTCACCTGTTAGTTTCTGCTTATCTGGTCAGCTGTTTATTTTAAAATTATTTAGCAGTATTATGGAACAATGCGGCAATACACTACAGTATTTTAATAGAAGTTTACTTAGGCTGTGCTCCAATACCTTTTTTATGTTGTGTCATCTCTTTTTTTTTTGCTTTATTTACATCTGTACATTCTTGCCAACTGCCAAATGCCTACCACAGCGGGGAGAGTCTCTGACACACACAGGTCGGGAACTGGCACTCTGAACGCAGCATCTATGGTCATGATGCCAGTCCTATCTGAACGGCAAGTAGAAATGAGATTTCCCAACTGAAAGAAATGCTTACTGACTTAGAAATTGACATTGCCAGTGCCAAGAAGGCTAAAAGTATCCTACAAGCAGAAACAGAAGAGATGAGATCCACTCTAAACTGTTATGGGCAGTAGCTGATTACTCTTAATGAAACTATCTCTCACTTAAATACTGTCACTTTAAAACAAAACAAGCAAATTAAATATTTACTGAGAAAAGTAGACGATTTAGAAATTAGGGGGCGAAGAAACAATATCAGGATCTTAGGGGTTCCAGAAGGATGGGAAGGAAACTTTCTACAGTCTTCCATCCCTGAACTGTTAAATTATCAGTGGCCACATCTACTTGAAATTGAAAGAGCCCACAGGACTCTGGGCCCCAGAACTTCTCAAAATAAGCACCCTCACCCAATTATAGCCTGCTTTTTGAGGTTTTCAATTAAGGAAGAAATTCTGAGAGTCTCCAAGGAACATAAATCTTTACAATGCCAGGGTTTCAAAATTCTGTTGTTCCAAGACTTTTCCTCAGATTTGGTGAACAAGAGGAAAGGGTTCTATGAGGTTAAGCAAGAATGTCAAAAACGAGGGATTTTGTACAACTTTAAACATCCAGCTATTGTTCAAATCAGAGAGCGGGGGGTGGTATCTTGTACTTCAGTTTAGGATGCTTGGGCGTACATTCAAATGTCGTCTGAACCCAGTTCTACTGTGCTATCTACAACCTCTAATATCTGCCATTCACCTTCAGAATATCAGACTTCAGCGTGTGCTGTGGCTTCTATTGCTCCCTACTCGGCTCATACTACATCTGAGCGCATAGAACCTGTACAATCAATGGAAGCCTACCCCCTCACCCTCTGCTTCCTTACAGACAAATCCCAAACTGAATTCCAAAATGTCAACACCTCTGTTATATTCATCTGCTGCAAACTCCAGAGTGATAGGAGGAAATGCTCAACAGTTTGCAAGTTACCGGAAAGTAAATCCCACCTCCAAATCTGTGACTCCAGCTCTGAGACAGGGAAAGCAGCTCTCTCAATCCTCCCCCAGGCAAAGAAGCAGAAGCAGGAGCAGACGCCAAAATAATGCAGTCCCTACTCATGGTTGCTTTAGTGACTCCTTTGAAGTGGAAGAGGAAGAAGCCCTAATTTATGTTCTTGAGATAAGCAGTCTCAGAGTACGACCACTAGATGGTCTGGAGGGTCCAAATGTTCGAGAGGCACTTGCCTCAACATGTGTACTCTCACCTAACATTTCTGCTACTAACGTCACATAGAATCATAGAAGTGTGACAGCAGAAAAGGACCGACAGGTCCACCCAGTCTGCACATTTGTCCAGCTACAGTATATGTTAGGACATGTCCCCCACCCATCCTCAACACTCCCCTGTGTCTGTCTCATGCCCTTTTGAATCCCTCCACTGTCTCCTCACCAATCACCACCTCTGGGAGTCTATTCCACTTATCCACCACCCTCTCTGTGAAATAGTACTTCCTAATGTTACCCCTGAGCTGCCCCCCCCTCCACCTGCAGACCATTCCCCCTCACCCTCTGATTATCTTTCAGCTGGAAGATACTTTCCACTGGCACCCGGCTTATACCCTTAAGGTACTTGAAGGTCTCAATCATGTCCCCCCTCTCCCTCCTCTGTTCCAGGGAGAGTACATGTTTAAATCTGTCAACCTTTCTTCATAGGATAGGTGGCTGAGTCCTCTTACCATCTTCACTGCTCTCCTCTGAACTCGCTCCAGCCTCCCCACATCCTTTTTGAGGTATGGCCTCCAGAACTGGACTCCAAATTCCAAATGCAGTCTAACCAGATGGGTGTACAAGGGTACTATGACCTCTCTATTTCTACTGGTGATCCCCCTTCCGATGCATCCCATCATTCCACTGCCCCTAGCCACTGCTCTCCCACAGAGCCTTTCCAACTTCAGGTCCCCTGATATAGTGATACCCAGCTCCCTTTCTTGTTCCATTACCTCCAGATCTCTGCCCCCCATACAGTACCCTGCCCTCTGGTTTCTGAAACCAAGATGCATGATTTTACGCTTTTCTGTGTTGAATGAAAGCTGCCACCTCTTTGACCATGCCTCTAGCCTCCCCAGGACTCTCTGCATTTTTTCTACCCCTTCCTGAGTGTCTACCCCATTGCATATCTTGGTATCATCTGCAAACTGACTCACACCACCTTCAAGACCCTCCACAATGTCCCCAACAAATAGATAGAACAGTAGGGGCCCCAACACCGATCCCTAAGGGACCCCACTTGTGACCATGCCTTCTCTGGATGCCACTCCATTTATTATGACCCTCTGCCTCCTTTCCCCCAGCCAGCTTCCCACCCATTTAACCACCCTCTGCCTCAGCCCCAGGCATGACATTTTATCCAGCAGTCTCCTGTGGGGCACAGAGTTAAATGCTTTCTGAAATCCAGATAAGCAACATCTACTGCCCTCCCCTGATCCACTGCCTTGGTGGCCTTGTCAAAAAACTCTATCAAATTTGTTTGGCATGATCTGCCTCTTGTGAAACTGTGTTGCCTTGGATTCATCCGGCCTCTTTCCTCCAGGTAGCTGGTGATCCTGCCCTTTATTAGTTTCTCCATGAGCTTGCCTACCACCAATGTCAAGCTCACGGGCCTGTAATTTCCATCTCCTCCCTCCCCCCCCAATGCAGCAGGACCACATTTGCATGCCTCTAGTCTTCTGGCACCACCCCAGTTTCCAGAGACATATTAAACAGTGGGTAGCCTGTGATGTGGATGACTGAATGGAGGTGACTGGTCATAGAAACTGCACAATGGTGCCAATAATGTGGGTGACCTTGGTTTCACCTCTTTCCTCAAGTTGTGCTCCCCTGGGTAGAATTCTAATTAAGGGGTGGGAGCACCTGAGAGGTGTCTCGAGGCAAATCCCCTGCATTAAATAACATACTGTTTTTCAGTCGCCCTTGTGGTTGTGTGGCCTTATGACCAGTCACTGATATTCAGTCGTCCTTGTCACATAGAACCAAAGAGTGCAGTCAATGGTGTTGCCAGTGTCTCCTTTAGTTCCCTCAACACCCTCGGGTGCATCCCGTCTGGCCCCATTGCCTTGTCCACCCTCATGCAGCCTAGTTCTCCCAAAATTTCTTCCACCTGGAATGGACTCATATCCACTTCCCCCTTCCCTGCCATTGCTTTTCCTACTTTGCAGCATACATCTTCTACCTCCTCCCTAGTACACACAGAGCAAAAACAGCTGTTCAACATGTCTGCTTTCTCTCTGTCTCCTTGTATCAGCTCCCTCTTGTTTGTTTTTAACTGGAGTATTCCCTGTCTAGTCTTCCTCCTTTCAGTGATGTACCGAAAAAAATCTTACCCCTTTTTTGACCTATCTAGCTATGCACTCCTCCGTTTGTGCCTTTGCCCTCCTTACCTCTACCCCAGCTTCTCTCTGGCTCACCTGATATCTTACCCAGTCCACGTCTGTCTGCATTTCCTTGAACTTCCCAAAGGCTTTTCTTTTTGCCTTTACCTTTTTTGCTACCTCCCTAGTGTTCCACAGAGGTTTTCTCCTCCTCTTATTTTTACTTGTTCTCTTGGTGCAGAGGTCAGTTGCATCTGCAATAGCTTCCTTTATCCTTCCCCACATTTCTGTCACATCTGTCAACTCCTCCACACCCTCCAAAGCCCTTTCCACTAGCTCCCCCATTTTCCCGAAATCCACTCTTAAAATCCAACACCCTCAGCCTAGACCGGCGAACCTCTGCAGTGTTCCTTATTCTGAACCTGACTGTGTTGTGGTCACTCATACCAAGGTGTTTACCCACTGATACATCTCCTACCCTGTCCCCATTCATCGGGACTAGATCGAGAGTAGGTTCTGCCCTGGTTGGCTCCCTGACCAGTTGTTTTAGGAGGGCTATTTGCAGGGAGTCCAATATCTCCCTGCTGGTTGAAGCAGCCGACAGGATGTCCCAATCCACATCTGATAGGTTCAGGTCCCCCCTCAGCACCACCTCCCCCGTTGTTGCCATTCTCACAAACTCATCTGCCATGCTTCTATCCACTGATTCCTGCTGTGCTGGGGGCCCGTAAACCACCCCCATACACACCACTTCCCCATTCCCTGCCTCCAAGAGACCCAGAGTCCTTTGGCCTCACCCAACTTGCCCTGTAGTTCTAATGTCCTGATACCCTCCTTTACATAGAGGGCAAACCCTCTCCCTCTCTTTTCCACCCTGGCCTTCCTAAACAGTCTGTACCCCCGTATCTCCATGACCCATCCCTGCTCCAGGTGGCACCGTGTCTCTGTTACCCCCACAATCTCTGGGCCCTCCGTGACCATTTTTGCTGCTAGATCTGGGATCTTCCGACCCAGACTTCTGGTGTTTGCACACATGACCCTCCATCCCCCTCTTTCCACCTGCCCCTTATATTCTGTCCCCTTGCCCACTGGCTGTGTAGGGTAGGGTCTTTAGCCCCCCCATGCCTCTTGTCCCGTCAATAGATCTTCCCCCTGCCCTCCTTCCCCCAAGTCTAGTTTAAATGGTAGCTTTTTTCAACATAATCTTTCAGCTCGCATTTTAGAACTGCTTTCCCCTCCCCATTTAGGTGCAGCCTATCCGGGGCATAGAGGATATTGTCGCTCCATGTTGAACCCCAATCTCCTGCCACTCCATATCCCCCCCTGAGCACACCAATCTGCCAGTCATCTGTTGAAATCCTCTATATTTTGTTTTACCTCCATGTTGGCCCTTGGTACTGGTAGTGACTCAGAGAAAGACAGGGATTTAAAATCCAAGCTGCTGCAGAACCTAGCCAGAGCCATAAACCTTGCCTGCACCTCCATCACACACTACTGCTTGCAAGGTCATTTGTGTTTAGGTGAAGGATCAGATGAGTTTTCTTATCCATTTCCCTTCCCCTTGAGGGGATCCAATGCATGACCTTGGCTGCCGTCATCCCTGGCAGACATTCCACCCATATTTTACCCTCTGACTCCTTTCCCCATGTAACTCCTTTTATAATAGAGTTCCTAACTATTAAAACCCTTTCTCCTTTCTCCTCCTGGGTGCCTCTGCTGCTGCTTTTTTTCTTCCCTTTTCCAAGTTTCCCCTCCTTACCCTTACTACTCTCCCCCAAATCCTCTTGAGACCTCCTCCTGCTCATTTCCCTGAGCCACATCTCTGGTTCTTCAGTTTCTCAGCGCAGCCTCCCCCAAATCTTTTGAGCCTTCCTCTCCCCACCTGCTCACCTCCCTGCCCCCAAAGCCTGGTTTCCTGGCTCCTACTTATTGTTTTCTGTCCTTGTGCCTCGCTACATTTGATCACGCTCACCCATGGAATTTTCCTCTGTTCTTTGTACACCTAGCTCCATTTCTGCTTCCTGCCCCATTCCCCCGTCCCTTCCTCTGGAATTTCCCATCCTCTGCAACTCTGCTTTCTGCCTGGCTTGTTCCCTCCCAGTTTTCTCATTCCCCTGTCTTAGCTGTTTCTGCCCAGGTTTCTCATTCCCCTGTCTTAGCTGTCCCCTTCCGGGTTTCTCATTCCCCTGCCTTAGCTGTCCCCTCCCAGGTTTCTCATTCCCCTGCCTTAGCTGTTTCTGCCCAGTTTTCTCATTCCCCTGCCTTAGCTGTCCCCTCCCAGGTTTCTCATTCCCCTGCCTTAGCTGTCCCCTCCCAGGTTTCTCATTCCCCTGCCTTAGCTGTCCCCTCCCAGGTTTCTCATTCCCCTGTCTTAGCTGTTTCTGCCCAGTTTTTTCAGGTCTCACCCTTGCTGCCCCCCATCTGTGCCTTTTTATGGAGTCCTGATCCTAGGCCCCCACTCCCTCCTGTTACAAATCACCCTCTTTCAGTACTATCCCTCACTCTCGGGTCTCCCTGGGCAACCCCATGTGCCTGCCTCTTTTTGTGGGAGCTCCCATATTCTGGGCTCCCCCTGCCAGGATGTCCCTGTCTCCTCTGAGTACTCTCATTTACTCCTCTTCTTTTGCCCGAGGTTTCAGCATCTGGTGCAGCTTTGTAGGCATTCCATTGTGCCTTACTTTTCCACCTCCCCGGCTGCCTTCAAATCCCCTTGACCTCCTCCCTAAGCTCCGATAGCTGGTGGCACACTGGACAGCCCCCAAATTTCCAAGCCCAGTCAAGTACCATGGCCACCCCACACCCTGTGCACCCAACCATCCTCCCAAAGATGCCTGACCTAGTGATGCGAGGTCCCATTGTAGCATTTACCTTTGGTCAAGTCCACTCGTAATTCACGTACAGTCTCTCCCGATCCTCAGTGATTGGCTACAAGTGGCTATATACTTCCGTAAAGTTCCCCGATGCAATGCTTAATCCCACACTCCTTGCTATATTACAACAATACCTCCCAGCTAGTAAGTTTACATATATAATCCCCCATTCAAATTTGCAGTATTATAGTTCTGACCTCCCCTAGTTTGCAGTTAACTGCAAGTTGACATATACAATCTCTCCTTACAATTTAGAATCTCAGTATTACAGTTCTGACAGCCCCTAGTTGCAGGTATCTTGTCAATTACAGTTTCAGTACCCTGTGATTTGCCCCCGTAGTTCTGCCTTAATGCCCCATGGACCTACATATAGGCAGTATCCCAGTCCTGACAGCATTTTCAGTACCTTGAGATGTGCCCCGTAGTTTTTACCTCAAAGACCCACGGACCTCCCACTCGACTTTGCTCCTCCTCCTCCTGCCAGCTCCATCTCAGCCCCTTGTACTAACAATCACTCGATTAGGACGGCACCTGAAGTGTATTTAAAAATTGGAGGAGGTGGGGGATGGGTGGGCAGGAGAAAAACCTCCCAACTTGCAGCACCAGCTTGTCCACGGGGGAAGAGGGGTCCTGATAGTCCTCCCTTCCCCGTTTGCATTATCTTAGCCTATAATATGTCCGGGGACCGGGAAGCCACCGGGTAGTAAACTGGGGTTTCTTCAAATCCTAATATCACGTTAGTATGATGGGGTTTTGGTCCTGGTCTAATGTAGCATAAGTGCTTTAACTTTGCTCTGTTCTTATTTATGGGCCTCATGAATGCCTCTATCCTCTCTGCTGTTCATACCTAAAACCTCCTAGCATGAAAATGTCGTGGCTGCTGATGTAGATCTCTGCAGAGTGAGAAAATTATCCTCTCTTATGGGCATGCCTATTTCTTTAAAATAACTGAAAGAGGCAGAGATAAGGATGTGGGAAAATCTTGGGAGGTTTTTCTTAATAGTTTCAGAGCTGAGCTGAGTAAGAGACAGACTCTACTGAGTGATGCCCTTTAAAACTTGCACAGTCTTTTAGCATCATTTGATTATGCTCTGCTCTGTGACTTTTTCTGATTTTACCAATCACATTATTTAGTAAACAATCTTCCTTCAGTAGATTATGATGTATTCTACAAACTGAATGTTGCCCTGTAGCCAAATGGTTAACAAGGGTGGAGTTTATAGATTTTAAATACACTTTCTGAATGAATTTTTAGTTGTCACACAAATTATTTTGGATTTTAGTGTGACTGCTATTTTAGGTATTTTGTCATTTATATGTAGTGGACTAGGTAGTATACAGGCTGACTAAATTAGTGGTACGGACCAGTAATTTCATCACCATCTTGGACTACAGTCTGGTGGTTAGAGGTCCAGAGTAGTTTTTTTTTAACTCTGTTGTCTTTTGGACTACTTTTTCTCCTTTTTTGTTTTGATTTTTATTCTGTTCTTTGAAATTTATAATTTTATATTTTTTTTCCTTTTTTAGAAACAGAAACTCATGCCATTTGTAGTTTACTAAATATAAAGTACTTTCTTCGTTTGTTGGTAAAGCAGTTTTATTGCTGTTTGAATTCTATTCCTAAACTGCTGTAAGCTTCTAGGGATGTCAAACTTCTCAATAGGTTCTTGGAATGTTAAGGGATTTGAGGTCCCCAGTTAAGAGGAAGAAAATCTTAACATATCTAAATAGGCATCAACTTGACATTGTTTACTTCAGGGGACATATTTGGAGGAAGATGAAGCAAAATAACTAGCTAGATCTTGAGTTTCTCAACTGGAATTTAGTTTTTTCAACTCAAAAAAGAGAGGTACAGTACAGCTATTCTTTTTAGGAAATGAATAAACTTTGTGAAGAGCTCTCATTATGCTGACCCAGAGGGTAGGTTTCAAATTTTTGAAGGTGCTATCGATGGGAGGGAACTCACCATCTGCAATATTTATGCGCCCAGTTCTGGACAGGCTGTTTTCTTCATAGACCTTAATGTATGCCTAAGCATGAATAACCACCAAAATCTTACTTTGGGAGGAGGCTTTAATGACATCTCAGATAGCTTGATTGACAGAAGCTTTTCCTTCCGCGACTCAACTTGCTATCAGGAAGCTTATGGCTGACCTAAATTTAGCAGATACCTGGTGCCTATTAAATCTCACTGTAAGAGATTATTCTTTTTATTCAGTGAGACATGCTTCTTACAGCAGGATTGGCATGATTTTTGTTTCCAATCATCTGGCCCCAAACCTTGTGTCATTGGGTTTTAAGAAGATATCCCTTTCTGACCATGCATTAGTGCAGGCTGTGATCTACTTTGATGGCTCTAGAAGTAACTGTATTAGATGGAGGCTTAATATCTCTCTCTCCTGCAGGATCGTAATTTTAAACCCTGGTTAGACCATGAAGTGGAAGACTTTTTTAGTATAAATGATAATGGGGAAGTTTCACCTAACTGCCTTTGGGACTCCTTTAAAGCCTTCTTGAGAAGGAGGATTATTCGTTTTTTCATCTCTAAGAAAGAACAAAGGGAAAAGGATTTGATCCATCTGGAGCAGGAACTTTTGGACTTCAAAAATAAGTACAAACAAAACTGCAAAAAGGAGGAGGGTTTGCTTAATAACATTGCAAAGCTAAAATATGAAATCAACAAAATATATTCTACTAAGGCAGAATATTCTCTGTATAGAACTAAACAGACTTTTTGGGAAGCTGGTAAAAGGGCAGAGAAGCTATTGACCCATCGGTTAAAAAAGAGGTATGGTCAGAACTTGATTCCAGGTATCTCTCATGCTCTGGGAACCACTGAGGTTTCTGATAACATTATCAAGGATCTACATCCAGACAAGATGCCTGGTCCAGATGGTTCACCAGGAAAGCTCTATAAAGTTCTTAGTACTAAAGCTAAAGATTACCTTTTGAAAGCTTTTATGCCATCATCTTCCTCACAGTCCTTACCTGAATCTATGTATCATGCCTACATTACTTTAATTCTAGAGGATGGGAAAGATTCCTTGCAATGTGAGAGTTACAGGCCTAGTTCCCTGCTTAATATAGACTATACAATTCTTGCCCAGATTCTTGCTGTTAGATTGAAGTCTCATCTTTCCAAATTATTAGGAGAAGAGCAAGTAGGATTTGTACCAGGCAGAAGTGGAGCAGACAATATACGGAGACTTCTAAATATAATTTGGAAAGGGAAACAAATACATAATTCAGCTGTAATACTAGCCTTTGATTTCTGCAAAGCCTTTGATTCCTTAGAATGAAATTATCTCTTTCAAGTGCTTAAGAAATTCCACTTGGGGGATACCCTTGTTTCTTGATTAGAAATCCTTTGCAAAAAACCTTCTGCTAGAGTAATTTTCTAATGGTTTTATCTCAAACTCCTTCCATTTGTATACAGGCTCCAGACAAGGCTGTTCTCTATCCCCATGCCTTTTTTTTATTTTGGCCATTGAGCCATTAATTAGGAAAATCTCTGAATGCCATGAGGTCAAAGGAATTAGAACAGGCACAATCAATGATAAAGTAATGTAATGTAATCCCACCCAACTATGTACATTATCTGTATTGCGCTATTCAATATTCAATGTTTGTATGTAGACCTGCCTCCATTTGTAACCCCTCCCCCCAGGTCGTACCGTGAGATGAGCATCTTTTTGTTCAGTGTGCCTTTCCTTGTGAAACGTTTTCAATAAATAAATAAATAAATAAAAAGTATTTGCTTATGCAGATGACCTGCTGGTATCTCTCTCAAACCCAAGGGACTCAGTAATACACCTGGGTAGAATGTTTAATGTCTTTTCCACCTTCTCTGGCCTTAAATTAAATTGGGCCAAGACTCAAATGTTATCACTAAACTTGTATTTACATCCAGGGGATTCTCTAGGGATGATACATTCTGAACTTTAGATGCTGTGCTTTTTAACATATTTAGGAATCAAATTATCTAAAGAAACTCATAATCTTGTAAACTTAAATCTCCTCCCTCTAGTGAAAGAAATTGAATCAGACTTGCAAAAATGGCAAGGCCTCAATCTATCTATATGGTGTAAGAGTAACTCAATTAAAATGATAATAGCCCCTAAATTATGTTGCTTCTTTCAGAACTTACCCCCAAAAATAGACAAAGGAATTTTGAATTCACTAAATAAAATAACTAGAGTTTTTCTTTGGAACTCATCTACTCCTAGGCTATCTGTTGCAAAACTTTGAGCTCACACATCTGATGGTGGTTTCAGACTCCCACAGTGGGAAAAATATCATTTTGCTTTTCATTTTAAACAAAGTTCCCGATATCTTGTTTCTCACTTAGGCAAACACCTACCCTTGTGGTTCAGGGTTGAGATTCAAATCTTGTGACCATGTAAACCATCTATCTCTTTACCAAACTTCTTACTTCCCTAAATGATAATATGTGTATTAATAATTTCATCTGGGTAGTCAAGGAAATGAAGAACTTGCTTCGCATTGATAATTGACCTGCTTGCTTGACTGGACTTTGGAATAATATCACATTATCATATAATCAAGCACCATTAATGAATATTGAATGGCAGAAACTAGGTATTACAAATCTGCAAGATTTACTGGGTGAAAAAGGGGAACTTGTTTCCTTTAATTTACTCAAAAAACAGTATAAGAGTCCAAAATTCCACTTTGCTTACTTTCTCCAGCTAAGAAAGGTTCTTCAGGACTCAATTCTAGGAGCAGACCTAACCCTTAGAGAAGATACTGAGTGGAATTCTGTTCTCAGTATGGCAAACTTAAGAAAAGGAGTGAGTCTACTATATAAACTCCTAATGAACACATGACCCCTCTCTATTATCAGCCTCAGCCGAAAGTAAATGGGAGGGTGACATTGGGGAGTCTATAATTGCTGAGGAATGGGCCTCACTCTGGGACGATGCCTGTTGCAGTAACAGAGAGATCCAAGCTAGGGCAATACAATATAAAATGATTCGCTATTACTATTATTCCCCTAAAAAGCTATTCTCAATGGGCCTTCATACAGATGGGAAATGCTGGAGATGTCAGGAGGCAGATGCGGATCTGTGCCAGATGCTTTGGTCCTGTCCCTCCATCAAAGACATTTGGAGGAAAGTTCATAAAGTTTGTGAATCTGCATTTGATTCATTGATTCCTTTTAATCCAAAATGACTTATCCTAGGAATAAATACAGGCCAAAGTAGTTTAAATAATGGCTTAAACTCTGTTATCTGGTCAGCTGCTTTAACTCTTAAGAGGATACTTCTCTCACATTGGAAATCTCCTTACCCTCCTGTTTTTGCAGAGTGGACCTCCAAAATGAGTGAAACCATAACTAATGAGAGATTGGCACATCAGGTTGTTGATAAAAGTTCTTTATTTGAAAAAAAACTAGGCCCCTTTCCTTACATATTTAGCTGCTACATAATTAACTAAATAGTATTCTTTTCAGTCCTGGTCCACCTTCTAATGTCAAATTTTATTTTTTTGTTAACATAGATTCTACAATATAATGAACCTGTGAATATTTAACTTATGTAATTTCTTATATGAGTTCTGACAATTTCAATTATTGCATAAGCAAGTATTTTATTGCTACAATATGTTATTTTTTCTGTGTGTTCCAGCTTGATGTATTTTGTTTTTACAATAACCTAATACAGTCTTTAAAGCAAAAAAAAAAAAAATACTTCTGATATAATATGTAGCTGCTACATGCATTATTTCTAATATAAAAAAGTAGAAGTCTAGTATCTTCTGATATAAAAAGTAACAGCTAGGTATAAATACTTCTGATACATAAAGTAGCAACTGGGTATAAATACTTCTGCTGTAAAAAGTAATATATATATATATATATATATATATATATATATATATATATATATATATACTTTTCCTATAAAAAACTAGCAACTGGTATAAATTCTGCTGTTATGAAAAGTAACAGCTAGGTATAAATACTTCTGATATAAAAAGGAACAGCTTGGTATGAATATTTCTGATACATAAAGTAGCAACTGGGTATAAATACTGCTGTTATAAAAAGTAATAGACATATATACTTTTTATATAAAAAAAGAAGCAACTGGTATAAATGCTGCTGTTATAAAAAGTAACAGCTAGGTATAAATACTTCTGATATAAAAAGCAGCAGCTGGGTTTAAATACCTCTAATATAAAAGTAGCAGCTGGATCTAAATACTGATATGAAACGTACCAGCTATGTATAAATAGGTCTGATATAAAAGCAGCAGCTGTGTATAAATACTTTTGATATAAAAAGCAGCAGCTGGGTATATTTAAAATAATGACTTTTCAGAGGGTATACCAGTGTACAACATTTGTATGCAACATGAGAATTTCAGAACAAAATAATCTAGGCTTCTACCCCCCAACTCAAGCATATTCTGAGAATTCACTCCCAAAGGTGCATGTCTGGCCAGAGGCAATATGAGTGCCATATTGGTGTAAGTGTTGAACTGTTTGCATTCTGCTGCAATGTAGATTTCAGTTATAATTGTGGATAAATAAAAACTATTATGTATTTAAGTGTCACTTCCAGCTCTTTTCCATTGCCACTAATTATTAGCCTACAGCAGTTATTACATGTGTTTCTTGTCATAATGTTCACAACTGTCACTGCAAAACCAAGTGAATACTGCCTTTGGGACACAGCTCTTACATTTATTTAAGGAAAAATTACTTCAACCTGCAAGCCTACACTTTTCATAGAAGCTGTTTCTCAAATACTGGTTCACTTAAGGGAGGACACACAGTGGGATTCACTGAAAAGAAAAGTGCATTCTGATATAGCTCAACATATACTAGTGTGTGACTCTGTTATACACACTGGTGGTATACACTATCTGATAATTCTATAATGTTGTTCATGGACTCCAGCAAGTTATTTAACCTCCCACTGCTCCAGTCAACCCAGTGGTGCAAACATAGAAGCAGGACCCCACTGGAAGCATGACCTTGTTGAACTCTTTTATTGTTGGCACAATGCATCTGTGTTCTACTGTAGAACTCTGGCTAAAAGGTACAGAAACAGCATCATGCAATTATAAAATGGCACTGACCACCAGTGTCCAAATCAGAGAGGCCTGCTGTGTGTACTAAAAGGCCAGCAAATAGGAAACAACACAAAAACTGGAACTAGTATTAAAAAAAAAAAATCTTCTACAGGAAAATGACTCAGATTCAGGGCATTTCTCCTTCATACATCTGACCCTTTCCATTATTTCTGATCATTTTCTACCATTTCGTTTTATTTCTGACACTCATTCATTTATGATATCCTTAAATTTCTGATATTTTTTTAACGAATTAATTAAATGTCGGATCTGTCCTTAATATCATCTGTACATTTGTAAATATGCTGGACTCTATTGCTTGTTGTAATACCTTCTAATGTCTGCTCTGTTGTTATTCTGTGTGACGTGGAAACTTTGTAAATGAGTCTCTAACTCAAAGGTATATCCGGATTAGTTTCTGTTAATTCGTTGATCTCCTGAATTTCTGCTTCATTTCTTGTAATAATGGCTCACATGGCTGGTCCCTTTTTTACCCCTTATTACCCAGGCTATTACCCATCTGAGATGCAGCGTCTTATTTCCAGTGGGGTACTGCGTCTACCCAGTTATATATCTGTTGGGTAACCGGCTCTGGTGGGATTTGAACCCGTTTTTAAACCTGCTTAACAACCCCCCAAGTATCAGTATGTTTTTATTTAAACTAATGTTGTGTGTAGTTTTAAAAGCACTGTTATTATATTTGAATGCTGGTTTGCCAGTTCTGTCTGCACATTTTCCTCTCCGTTTATCCATTTAGAAATGCCATATGATGCACTAAGGCAAGGACTCCCTATCAGAGACAGGTTTGTTTTTTTTAAGTTTCTGCGTTGACAAAAAAGTATTCAAATCTAAATGCTGAAACTCTGAAATGAAAGGTTTGCTGTGTTAAATCATGGTGGAGTAAGTTCGTTTTCTAACAATAAAAAACCGAAGATTAATAAAGAGTTATGGGAAAATGCAAAAAAAAAATGGAAACTTCGTGCAGTAACTCCGCCTAGGTGTCTATACAGCTGTGGGACTACAGGTTTCGGGTTACACTGCACCCCCCGTTTATATTTAGCTGATGGACTGTACTGACATGCTCAGGTCTCGAGCCACTGCAGTTCATGGAGAGCCAGATTAATTTTATTAGGCTGCAAACTGTTCAGTTTTCGTATTCAGCTTCTAAACTAGTGAAGGTTTAAAGGGAAAGACACTCTGAGCCAAGGCTCGTTTCCAGGTGTGACCCGGGGGTGGGGTGTAGAAGTGCAGACATAAAAACATTACAAACACCCCAAGTGCAAAACTACAAATTACACAGGCAGTCCAACTGAGGTGATTAAGTGAGAAGTCCCACATGAATTAACAGCAGTAAGTTATCACTTTGGGGCTAGGATTTAAGGTATGTCAATGACTGGGGAAAGTGATTCCCATGAAGCTTTAATGTGGTACCAGACAATGATTTGCATAATTCTGAAGCCTAAACATGCAAAGCTTCCATGTTTAATCCACATAAATACAGTACCACCCAAATAAGTCCAGTTTTGCAAATATTGTAACAGTGTCTAAATTAATGCACACATCAGTGTTTCATATACACTGTGAAAGCATATGCCAAAAAAATAAACAGTAATAGCGGCAGTGCATTCTCTTATGTCAATTTTAGACCAAATGACTGCTGCGCTCGAGTACAATTTAAAAAATTCGGATGCAAGGGGAACACATTAAGGGAATGCAAAGAAATGAAATGCAACTTTAAAAAAAGGGAAAAAGTAAGTTACACAAAGGTCCGTGGGTATGACTTGCCGTGGAGAAACTACTATATTAGCATAAAGGCTTATGTTAGCATACGTTTTTGCGTAATGAAGAAATAAACCGAAAGGAGGTTTTTCTCAGGGCGTGCAAGCTGCCAAGAAAAAGTTCAAAAGATCGTACCGCCACACGCCCACACTGGTATGTGCATCAGGTAAAAGGGTCCTTGATCGGACGCAGTACTGGAGAAAGAAAAAACAGGGAAATTGTGTTTCTAGGCTGTCTAAAGCTTAGAAATGCTGCCCGCCTGAAACGCAAGCCCCTTAGGTGGCTGTGGTCACTTTAGCCATCCATCGTCTCAATATGACAGAATCCTTCATTTTAAGTCCCTCGTAGAGGGACTCTGCTGCCCATATAACTCTAAAAGCTGATGTCTCACAGTACACTCAGATTTAACTGCGGAATGTCTAGTTACTTCAAGATCAGGCACAGACTTCAACACGAAAGCTATTAGCCTGCATCGTGGACTGAGCTACAGTCTCAGATTGTATGTGTCGCCCTGCATACTATACCTTGTTTTCCCACCTTGGTACTGACCCACGTCTGGGTGTAAAGAGGTAGGGATATGTTTCTTTAAGGGCTCCCAAATCGGAAGCGCCTTGCCATTGGCCAGCGGCCCGGGTGACGTTATCCCAAGCCCTCCAACTTTATCCCCCTCCTGCTGGCTGGGAGATGGATAGAATCCTGGAGCAGCGAATCCCAGCAGCAGCAGCACCGATGGGGCTCCATCCCAGGCTTCCTCTGCCCCAGCAGCAGCACCAGCTCCACCGCGTCTAGTAGCCACCAGATTGGACTTTCTCAAAGGATGACTCCATGCCTTCCGGAGACTGTAGATGCCACAACGGACCTGCTGCTGCCCGCAGCCTCCCTCAACTGTAGCACCACCGCCACTGAGGGCAGCCTCTCCCCAAAATGGGTGATCGGGGTTATCTCGGCTCTCATCATCCTCCTCATTCTCATTGTGGTGGTGGGCAACCTGTTGGTGATAGTGGCCATCGCCCGCACCCCACGCCTGCAGACCTTCACCAATATCTTTGTCACCTCGCTGGCCTGCGCGGACCTAATCATGGGCGTGCTTGTGGTGCCACTGGGGGCCACCATAGTAGTGAGTGACAAGTGGCTCTATGGGACCCTCTTCTGCGAGCTGTGGACCTCCGTGGATGTAATGTGCGTGACGGCCAGCATCGAGACCCTGTGCGTGATCGCCGTGGACAGGTACATCGCAGTGACCTCCCCACTCAGGTACAAGATGGTGTTCAACAAGTGGAGGGCCCGGGTGATCGTGTGTTTTGTGTGGGGGATCTCAGCCCTTACCTCCTTCTTGCCCATCATGAACCACTGGTGGAGGGACAAGGACAAGCTTGCCATAGACTGCTATGATGATCCCTCCTGCTGTCACTTTGTCACCAATATGTACTTTGCCATCATCTCCTCCATCATTTCCTTCTACATACCCTTGATAATCATGATCTTTGTCTATGCCCGCGTATTCATCGTGGCCACCCGACAGGTCAACCTGATTGGGAAGGACAAGGTGAGATTCCATGAACCTCAGGTGGCCATCCCAAAGAACAAGAAGCATGCCAGGAGGAGACCGTCCAAACTACTAGCTATCAAGGAGCATAAAGCCTTGAAGACTTTGGGTATCATCATGGGGACTTTCACTCTCTGTTGGTTGCCCTTCTTCGTAGCCAACATTATCGAGGTCTTCTACAGGGAGCTCATCCCCCAGCCAGTCTTCTCCTTCCTCAACTGGCTGGGTTACATCAACTCCGGGTTTAACCCAATCATCTACTGCAGGAGCCCAGATTTCAGGAAAGCCTTTAAGAAACTACTTTGCTGCCCGAGAAACGCCGATCGCCAGCTTCATGCCATCTCCAAGGAGCTGCGGAAGTGCCCGTGCGCTTTCAACGCTCCCGGGGACCCGGACGGGGCGAAGCCTGCCTCTGAGACGCAGGAGACGGCGGAGAGCCTATGCAGCAGCCGCTCCAGCAGCAGGAGCGAGCAGACCAACTTCTACCGGCACAGCAATGGGGAATCCCACCAGGGCATGGCGTCTGAAGTGTAACGACAGGAACAGACAGGCTGTTCGTGAGATCATGTCTGAAAAAAAAACACGCTATTATTAATATATATCATGCCGCATATAAACTGGTCACGGGATCAAGTACTGTGGACCTGTAAGTTTTGCATACCTCATGCATATTCTGCAGGTACCTGTCAGTTTAACAATCCAAATCCATTTTGAAGAAAGGTTTCATAAAACTCCAAATGTAACCTTTCCATCTCTAAATCAAGATTCCGGTCTGAGACATGTTTCCTTCCCCACAGTGTACTGTTACATATTTCGGTGAAGGAGCTGCCTTTTGCTCCCAGCTGGGTAGCTGAATGTTCAGACTGACTGCTCCTGAGGTGTTGAAAACCTTTATCAGGATGGGGAACCGCCGAGGGGTGTTGTTTTAAGAGTGTATATTCCTGTTAAAATGGTATTTATACATACAGCTAGCTAGCTAGACAGACAGACACCCAGGGTAATTCAGTTTTGGAGAGGGGTATGGGTCAGGCTGCCGCACAGGAAACCTGGAAAAGTTGATTTTGGGGGCCAGCCTGGAAAATCAATACAGAAAGGGGGCAGGGGTGACAAGCTCACGTTAGTATCCCTAAAATAAATAAAATAACACAAATAAGCTCCAATTTGGTGTGCATTGGTTCTGGAAACCCTCATTTAAGTGGACAACAAATGATAGGTGCAATAATTTATAGCTTTTGGAAGGCAGTGAGGGTGCAAATTTCAGGTGAGCCAGACCAACACTGGGGGAGTGTAGTAAAAAACAATAATACATATATCAACAGGTTCTAATTTGGAATTCATCCCTGTTTACTGCACAGAAGACATGATTCTGGGAGGTACCTCAGTTTGCAAAAACTTCAAAGATATTTCTGTTTTTGGACATTGATATGCCACTATATATATATATATATATAGAAGTTGACTTTCATCTCTGCAACATTAGAGTACCCCCTCCTCCTGTGTTTTTTACCTTTTTGAAGGTCACGCACTTTCAAAATGGAGCAACTTAAAGCGTGTTTTTATACCATGCCTGCACTGTGATTGATGAGTCCAAAGTGCATTGCAGTACACTTCCTAAAAATATCCTACAAAAGGTAAACTTATCGTGCTTGCAAGTCACTGCCAGCACTGCCGCTAATCAACTGGTAAATAATGATAAAGGAATGCCCAGGTTTCATCTTATCTGGAGAGAGGAGGGCAGGAGGGAAGTCCATTTGAACTTTTGTATATCAATGATCCCATAAAATTGTAGGCTCCCAGATTGGTTTGCCATTTTTCCTGCACCTCCCGACTATTTTGTTACCTATTTTTTGCCACAAAGTTGCAGTATTTCTTGTGGAACCTGAATTGTCATATTTTATTAAAATGTAAGTCTTTGGTAATAGATTTCCGCCCAGACTGTTCCATTTCCTGAAAAATTAGGAACTCCAGAAAATTTGGAAGTTTTGTGTTGGACCTGAACTTCTCTCTAGCCTGCCTTAAAGAGCAGGTATCTCCTAAGCAGATAACAAAAAGCTGAAAACTATTATGCTTGAAGCCATTAAAGGGGAAGTGAATGAGTTCTCCTGCCATTGAATCTTTTACATCATTCAGGTAAAGCTCGGCTTATTACACTGTCTCCTTTGAAAACTGTCTCATTGCCCATAACTCAGCTCCCCATTTCAGTATTTGTAACACCAGGGGTGGTTCTCAGAGAAACGCTGTGATGTCATAAGTAAGCCCACTGTGATTTCATGTTTCATGGTGAGATCAGAAAATCCTCATGAACTCTTTGGATACAGGCCTTCTGGGTACTCTAGCACAAATGTGTGACTATTTGTAAAACCTGCGAGGGCAACAGAAATTCTAAAAATGCATTTTCTAGAGAAATTATATTTTTGAATGTTCCTCCTTGAGGGAGATACCTGCTCTTTAAAATGTTCTCCTTCTATGCTTTACACCAGCAAGCAAAAGTAATGCCAAGCATTGTATGGCAGTTGTACTGTAGTATAACAACTGAACTGTTTTTTTTTTCCCATTGAGAAACACAGTTATAATTTGCTGTTATAAACAACTGTTTATAATGGGAAACATACACTTTCTATGTTAATACTGCCAGCAGCAGATCTTCTTGTGCACACTATCACATTTTTGTCCTAAATAACAGCAAAAGTGCTGTTTTTTTTATTAGTTGCTGTAGTGAAAAAACAGAGCCCAGCAATTTATACAAACCAAAGCCTGGGGTGGTGTGTAAAACTCAAATTTAATACACACCCTTGGTAAAGGATGCTTTTATAAATCCCTGGAACTTTGCTCTCGGGATTTAAGTAGCATCCCATACCTCGGGTGTGTATAACATTCTCATTATAAACACCACCCCATGTATTATTCTATTTTAATTTTTCTGTGTGCTGGAGCTGGTACCAGTACAGAAATGTTACAGTTGTGCTTACTCTTTCGAATGCCTCTGGTTCAGTCCCTCTTGTTCCCCTGGTTTCTGCAGTTTCTGTTAAGTCTCTTTTAGATAGATTAACCCTGATGGCAAAAATGTAGCAACATAGACACTTTGCAGGCAGAAAAAGATCTGGGATTCAATACTCAAAAGAGATGGAATACTGTAAGCCCCTGAGTATGTGGAGCACGTGGTGCATGGGACTTGCGGGATTCCCTGGCTGGCAACTGGGATTCTTGATCCCATGCACCACATGGCGTTAGACCAGCTTTTGCTGGTCTAATTTGTGGAGCTTTTTACAGGATTTGCGTCACACATTTGGCGCAAGCTGCCATAAAGGGGGTAAAGTGCTGCGTATGTGTGTGACCTACGAGAATCGGGCACATTGTGCGGCAATGTGTTCTGGGTAGTGCAGGGTTTGGTGCTGGGCTTGTGTAAGCCCTGCGTCGCCCTTTGAGAATTGCGCCCTCAGAGTCCATTAAGTTGGTGTTGTTCTAACTAGACCAATGACAGCATATTTCTGTGTGGTCGTAGACCAGGCCCCCTGGTACGAACCCTGTCCATCCTAGTACAGTAGTATCTCTGCTTGGGGGAAGGGGTCTCACTTTTTATAGCGCCATCTCTCAGTTTTCCAGTCTGCATGTTGAGGAGTAGAGTTCTGCAGAATGATGTCTACATCAAAACTGTGGAAACTCTCTCTATTTCTCTCTCTCTCTCTCTCTCTCTCTCTCTCTCTCTCTCTCTCTCTCTCTGTCAGCCTTGAAAGCTACACTACAGGGTGTCATTTAGAGGCTGCCTGTGCTTGCAGTTGGAACCCTACAATTTCTTTGCAGCACCCTATGATGTCCGTTGCGAACCCTTTGAACCCTCTGAAACAAAGCATCCCCAGGATGGCCCCCTGTTCCCACAATTAGGATATATAAATCCTGGTGAGTGGGGGATGGTTCTGCTGAAATGGTATCACCATTTACTAACATACTAACATACTAAAATGCCAGCAGAATAGGCCTAACGGCTTTCGTGTCTGCTCGTTTGGTCAGTCCCCAGCCTGGGTGCTGACCTTGCTGTCCCTCTCGCCTTCTCTGGCTTCTCCCTTCCCAGTTCCGGATTTCAGTGCTCTGTCAAGCCCATAGGATCTGAGACCCCCAATTTCAATCAAGCTGTGCGTTCTGAGCTGGTCAAAGCTGTAGATGTACTGTTTCAAAGGAGATCTGTACTAAACCAGTAAGTCACTTTTTCTGCAGAAGTTGTTTTTCAAATATGGGTTACAATTGTGTTATTGTTCCATTATTATGGATGTTTTAGTTCTCTCAGTAGGCATTATGATTCACGGATTGCTGGTAAGGATTGTTTGAGAAGTGTATTTCCCCTGTCAGCCCCCGAGATCTATAGCAGAATACGGATGCTCTGTGACGACAGTGTAAGAGCTTAGAAAATACATAAACTACACCATGCGGCTCTAAAATTGCCCTTGCCACCAATGTGTGAGTCAGAACCACTCACCGAGTTTACTAAAGGTGAGTAAAGATGGAACAGTAACATAATGTAAACCTATATCTGAAAACTAGCTTCTGCAGAAAGTAGTCTTGCATGTTAAACGCACTTCTTCTTTCATATAGATTCAGAAAGGAGATACTACATTTTGCATTCTTTAGAAGGAAATAAACAAAACACACACACGCACGCATTAAAGCAAGGCGTCTTCCTTTAAACAAATAGTTTTGTGAAGGAAATGTGCCATCTGGGGCAGGAAACACTCCCAGGGAGTTCCTATTTCAGATTATTACTTTTATCCTAGCTGAGAAGCTGGTGCCCCTTGAGTCGGTCTCTTTCTTGTTGCCGTGCCATGCCATAGAAATGGAAGCCAGTTCCCTCATCCTTGGAAATGACTTTCCGAGTCCTGAGAAGTAAACAGTCTTGTGCAGCTGGTACCCCTGACTTGTATTAACCTTTCTGACCAAAAATAGGGCCCATTAAAAAAAAAGAGTTTCAAGGAAATACCATTGTACAGAGGAAAGTGTCATGGTTCAATTGTGTCAACTATTTTAACAAGGGAATAAGGGACTAGGTAGATAAAAGTGTCCACCCACTGTCCCAACCTACACACAGCCATTGAGGAGAGACAGTTATTTCAATGACACAGAATGCAAGTTTTGTAAGGGGGAGTCTTCACTGCCCTGTCTCAATGCAAAGGAATGTTCAAACAAAGTGGGTCAGGCCAATTACTTTCCATGAAAATGAAAGAATGGAACTGGCCATTTTGTGGGAGGAAAAAATGGAATTGCCATTTCTTAATTTTTGCACTAGTGTGGTTTTGCATCATTTTTTTTACAAAACTTTTCTTGTGGCTGTTTTTATTTGCACAAAACCATTCCACTTTGCACAAATTGTCCATGCAAAAAAAAACCCTGCTTTGTACCAATTTTTAAATGAAAAACAAACAAACAAAAAACATTTAGCACCTTAGTTTGTGAAAATAGAGTCCCTCAATTATGTGTAAAACATGCTGCTTTTACAGAAAATGGTGGTGGGGGGGGTTGTTAAGATCTGCACAAGCTGGGATGGACATTTTTTATGAAGAATCAGTGGCCCTAAGTAGCCTTTGTCCCAAACAGGCTTAAGAAGTTGCAAAAAACTTTGAAACAAATGGCTTTACTATTAGAAAAGCACGTGGCAAGACTCCTAAATGGGGAGCGTTCCAATGTGGACCCTATTATGGTTTCTTACTGGACCATGTCTGGAGCTGACACTGGTCCATCAAGAGCAGAGTTTTGAAAACTGCCATCATGACTGGAGTCAGCAACGATAACATTTTGGCCAACCAGGATTTTTCAAGCTGGTCACCTGGCCACGATGGAAAAGCTGCTGCGGAAATTCCTAGCACAATGCACAATGCACACTTGCGACAAATACTCAAACAACTATTCGCCACACGGAAAGCTGCAAAAGTTTCCACAAAATGTTATTCTATTCTGTTAATTCATTCCTGGATATGGGTCTTTAACTACACCATTGTGAAAGCACCTAAAACATGCAGGAGATGATGGTGAGCAGTCTGTTCACTTTCACGAGAATCTCATCTGAGTCAGTTAAAACTCAAATGGCAGTCAATTATAGATAAAAAAGAGTTTAGAGAAAAAACCTTGCCTTTTTGTACAACTTAGTTCTTAGAATGCAATCAATCTTTTTTTTTATTGTCAGTGATTCAATATAATAAAGTTTAATATATATTTTTTTTACTAGGAAATACAATTAGGCATTTAATGTAATTGAGCACTTCTTTAAATTGTGCCCCCTCCCACCCAAAAAAAAATAATAAAATATTGCAGAACCTCATGGAGGTCACTTTAAAAAGATACAACTAACGTTAGTGCATATAGTGTTCTGAGCTTGCAGTGTCGTATTTTGATGATGTGTCACACATTTTGCCCATTTGTCACACATCTTGTCACTTATTTGGGTGATGAAAAGTTAAGAGGTATGCCTCTCTTCCCCCGGCAAATAATTTCCTCTGTGTAAGGGGGAACTCGGGCTGTCATCCTAAAACAAAGTCACAGCTGGCATCAGCAGGAGTCAATCATCCGACATTCCGAAAATAATATGACATTCAACCCATTCCATTCCTTACTAGTAATTTGGCATGAAAACAGGAGCTATGTCCCCGTGCAGTTCCTCAGCTGTCGATGATTCCTGTGTAAGGAAGGCCATAACTCCATGTCTGTAACATCACAATCTGTTGCTGGAGAAGCGAGTTGTGATGTCACAAGATGGGGATTATGAGGTCAGCTAAGAGATAGTCATAAGGAGCCATTAAACACTAAGAGACAAAGATCATTGTTTCGTGGAAATGCCTACAGGAATAAAGAATGGAATGGCTTGCGATTCTAATTTTTCTGATACCAGTTATAATCTTTCTTTTTCTGTTTATGTTGGCAGCCCAAGTTCCTCATCAAACGAAACTAATTTCAGCCAGTGCTAGCCGTTTTGAACACACAAGAACTAAATAATGTGACTGAACTGGGACTTGAACAAGGGAAACTGTAAAAAAGTAATGGGATCTTGTCCATTGGAAACATGTCTTAACGTGCATAACTCAGTGGCTACTTTTCTTAACAATGGGGAACCCCATTCCATCTTATTTCCCTTCAGCTTTATCCCTGGACTGTGTGGCAACAGGTATCAGTGCAACTCACATAATACTCTGTTCATTGCTCATGCAAGACCACTTTTAGTGACAGAGAGGACAAGCTCAGAAAAGAGGTAAATTCATGTGCTCAGATGTTAAAATTAGGCTCAGTGTGAAGGGGCACAAACTGCATAGCTGCACAAAAACTGATCAGGTACTCTGTAACAAAAAAAAAAAAGATCCTTATCGTTGTTGCTGCACCAAATCATATTGTTTAATCAGGCTACAGACCTGCAAAAGAAAATCTCCCTAGTAATCAAGATCTGCTTAAGCAAAAAAAATAAAAAATACAAGCTTACCAAACTAAAACTGTACACTTCATGAAACTGTATGATGTTTTTTCATATACATTCTGTTTATGTGCCCCCTCCGCTCTGCTGTGGCAGATGTACCTATCTGTCGGTCTGGATATACCAGACTTTAGACATTAAAGAGCTACAGGTAGAGGGGGGATTTTTCTTTTAGTAGTTGCTCCCTTTTATTTTCTCCCATTTGAGCCTTGTAACCCCAGACCCCCTTTGGGATGCACTCCCTGATGTGAGCGTGTGTTAGCATGCTCACATGATATGCTGCAGGGCTTCCCTCACTCCCTGTCTCCTGAGTGCTCTGGCAGCCATAAGGTAGTGCTACAGGTTGTGACTCCCTCCCCCTCCCCAAGAGGAGGAGATCATCCCCCTGGGATTCTCAATCCTCTTCCCCCCGGCCATCCCCTGACAATCAGGGCTCATTCCCAAACCTGAGTCATCAGCGTCACAGGCAGTAGCCCCACCACTGCACCAATGGGCCGACCTTATATGAACTTTAATGGTAAAAACTTTCAAAGCTTTGAACAATACAAGTTTTTCTTGAAGACTGTCACTCATGGCTGGCCAGCTAGGGCAGTGGTAGTGCTCTGCTTAACACTGAGATTACCTGGGTTCATGCCCCGAGTCCAGGACATCTGGTGCCAACTGGTGAGGCGGGGTACTGGCATCTATCTCAAATGTCTCCTGTGTCAGGGAGGGAGGGAGGGCATCTCTTTCTACTGCACAACTCCCCTGATGGCTAGGGGAAAGGGTGTTATGTAGGAAGCAATAAGTGGTCCCTCTGGAGCTTCCATCAGCATGCACCTGGTCACCTGGCGAGTGCCTCAGGGGCATCGCACTACCAGTTTGGATCTAGCAGGGGAGTTCTGAAGGTAGGTCAGAGCTCACCCACTCTTTCAGCTACCCTGATAGGCATTCTGCTAGGCTGCTCCTCAAGATCACACACTAGGAAGGGATAAGAGAGGGCTTAGTGGGAAAAAATACTACAGCAGCCGCAGGCAGAAGAAGCCACCCCACGCCACTATAGGGCCCTACTGACTCCTTCCCCACCTTGCTGGCTCCTCTCAGAACTCAACCATGGAGCGAAGTATCCTCCTCCTCCTTGCCTGGGTAACTGGGGGTACTACTACCCACAGAGGGTAAGGTGTGGGTTACAGTCAGGATTTCAGAGAGGATGTAGAGCAGAAGCTGGTAGCAGGCTGGACCATTAGAGGACTCCTACAGTGGGCAGAAGGGTCAGGGCAGGTGGAATGAGGACTCAGCATAGGTGCGAGGAGAAATGGGAGTAAAAATAGAAAGTAAATAAAAAGAAAAGACTGCCACTTACAAAGCAGGGTTGTTATGACAATGGTTTAAAAATGTCTAACGTGGTCTTCCAATTCCTATCCCTCGATTCTTTAACTTGGAAAATATTGTGACCATTACTCAATTTAATACAGTAAAATGTTTAATTCAAGTACTGTCAGATACAACACGAACAGCTCTTGCTCCCAATACCCAACATTTCCACCAGCCACTTGGCGGGGGGCAGAAAAGGGAGAGAGAGAGAGAGAAGGGGAGAGACAGAGATGGCAATGACCTGTAAACTGCAATCTGAGCAGCACGAAAAAAAAAACGTAAATTACAGTAGGTTTTTTTTTCTGATACGAAATAAAAACTGTTTGCTTTATGCCCAACTCTGCTTAGCAGGAGTCAAGGAGCTACTGCCTGAAATATCTGTACCCTCATTACCCTCATTTTCCTCTGTCACCCACCATGACAATCGGGATCATAATGCCTGCCTCTCCCCTCGACTGTGAAGACAGGCAAGTAGGGACCTTCTCTGCTGGTACTGATGCCACCACTTAGCCAGCAGGGGTGTGAATGCCAGGTGGACCACATCCTCCCTTCCCTGAAGTTGAGTGACCCATGCCCGTGATGTACTCTACCCTTACTGGTGCCAGTGTGAGACCTCCTAAGTCTCACACATGCCCCCAGTTTTCCAGGTGACTGTATGACGCACTACTGCTGCACTGCAGGAAAGTTTTCAACTTAAACCCCATGGTGTGATAAGGGAACCCCAAAACATTCTAGCACATTCAGTGAGAAGACAGGAATCCTGCTACCTAAGCAACTTCCTCAAAAATGCATACCCCTCCTTAGCAGGTAGAGGTGCGTTACTTACTGGAAGTTCAACTTTTAGGAACTCATCAGTGTGACATCACAGAGTCCTACTACCATTGTTCTGACAGCAGAGGTGTGATATGCAGTGGAAGAAATTGAGAGAATTTGGGGAAACGCAGTTCTGGGAAAGGAAATAGTCTACAAGTCTGACTCTCTTCCAGGAGAAATATGGGGAAGGATAGCTCCTGTGTTAAATGTACCTGCCTAAAGGCATAACACTAACTAAAGTGTAAAAATCCAACCTATAATGAGAAACGAGTCCCCAGACCCGTATCCAGTGTGTTCAATCCTACATCAAAGGGGGTGGGTTCTCCCAGTGATTTGTTTTCCGTTTCCACTACCAGCCGTATGATGAGTTTTGTGCAGCTTTGCTGAAATTTCTCTTTACAGAGGATTCCTAAAGAAGGCCTGTGGTTACAACCTCGATTCCCACTCTTTTTTCAGTATATTAGCCTTTTGTTTTGTTTTATGTAGGATACTCTTTACATAGAAAAATATGGCCATGTGTACATTTCATTTTTCACTAAGGCAGGCAGATATGCAGGTAGACACACATACACGCACATATATATGTACATACAGTCACATTTTCAGAAGGTGTATATTGTATTTCTACAGACTTTAATGTATGGAACTACCTCAAGCCAAGCATTTCAGTGTACACTTTTCCTGTGAGAATGTAACTTTTTTTAATCATTTTATTCATGCCACATGTAACGTTATTTTGTAATTGTTCCTTCTTTGTTTTGTTTTGTTTTGTTCAAATATTGAAACTCATGTTGTTAAATGTAATAACTTTAGAACGCTGCTCATCAGAGATGTTGCATGGGGTATTTTGGTATACACTGTGATCTTGTTCTCGAGTTCCTGAAAGAATATGGACAGTTGGCGGGGATGGGGTAGGTTGTTGGAGGTTCTGAGAATTCTAAGACCGGTCTTTTTTCAGCAGTGGGAAACAAAAACATAAATATGTCTTTAAAGATAAGGAAGTCCTAAGAAGAAACTGACCTCTGATTTAAGTGATAAACATCTTTTGAAAAAAAAAAAATATTTCAAAAGCATTTTCATTTTGGGGGGCTCAACCACTTTGAAGACTCAAACATATGTTTTATACCTTAGCCAAACTTCCTTTAACCCCTCCTCCAACTTCCAGGCCCCCTTGACTGCATTGGTCCCCTGAGCCAAAACCGGTGCTCAGCTGACTGGAAAGGAACATTTGCCAGCTGGGATGCTGCTGGTGCCTCATTTGTGAACTCTGCCTTTGCAAATTTCATAAAATATGGCAAAAAACTTAGCAAAATTGGCAAAGCTGATTAAATAAATCACTAAAGATGGGATCTGTGGATTTGTCAGTGTATCAGATATTGGTAAAGAACACCATTCAGAGAGCTCGTAGTGTCCTCCAACGTTTCATAGTTCCCTGGTTACTGTCATGTTCTCTCTGTGGGAAGGACCCAGAGATCCATTTAATGTGCAACAGCGCAAAGTGGCAAAAAAGGATGCCAGTCTGAGAGAAACCAAGGGGAGCTCTTAACAGATCCCAAAGAAAGGTGCTGGCTGAATTCTGAGAGATCAATTTTAAATGTATAAACTTTGAACCAAAAGGATTTCAGAGCAGTGCAGCTTCTGCTCAACCTGAGAAAGTAACCAGGGCTATAAAATGTTGCTAGAGTAGCAATTACGACTGTCTATTGTGTTTTTTTAAATAAAAACATATAAGACACACTAGTAATGCAGTGAGTCACGCCCTTTGTCAATATCGACTACACTGGTTAACTGACTGTCTTGGCGAATACCCCTCCCATTGCTTTATTCAATTTACAGGGCAAGAGGGTCACGCTAGATCTTGGATAAAATATATGGATTTGTCCCACTACATTCAACGGGGCTCCATAATACTCATACTTGGAAAAAATGCCAAAAATTGTAATTTGCTGCTTTGTTTTAAAGGTGACTAGCAAAAAAATAAAAACCCTGCATTCTATGATTCATTTAACTTTTAATCCTGTTTGGGCTACAGATTCTGTTTTTTTTTTGTTTTGGGGTTTTTTTTTTGTCAAAATGTTTTTTTTTTTTCATGACTAATGACACTACCACTAGAAAATGTTTAAAACTTCATTCTGTTCTATCACCCGAGGGCAGCTGCATATGACATCACTGCCACCTTGTACACAGCCATTTGTGGTACAGTAGTAGTAATATCATAGGCTGCTCTCTACTGGTAGCAAATCAGAATGCAGTGTCGTGGATTTTTACAGCCACCTTTTCATTATGTATGAAATGTGTACACCGTCTAGAACAGCATTTTAAATTTAGACACCACTAAAAAGAATAACAATAAAGTTAGAGGGTATTTTATGAATAAATAATGCAGAAGGTAAGACTTTATTAATTTTCTTTGCAGGTCACGATTAAGTAGATAAAATAAAAGTTCTACGTATGGGATCTGGGGGCACTGCAGTCTCCAGTTTCAGGTAAACCACAATCTGCAATTCCCAAACTGACAATAACTGATAGAGAAACACTTGCCACATGTCACAAAATGTTTCTATTTTGTAATAGGAATTACCCCTGGTGCCTAATTAAATTGAATCGGACCACAGGTTTCCACCCAGTTACCAAACATTTCAATAAAAAAAAATCAAATAAATCACTTTCACATTTTGCCCAGACTCCTTGCTCTCCACAAAACACAGTCCCAACCCGGTATTTTCCAGTTCACCACCAGTCCATCAACATCACTGTCCATTTTGCCAAATCCAAAGCAAGGTTATATCTTGGGGAGTCATACCGAGGCAGTCATGCTGATGATCGTGCCGGTATACCAATTGCCTCAGGCTGATGGGCTTTGTGATTTCCTTTTCTAGTCAATAATTACTGTGCATGTTTGATGGCCAACTTGCCACCCCACACAGCCCAATCCTAGTGCACTACGACTATTCAGGTCACATAATCTGGGTCAGCTTTCTAAATGCATTTAAAATTGAGATATCTAATAGTAACACCAACAAAATAAAGTAGTCTGCTAATGTGAGGCAGACGACATAGAATGTTTGGAAATAATGTTTAAAGAGCAGCTGACACCGTTGGGAGAACCTTGACAAAACATAATATCTAGACACAGTTCAGCATATTTTTCACATTAGTTCTATAGTTCTCCTCATTACTTATTACAGTGGTCATCTGCATGAAAACAGGATCTTTGCTTCTGAAGAGTTAATTTACTCCTGTTTCCTTCTCCCTACCTGAAGTCATAGTGCACTCCTTGTGACCTCACAGTTACTCCCATGGCAACAGACTGTGATGTCACAACAGAGGATTATGACTTGAAGTAGGGTGTAAGCTATAGAGGCAGATGAACGCTAAGGGATAAAGATCATATATTAATGCACATTTCCCTCATTAATAAATAATGGAGAGGAGAAATCTATAGACTACATAAGGCATGCAAACAGAATTGTACCTGAATATTAGTTTTTTTCCAAAGTTTTTATTGTGGTGTCAGCAGCTGTTTAAACACACTTTGATTTGTGATTGTTTGATCGCGCTCTGTGTACACTGCAGAATCTGCAATGGTAACATCACATAGAGGATAATGTATGGGCAGCAGTTAACAACCAGGGTGTATTTGCTTCAGGAGGTTACCGTGGTATATAAACCTCGAGAGTGAAGCTTGAGAGGTTTACAGCTACCATGGTAACCTGGAGAAGCAAATTTACTGTGGCTAACTGCTGCCCATAAATTGCCTTATATAATGTATGGGCATCAGTATAAGGAAAGCTGTGGAAAAAAATACTTTGCTTCAACCCATGACTGCCTCCACGTTGTTCAATCCTCCTCGGTACAAATTAAATACTCCAACCCTTCCACTTACCTGCCATTGACGACGTGGAGACAATTTGATTTCAGTTGGGAGACTGGGACACTGCACTACAGAAAAAAAAACATAAGGATGGAATCAAAACTAATTCAGAGGTGGATGTGTTTGCTGGGGTCAAAACAGGTCAGCATAGGGCTAGAGGGCCTTCCGGAAGTACTAAAAGTGAAGCAGAGTTCACTTGAGGAGACTTTTTTTTTACCGAAATACAGTGCACAACTGCCATTACCATTTGAATACTGCCTGCAGTACCGATACCTGCTTAGCGCTACTGCAGTGGAATGTGACAGCATTCTTTCTTGTTATGGTGTCCTTCTACAGTGGTTAACAGCAAAAGAATGTCGGAATGATACCATAACAAGACTGTGTTTCTACTGAATTTTGGCAATAACAATGTTCTACCATACACTATAAAGCAAAATGACAATCCAAGATCTCTACTGAGCAATGCGTTACGTAATGAATAATCCCATTGTAGGGTGTGCAGCAATATTGCAGAACACCCTGCATGAGCTGCGAGGCATGAGGTACAGCAAAGGGCCTTCGACCTTCCAGGAAGCTAGGTTATTGTTGCATTGAGGCACACCTGGAGTGGATTATTCTAGTTATAACATTTAGAAAAAGGTAAAAAGTGTTACAAGCATGAGTTATGCACTTTCTACGCACAAAATAATAGTGTGAATGCATGTAAATTGCGCATAAAGTTGTTGAACAGATCCCTAAACTTGCAGCTATATGTAGCTTAACTTATCTCTTGTACATGGAAGGTATGCATTTCACTGATGTGTTAGTGATAGCAAGCGAGCAGTTAAGCTTACTATATATGTGTATATATATATATATATATCTATATATATATATATATATATATATATATATATATATATATATATATATATATGAAACACATTTTATATTTATCCATGGCATGTATTTATTGTAACAGTCTGTGACAATGTTTTATACCCTGCATTTCTACTTGTAAATATAATGTAACATGCTTACTATGTGAAAATACAGCCTCAGAATTTACAAAATATTAAGATGTCACCTTTAAAATAAAACCAATGGTTCACATATTGAATTAGTGCCTGGGATGTGATGTCTGTGTTGTATTTCCCTGTGAGAGTTACATCACACTGCTATTCAGTTTCATCTCCTGTGTCTCCTTTCCACTGGCCACTTCAGAGGGAGTGGCACACACTGCAGCAAAGAATAAGCCTCAAACTGCAACATTGAAAAACGTTTTCCTATCTGAAAAATAAGCTCCTCTGCAAATACAGTACAATGTTCCTCTTTCATTTCCACTGAAAACTCTGTACAATGTAGGCATTAATTTTCCACTGAACGCAGTTATGCAGATTAACAGACTTCAAGGCAGGACTTCTTAGCAACCTCTTGATTTACAGAACATGTGACCCTCCTAGGTGCTACTGTAGTGTCCTTTCAGCTGAAGTTGGCATCATATGATAATATAAAATCACACATGCCCCCACAATGCAAAGCACCATGGGCTGCATATGCAAATCACCACAGAATGTTATGCTGGTCCAACTTTAAGCAGAATTGCATGGCGCCGAAAGGCTTCTCACACAGTTTGCAAAGGGTGCTAACAGAAGACATAGACACATGTTTCATCCTACCAGAACTCATCAGTATGCCTCGTCTGTTTGACACCCCAGTGGAATAGACCAGCTACCCCTAAGGCAGTGTGCCTGGGATATATTGTGGTGAACCCATTAAAATAAAAAACTATTTAAAAGACAAAGAACCTCTGTGCATAAACACTGAGGCAAGGGTTACCCCAAAGGGCATTTGGCTGGAAAGCCAAGTTTCAAGAAAATACAAAATCACACATGCCCCCACAATGCAAATCTCCCTGGGGTAACCCTTGCCTCAGTGTTTATGCACAGAGGTTCTTTATCATATGATAACCCTTCTTGGTGTCAGCTGGGATCAGGTATAGCCCAGGGACACCCTCTGTGTCTAATGGATAAGGTGGTCAGCTTGCCAGAGGGTTCTCCACATCTCCCTTACCGTCACTCTTTGTATACATCTCCCCAGTTGTGGGGTGAGCTCAACTTTGACCTCTGTTCAGATAGAAAATATCACTGCAAGAGTGGTTTATGCAGTAGTCTCTCTGTATGAACATGCATTTACTCACACACATGGGAACCTGGTCCACAGCAGCTCTCCTGGTTAGTACTGAACAGACAGGTGCACTCCTGACCCCAGACTTGAGTCAGTACCTTAGGATCCCTTTGTAAAGGTTGTACCCCTTGCACACATCAGGAGCCACACTGTCCCTCTAATTCCTTTTGCTACACACCAGTGAGTGAGGTTATACCTTGGGTCAGTGCCAGTTCTACTCTGCATAACTTTACCATTTTCTACCACTAGGCCATATACCCTTTGAGTTTAACATTTTTTCACAGACACACACACGCATACACACACAGTAACACCATAGTGACTGATCAGCAAGTGATCAAAAGGCATTTCCACTGTAGGGAGTTTCTCCTGAACTTCTGTTCAGTGATGGCATACAGAGTTACCCTGGTCCTGTAGGTGATCGCCCTGTGCCAGGACAGTCTCCCCACTGTATCCCTGATGCCACCTCTGTGCTGGGCACCTTACATCAGCTTTGTTACCCTCATGAGCAGGTGTGCTGGGTACAGCATAGCAGTTTGTACTCTACCCTGCCTTCTGGCAGTGGCTGTCAATCACCCAAACCCCTCTGCCAGGGGCAGTAGCTCTGATCCCCATCCCGGCGTGGGATCTCCTATACTCAGTATAGGCATATCTCCTGTCTTAGTTCACAGAACAGTCTCTCTCACCAGGTCTCTCTCCATCAGCAGCTCAGCTGACAGCAGCTCTCAGGCACAGGGCTGCCAACATTCCCCAAGAGGTGCCCACTCCATCTTCTGTGGGGCCCTCCCTGTGCCAAAAGGCTCCCAAGGACTCCTCTTGAGGAGAAGTCCATCAGGGTTTCCACACCCTCCCAGTTTATCCTTTATATGCTCCCAGGATTTAACAGAGGTCTGCACTAAATGCCACCAGATCCCTTCCCTGGGGTCACTGCCATTGTCATGGGCCTGTCCCTGGGAGGCTACCAGGTGACTGAGCATCAAGGGATGTTAGTCTCAAAAGCTGGATTTGACAGCTGAACTGTGAGATGTATTTGCCACCTCAGGCAGTCTGATGTGACCACAGGTAAGATATCTCAAGGGTACCCTGGCAGCCTTCTCTTACTGGCACTCCAAACTCCACCCACTAGACACTGTCAATCAGTATGCTTGTGGCCTGGCTTTCTAGTTCAAGGATGGTAAAGGTGCCATGAGATTTTCCTGTCAAGACATCTGTGCTACTCCACTCATTACACTTAGTGTTTCTACTATGTAAGTCCCTTTTCCCATATAGATCTACTATTGTGACAGCACACTGCCATGGATTAACACTCCAGTGAAATTCTGAAAAAAGAAAAATGAGGGGATGTTGGCTGGATTCAAGCCCACAACCTCTTATTTATGAGGATGTAGACCTATCCAATACACCACAAAGCCAACCCAGCAACAAAGGTGAGCTATTTAGCTGTAGAGGGTTAAAACCATGTCAGGAGGTTCCTGACAAGACAGTCTAATTCCTGAGAGCGGAATGTAATTCCTGACAGGAGAATTTCCTGATAGAAAAATCTCATTCCCGAGAAGAAAATTTCCAGACATGAAAATCTCACGGCATATTTATCATCTTACCCTTTCTAGTAGCCAACCTGTCACCTTCTAGTGAAAGAAGGGGGCTGATGCAGCTTCATAAACTAATGCTGTCCTGTTTTAGTACAGCCCCTAAATATACTATGCACTTTTTTCACCATTATATTTATCCATTGTTTTCCCTGATGTACCCCGGAGCAGTCTAGTGCCCCTTACTGCAGTAGTGCATCTGGTGGGCAGTGAAGGGGATGAGTGCACTCCCCATTGCAACAAACTTGCTGCTGCTGCTGCATCTCGCATTGCTAAAGAAGTCTAGTTTATTGATTGCAAGAAAACATACATTCAAAATTATAGATTACATTTGTATTGTCTGTAGTGTTGGAATTCTGGGGGGGGGGTTGCCAGGACTTGGCCCCCAAACTCTGAAGAGAGCCATGTTAACTCACGAATCACTGCCATTGACTTATACTGGGAAAGGAGGGGGTCTCAGTTTAAAGATAGGACCCTTATGGGTCCACCTCGCTCCCAAAGCTGATAAAGTTTCATTCCAACACTGTCTGTTTCTTAATTAGAAGCTTTTCTACCACCATTCCCACAGTGCATGGCCGAGACTCAGGTTATTTCTAAGTTTACAAAGCTCACACTTTCCCTTTTACCTATCACGTGCCAAGTGTCCAGAAGATGAGAAAAATGCAAGTGTGCGCCTTGATGAGCATCTGAAAACACCACACTTTTCCTTATTCCTGGATTTATTTATTTAAAATTACTGTTGTAAGATAGTCCAGCTGAGAATACAGCATCTCTTTTTTGGTGGAATTCACTTCTACATAGTTTTATAGCTGAGCGGGATTGAGGCACAGGAAATTCACATGATGAGTTAATAACAGATGGGCTTCCTCTCTGATATCTCCTCACATTTCTACTTTAAAGCAGCAGTGAAAATGTCATCATACCATTTTTAGTGATGTTGTATTTTTTGCAGAAACATTATTACACCCATTTTTTCCCCACTGCATTTCACTCCTGAATTGAAATACAGGGTTCTGAAGTTTTAAACATAACGTATCTCTTGCCATGCCCATCACGAATAAACTAACTATTCTGAAAATGTATAATTTTATCAAAACACACAAACACTGAAAGCAGTATGCTGCTGCAGTACATTCAATAAAAGCAGTAAATGCAGACATGTATGTTAGATATCAGTTTTCCCAAACTATAGACATGTCCAGACATAAAGTTAGATAATGCTATTTAAGG
This sequence comes from Neoceratodus forsteri, assembly GCA_016271365.2. Classification (NCBI taxonomy): domain Eukaryota; kingdom Metazoa; phylum Chordata; order Ceratodontiformes; family Ceratodontidae; genus Neoceratodus; species Neoceratodus forsteri. The sequence continues at coordinate 31,980,354 of JADMNL010000026.1, read as the reverse complement.
TACAAAATCACTAGGTTTCTGCACTGCATACATGGCCCATTTCCACCACAGAAGTTTAAATTTGGGGAGTACAGTACCTGAGACACTCTCACAGTCAGCTTCTCCACAACATATGTGTCTCTCATTAATTTATGCTGTGGTTCTACAGTGGGTGGTTTATTTGAGAGTCAGTTTTTAGTTATACCCTTCATAGCCAGTAGGAGGCAGATTGATAGGATTCTTCTGATGGGGGGTGACCTGTATCCTTCCGACATATCCAACAATAGAATAATCTGTAGTGTAAGAACCAATGTAGGATTACATAACTTCCTCCATTTCTGCTGTAGTGTAAACTAACCAAAGTTTATGTATATTTCAACAGGACTGGGTTTTAGGTAAAAGCCTGTTTTCAGGACTGTCCTGTGCACAAACCAAAGAAGTCACAATAAAATAGTATAATAGCATACACAATAAAGAAGTACAATAACTTATGCAATAAAATAGTATAACATACACAATAAAATAGTATAATAACATACACAATAAAATAGTATAACATACACAATAAAATAGTATAATAGCATACACAATAAAATAGTATAATAACATACACAATAAAAAAGTACAATAACTTACTCAATAAAATAGTATAACATACACAATAAAATAGTATAATAACACACACAATAAAATAGTATAACATACACAACAAAATAGTATAATAACATACACAATAAAATAGCATAATAACATACACAATAAAAAAGTACAATAACTTACTCAATAAAATAGTATAACATACACAATAAAATAGTATAATAACACACACAATAAAATAGTATAACATACACAACAAAATAGTATAACATACACAATAAAATAGTATAACATACACAATAAAATAGTATAATAACATATACAATAAAAAAGTACAATAACTTACTCAATAAAATAGTATAGCATACACAATAAAATAGTATAATAACACACACAATAAAATAGTATAACATACACAATAAAATAGTATAATAACATACACAATAAAAAGTACAATAACTTACGCAATAAAATAGTATAACATACACAATAAAATAGTATAATAACACACACAATAAAATAGTATAACATACACAATAAAATAGCATAACATACACATAAAATAGTATAACATACACAATAAAATAGTATAATAACATATGCAACAAAACAGTATAATAACATATGCAATACAATAGTATAAAAACATACACAATAAAATAGTATAACATACACAATAAAACAGTATAACATACACAGTAAAACAGTATAATAACATATTCAATAAAATAGTATAACATACACTATAAAATAGTGTAACATGCACAATAAAATAGTGTAACATGCACAATAAAATAGTATAATAACATATGCAATAAAACAGTATAACATATGCAATAAAATAGCATAACATATGCAATAAAACAGTATAATAACATACACAATAAAATAGCATAATCATATACACAATAAAATAGTATAGTAATGTACACAATAAAATAGTATAACATGCACAATAAAATAGTATAATGACATACGCAATAAAATAGTATAATAACATATGCAATAAAACAGTATAATAATATGTGCAATAAAATAGTATAATAACATACACAATAAAATAGTATAGTAATATACGCAATAAAATAGTATAACATGCACAATAAAATAGTATGACATACGTAATAAAATAGTATAACATATGCAATAAAACAGTATAATAACATGTGCAATAAAATAGTATAACCTACACAATAAAATAGTATAGTAATATATGCAATAAAATAGTATAACATGCACAATAAAATAGTATAATAACATATGCAATAAAACAGTATAATAACATGTGCAATAAAATAGTATAATAACATACACAATAAAATAGTATAGTAATATACGCAATAAAATAGAATGTACAACAAATATTTAAGCACAGTCACATACAATAGACCACTTTATAAGAGCTACTTTAAAACTGTTGTACATGGGTATATTTCTTATTTTTGGAGGCAGTGAACTACATGCTGCTGTAAAACTAAACAACATTGTACCATATCTTGATCTTGTTTTTGGGAAATGAAGGCCCCTTCCAATCGCCTCCCAAAGTGAGTGTTTTGAGGAAACTGGGGTTAGCTTGTCTAATAGAAAGGATTGAGCCTGTCCTGCCATGTATTTGTGTAAAAATATAACAAATGCCTCTACCTCTGAATTCTCAAAGATGCCCAGTTTGCTTTCAAGAGCAATTTACAAAGATGACATCGTTAGACTCGAGAGACAGGGAGGATGGGCGGAACAAGGGAAAGATCAGGCAGAGGCACTCAATGAGTATTTCTGCTCAATGTTCACAAAAGAAAGGGATGGCCTAATACTGCAGGGGAAAGGGGCAAGGGTGGATGGGGGGCACAGATAACAGATGAGTTCATCCAATAGGATAGAGTTCTGAAGGGCCTTAAAGGCTTGTGGGTGGACAAGGCACCAGGACCAGACGGTGTACACCCAAGGGTCCTGAATGAACTGGCAGAGTTGTTGGCAGGCCCTCTGACAGACCTATTTAACATCTCCTTGTAGATGGGGAATGTACCCAGGGACTGGAGGATGGCTCACGTGGTACCCCTTCACAAGAGTGGACCCAAGGACCAACTGGGTAACTACAGACTGGTGAGCTTGATTTCCATAGTAGGGAAGTTGATGGAGACCATTCTGAAAGAGAGGTTGATAACCTTTCTTGCTAGCAATGGCCTGCAGGATGAGAGACAGCATAGGTTTGTCACAGGAAGATCTTGCCAAACTAACCTGATCGATTTCTTCGACTGGGTCACTAGGGTGGTTGACGAAGGCCACGCTGTAGATGACCTGTATCTGGACTTCAGCAAGGCTTTCGACTCTGTGCCCCACGGAAGGTTAACGAGCAAGCTGAGGGACATGGGAACGGGAAAAACTAATGGAGTGGGTTGAGAGCTGGCTGCAGGGCAGACAACAGAGGGTAGTTGTAAGGGGGGAGACATCCAAGCCAAGGCTAGTAATGAGTGGAGTACCACAGGGTTCAGTCCTGGACCCTGTTTTGTTCAATGTTTTCATTGCAGATATTGCAGAGGGGGTCAGGAGTAAGATCTGCCTGTTCGCGGACGACACTAAGATTTGTGCAGAAGTAGACAATGAGGAAGAGAGCCATTCACTCAGAGAGGATCTAGCTAAACTCAAACGCTGGACTAGGGAGTGGCAGTTGGGGTTTAATGCTAAGTGCAAGGTCATGCACCTAAGAGACATAAATTCCAGGAGCAGCTACTGGCTGGGGGGGTGCAGATAAAGGCTTCAGAGGAGGAAAGGGACCTGGGGGTAATAGGGGACAAGAAGGTAGCAGAACAGTGTAGGAGGGTGGCAGCAAGGGCAAATAGGATGCTGGGGTGCATTGCCAGAGGGATCACCTCTCAAAAGGGGGAGGTCATCCAGCAATTGTATAGATCACTGGTGAGGCCACACTTGGAGTACTGTGTACAGTACTGGTGCCCATACCTCAAAAGGGATGTGAAATTACTGGAGGGGGTGCAGCTTAGGGATACAAAAATGATCATGGGACTAGGGGAGTTGCCATAGGAGGAAAGGTTGAAGGAGCTCAACATGTACTCACTGGAAGACAGAAGGGTGAGAGGGGACATGATAGAGACCTTTAAGTACTTGAAAGGCATAAACAAAGTCAGGGAGGGAGGACTGTTCCGCTTAAAGGGGGGGAAGGTCACTAGGGGGCACAGTCTGAAGTTGGAAGGGGGAAAGTTTAAGAGGGAGATGAGGAGGCACTACTTCACAGAGAGAGTAGTAATGGGTTGGAACGCACTGCCAGAGGAGTTAATCACTCAAAGAACAGTGGCTAGCTTTAAGAGGAGTTGGGATAGAGTCATGGGCAGGGTTAGTACGACAAAAACACAAAAGGGTGAAGGACCGGGAAAGAGGAGGATGGGAGGGGTTTGGGTGGGGCTGCTGTAGTGATAGGAAACTAAGAGCTGCACAATCAGGCAGACTTGATAGACCTATGGGCCTTTTCCTGTCGGCAATTTCATATGTTCGTATGCAACTTTGTTGGTGGATCTGTGAGACCTAGGACAAATCTTGTAATATGATAGTGCAATCTAGACAGTTTTTGTAGGCTCCCCTTCTCTGCCATCCTGCATCGTTTTGGTGCAGTGTTGTGCTGCTTACCATCGGAAATGTGTACTTGTATCCACCTAACACACCCACAGCAGGAATCCAGCATGTAAAGCAAAAAGAAACCACGAGGGAAAGGATTTTTTTTAATTGCTGGTGGCAGCCATATTTAATGAACTGAGCCATTAATTATCAACTAAGACTTAAAAGTGTATTTTAAAACATCAGAAAGAAAAATATACTGGCAATTATTCTCTAATTATCTAAGAAATATATTATTGCTTAAAAAACTATACAGTGACATTTTATGCTGATTAACAAATACTGCTGCTTTAATACAAACTATTTGTTCTAACTCTGTAGTACTGCTGCCAGGATGGGGGTTGTACTATTTATTTATTTAGCTTTTGTTGACCGGGTAAGGTGTGCTAGCCATGGCAATGACTATTTTTAGGCATGACACAATCCTGGATGGAGGAGGCAATGTGGTCCAGTGGTTAGAGCACTGGGTTGGGAACCAGGAGAGCAGAGGTTCAAACCTTGCTAGAGCCAAATACTCACTGTGTGACCTTGGGTCAGTCACTTAACTTCTGAGTGCTCCAGTCCACCCAGCTGCAGAACTGCATAAAACCAGGACCAAACTGGAAATAAGTTGTTGCATCTCTGCTGGGTAAATAAATAAAACATCCAGCTACCAGTGATATTATGGGGCTGACATCACACTAGTTTATGAGTGCTAGTTTAATGTAACTCCTGTATCTTTTTAAAGCAATGAAATAAACTGAAAATCATCTACTTCTAGAATGAGCTAGCCTGTCCTGAAAGGGCAGCAAGGCGTGCCTCACAGCACCCCCTAGGAGTGAGGATGCATCATGACAACCAACCCCTCGAGTTGCTGTATTGCCTTTTTTCTAGTTATGAATCAGTACGTAAACTTTCATTGCTATTTCAAAGTTGCATTACTTTCAGAGCTCTGTCAGTGCAATTCTTAACATAGCGCTGAGGTGTATTTTTAACTTTAATATTCTGCCTCATTAGGATTACAACCGGTGTTTGATCTAAGTATTCCTGTGCTTCAATTCCTACAGTAAGCTGCTTTAGCTGGAATGCCTTTGATTCAAGTGACAGAAAAAAAAATTCCACACATGCATATTCACCGTCTGGTTGACTCCTTCCTCAGCTGGTGTGTTTCACTTACCACTGCATACTATACTTATTCCCCACATATAGAATAATGCATGGGGAACTATGGACAACAAGGCTGTGTTTCCATCAAGGGGTTCTGATGACATCATAGAGGCCTCAAGCGTGAAGTTCATGTAATATATAGAATAATGTACAGGTAACCATGCATAACAAGGCTGTGTTTCCACCAAAGGATTCTGATGACATCATAGAGGCCTCAAGCGTGAAGTTCATGTAATGTATAGAATAATGTACAGGTAACCATGCATAACAAGGCTGTGTTTCCACCAAGGGGTTCCGATGACATCATAGAGGTCTCAAGCATGAAGTTCATGTATTGTATAGAATCATGTACAGGTAGCCATGCAGAACAAGGCTGTGTTTCCATCAAGGGGTTCTGATGACTTCATAGAGGTTGCAAGCATGAAGTTCATGTAACGTATAGAATAATGTACAGGTAACCATGCAGAACAAGGCTGTATTTCCACCAAGGGGTTCTGATGACATGATAGAGGCCTCAAGCATGAAGTTCATGTAGTGTATAGAATAATGTACAGGTAACCATGCAGAACAAGGATTTGTTTCCACCAAGGGGTTCTGATGATATAACAGGGAGGGACCTCAAGAGCAAAGTTAATGTGATATACAGAACAAAGTATGGGCAACCACATGACAGCAAGGCTCTGTTTCAATCGGGGGTTCTGATGACATAACAGACACCTTGAGAGCAAAGTTAATGTGATGTACAGAACTATGTACAGGCAACCACATGCACAGTAAGGCTCTGTTTCCATCAGGGGGTTCTGATGACACCACAAAGACATAGGGAGTGAAGTTTGAGTAATGTACAGAATGATGCATGTGCAACTATGCCCAAAAAGGTTATGTTTATATTGAGGGGTTATTTTTTATAATTGTATTTCATTGAAGAATGTTTCATAGAAGATACAAAAAAGAGAGTCTGGCAATAACGCAGTGTTTTCAGTATCATTACAGAGGACTCGTTGAGAAGACAGAAGACACTCCCACCAGAAGGACTAATCCACACAGTCAATCTTGCTTTTTGCTCAACTGTATGTAACTGACTCCTGTATGCTACTACCTGTGTAACCCTCCCGGGTCGCACCTGAAAATAGGCACTTGGCTGTCTAGTGTGCCCTACCCGGTTAACAAAAACAAATAATAAATAAACAGAACCCCCCCCCCACTATGAAAATAAACAAAAATCAGTTGGTCATATGTTCTGTTGTACAGTTACTATCAATAAAGTTAGGGTACAGATATTTCATCAGAGTCGATCACGTCTGTATCCTCTCCACTTGGTTCATATTTCTTCAAATATATGACGTTGATTTTATTTATTTATTTTATTTATTGAAATGCTTCACTAGGAAGGCATGCTGAGCAACAAGTTGCTCATCTCCCAGTGTGACCTAGGGGTAGGGAACAATGGGATAGAATACAGAGAAACGTTATAATGTTGGCATATAATTTGCTTACTTGCATACAATGAGAGCAGGAGGGATTACAGGTGGATAACATTGGCTAACAATGCAACAGTTAACTATAGTAGATATGAAGACACGTATAGCAAATTGGCAACAGTTGATAGCACTGGAACACATATAAAAACTTGGCAACAGTATGTAGCACTAGATGATAACGTGACCCAATACTAATTGGTAGCCATTAGTGTAACATAGATGTTCAAGATTTACAGTGATTGGAGTAAAGAGAGGAAGAATGGAAGGAGGGAACGAAAAATTGCAGAGGATAGAATGAAAGAAGGGAAAGGAAATTTATGGAGAGACGCAGACAGCACGATTTTCGAGGCAAACAGAGATGACAGGGCAGACTAAAGTGCATATAACAGGGGTATAGGGGTAGGTTATAAGTGCTTAATTGAGTGTAGGGGTAGGCCAGCGTTAGGATATGTTAACTGGAAGGGGGGTAGGGAGGAGAGGAGAGGTAGAGTGTGGCAGGGTGATGAGACAGAGAGAGATATTGTAGGTGGGAGGTATCCAAGGTGGGGAAGGGGGGTAGTTGAAATTCAACAGTGTCCTGGCATCCCTATCTGGGCAGGGCGGTGGACAGCCCTACTGGTAGGACACCGGTTATAGGTGATGAGAGTTATTTATATACAGTGATGCAAGAGAGGGGGGTGTTGGGGAAGGGATGTTGTGGGAGGGGGTAGCAGAGGACAACTATAGAAGGGGGGTAGCACTCCACCAGTGTGCTAAGTGACCCTGCCTGCACATGGCTGTGATCTAGCAGTGACTGAGGGGGTGCAGTAAAAGGAGAAATAGGGGAAAGGGGGTAAAGCTCTTACCCACCATGCACTATGGATCCTGCCTGTACAAGGCAGTGATCGAGCTCACAGGAAGGAGATAGATTTAGGGTAGAGAAAGAAGGGGGAGGAACACTTTAGGAGGATGGAGAGTAGGGGACAAGGAAGAGCACAAATCAGAGGGAACTAGAAGTGGTGGGGAGTAAGGCTTAGGGGAGATGGCGGGGAGTCATGGCAGGCACAGGAAGGGGCAAGGAAGTTCTTGAGGGCAGAGTTAATGGAGTAGCAAGAGGATGAGTGGCTAATCTGAGGGGGAAGTGAATTCCAGATTTTTGGGAGGCCATAAGAATAACCCGTTTGGCCAATAAGGGTGGTGTAGCGTGGGACCACCAGGGTTCATGAGTCATTAGATCCTAGGGAGTGGGAAGTGGGGTGGTTGTAAAGGCAGGGGAGAGATAGGAGGGAAGTTCATCCAGCCAGTGCTTTGAGGTGAATTTTGCGCAGTGAGAGAGACGTTGGTTTGTTAGGGAAGGGAAGGATAGGGCATGGTGGAGATCACAATGATGAGTGCAGAGGGGGGTATCAAGAGCAAAATGGCAAAAGGAGATGAAGAGGGCATCTAGTCTGGCCAGGGAGGACTTAGGAGCAGCACCGTAGACTACGTCACAGTAGTCGAAGATAGGTAGGATCATCTTCTGGACAATCTCACGCCTAGCCATGGGTAGGATGCAGGCATGGTTCCTGAATAAGGTACCAAGCTTGGGACACAATGTTTTCTGAATGACATTGATATGACCAGAGATGTTCAGGTGTTGGTCCAGCCAGACACCTAAATACTTGAAGGAGGATGTGTCCTCGAGTAACGTCCCATCAAGGGTGTGGAAGGAGGGTAGAGAGCGAAACCTGGTAAGACTCTGTCTGGTGCTGAAGGTCATGGAAACTGATTTTTTGGCATTGAGAGATAGTTGGTGGTTTGCAAACCAACACTGAACTTTGATGAAGTCGTGCTGCAAGTTGGATGCAACCTCGGTGGGGCAGGAGACAGATGCATACAAGAGGATATCATCAGCAGCATACATGTGAATGGAGAAGAATGGAGAGCAGGTGGACGGGAGATCATTTTAAAAAAATAGAGGATAGTACGGGACCTAACACTGATCCCTGGGGGACGCCAGTTCTGATCGGGAGGGGTGGGGAAATTGCATCAGAGATCTTGACTGATTGGGTTCTGCCAGTGAAGTATGTCTTGAACTGGTCTGTGGCTAAGGGGGATAGCCCAGCTGTTCATAGGGTATCAAGGAGAAGGGAGTGGGAGACTGTTGAAGGCTTTAGCCAGATCGACAAAAATGGCTGAGGTGATCTGGCCATTGTCCATTCCCGTGAAGACAGAATCAGTGAACCAAAGAAGGGAGGAGGAGGAGGTGGTGGTGGAGTGATTTTTCCTGAAGCCAGATTGATAAGGGCTGAAGAAGGAGGAGTCATTGAGGTAAGCAGTGAGCTGGGAGATGGCTAGGTGTTCCTGAAGTTTGGCAAGGGTAGGGAGAAGAGAGATGGGGCAGTAGTTGCCAGGGGAGGTGGGGTTTCTGACTTTGGGGGAAGGGAAAGACCACTGCATGTTTCCATGGGGAAGGTACTGAGGCAGTTAAGAAAGAGAGGTTTAGGATAATAGAGAGTGGGTAGGTGATTGCTGGGGCTGAGAGGGACAGTAGTTTAGGGTCAAGGCCATCTGGGGAGAAGCCTTTTGGAGGGTTGATCGCTAGCAGGGCATTTAGGGTGTCATTTGGGGAGACAGTAGCGAAGGAGAAGGGGAATGAAGGGGGGTCATTCATTCATTCATAGGCAATAGAAAGGGGAAGAGGGAGGGGAATAGTTTGGGAGGGACTGGAGTAGCTCATCAGCACAAGTGGTGTAATAGGAGTTGAATTCAGTAGCTACTGCAACTGGATCAGCAACGAGGGTGGCATTTATCTTATGCATAGGGATGGATGGACAGGATGAGGGGTAAAGAGGGTGTGGACCACTCTCCAGAACTTGGAGGGGGAGTTGATGTTTGTCTCAAAGGTAGATCTGAAGTACTCTGTTTTGGCTAGCCTGGTAGCCTGGGTGCAGGCATTACAGAGTTTTCGGTAAATAAGAAGGTTATTTGGAAGCTGGGAGACTTTGTGCCATTTCCAGGGCCGATCTCTGGCTCTGAGGCAGGCTAGTAATTCAGGGGTAATCCAGAGAGAAGTGATGACCTCTAACCCTTGTTTGTTTTAGGAGTGCGAAGGCATTCCAATTTGCTAGGAAGATGTCTTTAAAATAGATTAGGGCTTTATCAACCAAGGAAGTGCTTGCTAGAGGGGACCAGTCTGAGAGGGCAAGGCTATGCAGGAGAGGTTCCAATTCTAGGGATTTATAGGTCCGCATTTGTAAGATTTTATGTGAGGATTTAGGGCTGTGAACTTTTCTGACCAGGAAGACTGGGTTGTGATCACTGAGAGCATCCAGAAGGATGCCGGAGGCGATGATTCTATGAGGGTGGGAAGTTAGGGCCTAATCAAGTAGGGAGTGGTTTGGGGTCTTGTGATTAGGGTGGGTGGGTTCTGTAATTAGTTGTGTGAGGTAGAGGGCACTGATAGCATTTCTTGTGGTAGATGTTGTTGCGGATAACCAATTTAAATTGAGGAGACCAAGGATGTAAAGCTCACCAGAAGAGAGAGGGAAGTAATGGAAATTAGGAGGTCAAGGGAGACAGCGGGCTGGACATTTGGATGGCAATAGATACCAGTTACAAAGATAGGAAGTGAGACAGAGAGGGATACATTGATGGCTAAGGCATCATGGGTTTCTGGGTTGGTGGAGGAGAAGACTGGAAAGTATTGGACAGATGCGCGGATATACATGGCCACTCCACCACCCCTGCCTGCTCTATCTAACCTTAGGATGGAGTAACTGGGGATGGAGACCGAATGGTCTGGAATCATTCTCTTTAGCCATATTTCTGTTATAATTAGAATGTTTGGTTTCAGGGCAGTAACCATGGCTTGCAGGAAGTCTCATTTTTGAAGTAGGCTACAAATGTTTAAGCGTAATATCTTGAAACCCTTTATGAGGGCTGTTGGGGTAGGGGTATGGGCAGCAGCAGCGGGGTAGATGGCAGAGATGAAGGAAGTAGCAGGACCAGGATTGGGGTAGATGTCCCCTGAGGTGAGTAATAGTAGAGCTAAAATGAGGAGGTGTAGCTTCGTGGATTTGGAGTGATAGGACTTGGAGGCCGAATGAGTGAGGTCGAAGGGTATAGTGAGGAAGCAGGAAGTGGAGAGCAGCAAAGAAATTTGGTAAAGTTAGTAGAGATGCATGTGGAATGATGAGGAAATGAGACCAGAATACGTTAGGGGGAACAGGAGTAATAGCATGAATATAAGTTGGAGCCTGGAGACAGGAGGTTAGGATGGGTTTGGAGTTATACTACCCTGGGCTGGAAAAAGCAGGAGGGGCGGGTAGGGAGAGGGTAAGAAATAAGATTGGGGAGGAGGTAGAAGGGAGAAGGATTTGAGTGGAGAGGAAACATCCTTAGAGTCAAGGAGCAGCAGGGGGGTGGACTTTGGTGGGTAGTAGACTACAACAAGGGGACGTAGCTGAACAGAGTTGCTTTGTTACGGAGGGGAAGGGGCACAATGTGTAAATTAAAGCACCCTCAGGTATTCAGCAGAATAGCCTGTAGTAGGGAAGCAGAAAGTGAAGGATGCTTGCTTAATTATACACCCTCTAATGAAGGAGCTGTATACCTGCTAATGGAGAGGCAGGTACTAATGGAGAGGTAAAGAAATCCTGGTATTGTGGATCTAGGTATTACCCCTTTAAGTGCTTTGCTGTAGCTCTTAGGTACTTCTCCTTTAAGATGGAAAATGAAGTGTAACCAAGTAGGAGATGGGCAGGTCTGTCAGCTCTGATAGTGTATTTAATAAAGGAAGGAGGCGGCGGCAGGGGTGGTGGACCAAAAAAATCACAAAGAAACCAGTTCAGGTTAGGCAAATGCTGCTCTGCACTGTACAGCTCACAGAAGTGTGCAAATGAGTGAACTGGGAAGCAAAATGATCAGGACTTCACTACGCAGCTGATAAAGGAAGGAAAGTCAAAGGTCAGTGTTTCTCTGGAGTCTTGTGCCCTAGTCCAATGATTTCAGCATTGGGCAGGAAACCAATGTCAGCACTCCGGGGCTGTCTGGAACCATTCAGGTCCCACAGCGATGGGTGCCAGGGTTTCAATTAGAAAAGGGAGGAAAGCTCCACAATCTCTTTCCCTTGTCCTGGGTCAGGGACCAGACATTACCTTGTGAGCTAAGGAGGAGAGCAGGCAGCAGGCACCTTCTCACCCTGTCCTAGGTGGGCGGGTTGCTTGTGGAGGGGACCGCATCAGCGGTACCAGCCCAGTGGGCTACAATCAGCCTGAGAGAGAGGAACAGAAGAGAGGGCAGTTATAAGCCTCAGTGGTGGTCAGGGGGAGGTTTCAGAGGAGGGAGAGGTGAGAAAAAATTAACAGTTGAAAAGGCTTGGGATGAAAAGGGAGGCGGAGGGCTCTGTTACAGACTCTGGCAAGGTGAAAGTAGCAAATTACAACAGGGAGCCAAAACAAAGGGTGTTAAATGGGGGCATGTATCTGACCTGATCATTTGGTGCCAGAGTCAAGGGGGAGGTCTAGTAGGCAGACAGATAAGAAATGCAGAATCAGTCTTAAACTTTTAAATACAAGTGCAGAACTTGCCATCAATAATCTAATATGCAATGTAAACACTGATTCAACTTAAAATTAATTCAGAAAATCAACTCTACAGTCCATTTAAGGAAACCCTAGTGAGAGGATCACCATAAATAATAAAAAAAAATCACTAAGAAACCAGTTCAGGTTAGGCAAATGCTGCTCTGCACTGTACAGCTCACAGAAGTGTGCAAATGAGTGAACTGGGAAGCAAAATGATCAGGACTTTACTACGCAGCTGATAAAGGAAGAAAGTCGAAGGTCAGTGTTTCTCGGGAGTCTTGTGCCCTAGTCCAATGATTTCCGCACCGGTTACAGCATTGGGCAGGAAACTAATGTCAGCACTCCGGGGCTGTCTGGAACCATTCAGGTCCCACAGCGATGGGTGCCAGGGTTTCAATTAGAAAAGGGAGGAAAGCTCCACAATCCCTTTCCCTTGTCCTGGGTCAGGGACCAGACATTACCTTGTGAGCTAAGGAGGAGAGCAGGCAGCAGGCACCTTCTCACCCTGTCCTAGGTGGGCGGGTTGCTTGTGGAGGGGACCGCATCAGCGGTACCAGCCTGGTGAACTCCGATCAGCCTTGCGAGCCAAGGAGGAGAGCAGGCAGCAGGCACCTTCTCACCCTGTCCTAGGTGGGCGGGTTGCTTGTGGAGGAGACCACATCAGCGGTACTAGACAAGAGGGCTCCAATCAGCCTGAGAGAGAGGAACAGAAGAGAGGGCAGTACGGCAATCTTTGAAATGCTTGCACTAGACAAATCCATCAGGCAAAAGCTAGCTATTTCCGATCCACCTTCCTCACCAACATAAATCACCCTTCTGAATTCTGGAAGGTGGTGCAATCATTATTCACCCCTCCATCCCAATCCCCTGACCCAATTATTAGCAGAGGAGGCTCCACAGTTTCGGACCCACTAACTGTGGCTACCAAATTCAACTCCTTTTTCACAAACTGCTCAGGTTCTCTTCTGTCCTCCCTCTCACCTACCACCCCTACCCAATCTACCCCGTTCCTTTTGGCTCAAGCTACTCACCATGCTTTCTCCTTCCACCAAATTACCCCGACCAACATATACAATGCCTTACTTGCACTAAACCCCTCCAATGGCAAATGCCCCACTGGGCTGGACTCCAAAATGCTTTTCCTGTCAGCCCCTGCCATTGCCTTCCCTCTGGCCGTGCTTTTCAATCTTTCCTTTTCCCCTCACTTCTGTCTCATCTGAATGGAAACAAGCCACGGTCATCCCCCTTCCAAAGAGGAGAGACACCCCCTCCCCTGGTAATTACCACCCTACTTTATTCCTCCCCATTCTTGCAAAAATCTAGGAATATCTAGTAATATCCCAGCTCTCCTCCTTCTTTGACTCTTACAGTACCTCTTTCTTCATCCCCCACCAGCCTGGTTTTAGAAAGTCCCACTTCACCCCCACCTCCCTCCTAAGGCTCTCCGATGCCATCCTTACTGGAATGGACCATGGCCACATCACCTCCGCCATCTTTGTTGATCTTCCTAAGGCGTTCAACACTGTCTCCAATCCTCTCCTCCTCTCCAGACTTTCCCCAGCTGGGCTCTCCAGCAAGGTCACAGACTGGTTCCACTCCTACCTAGTAAGCAGGACCCAATCTGTCAGAATTGGGAACTCCACCTCCTCTTCCCTTTCCCATCATGACTGGAGTTCCCCAAGGATCAGTTCTTGGACTGCTACTGTTCTCCATTTTCCTCAACGACCTACCTTCTGCCTGCCCACACACATCCATTCACATGTACATGGATGACACTGTCCTGTACACTTCCGGCCCCTCTACCATTGATGTGGAAACCAGACTCCAGCGCGACTTCAATGATGTCCAGCTTTGGTCTCGCTCAAATCAGCTCTTTCTGAATGCCAAGAAAACTGTCTCCATGACCTTCGGCACAAGGCAGAGACTCTCTCAGCTCCCCTTCCTCCATGCCTTCCATACCCATGGTGGGACAAACCTCAAGGACTGTACCTCCTTTAGATACCTCGGGGTCTAGCTAGACCAGCGCCTCAACTTTTCTGTACACATAGATGCTATCCACAAGAGGCTGCACTCCAAACTGGGTGCCCTGTACCGGAACCATGGAAGCATCCCGCTGCCTGGCTGCCGCAAAATTGTACAGAAAATGATTCTCCCTATCCTAGTGTAACCCCTAGGTGGCACTATCCCAAGGGCTACTACCCCTGCCTGCTTGGCTAGTAGCAGGTTAAGGAGCCTGAGTTCTGAAATGGGTGCCTCCACCCGGAGGTCAGGTTTGATAGTGGTTAATCTAACCTGGGCACAGCCCTCCAGGACACTGTAACCCCCCCCCTTTCCCCTCTAGTGGCCTGAACACTGTGCAATAATCACTTTCACAATACCCCTGGTACACCACAAAAGTACCCACAGTGTTTGCACTTACCACCAGGGCTGGTTCCTCTGGCTCGACCCTGGGGACCGCCTGTAAAACAAGGTTATGCACAGCAAATAGCAACAGTACAGTACTTTGAGTACAAACTGGAACCACAGTCAGATTACATGCAGAAAAAGTTAGATCTGATTTATTCAGGGGACTTGAACAAGGAAGGGGCAAAATCAGGTTAATTAGCTTAAAGGTTATATCAATCAAGCAGTTACGCATGCGCGAAACAGTCACACCTCTGGGTACCCAGGCGGAGAAGAAATGGACTAGCCAGAACTGTTGCCCTGGGATGCAGCTGGTTGGAGCCCTGTGATGGAAAACACAACATGCACAGTACACAATATTTGTAATCCAGAGCCAGAGGGCTCAGTTCGTAAAGGAAACGAAACAAGACAATCAGATGACACACTCAGATTAGACTGTTGTTGCAGGGAGCTACCCTGGTATTTACTCACGATACCCAAGACTGGACACAGGCTGGACAAAAATCGAGACTGCAGGTGGTAGATCTGGAATGCCAGGAGAAGCAGGGCCCACACGAGTCGCAGAGGCTTCATTCCTGTTCAAGCGTGGAGCAGGGAGCTGATCCCCAGGCAGATCTCTAGTCGATGGCTTCTCTGTGCAGTGGGTAGTCTGGCTGGGCCTGTCTGGCAAGGCCCAGACCGCATGGAGACAAATTCGGGTGCAGTCTGTTTTGGGCTGGATACAGTTTACAGCAAGCAGAACACAGTTCACACAGTGGGGAATTAACTTACAACCCACTAGCAGCTCATAGCACATTTACATTTACAGGAATTCTACTGTACCAGGCAAAGCGCTCCCCGGTCCAATCGCAAAGTGTCTGCACACACCAGGAGCTTAGGGGTATCTGGAACTCATTGACAGGCCAATCGCATTCAGCAAACTCTTCGGTCTTCTTCAGGTTGAGCCTGGCCCATTTCAGTAGCTTATTTTAGTCACACAAACTTGGATCTAGTCCAAAATAATTCTCTTCTCTCCCTCTCAGGAGCTACAGACAGGCACCCGGGCCAAAAACTCAAACTTTTCACTGTTCTCCCATGTGAATCCACTCAGGATTGCTGCTCAGAATCACTTCAGCTCCTTACTCTTCAGTTTCCAGTTTAGATCTAACTGAAAACTGCAAGCAGCCCAGGACTTCCCCAAGATCCAAAAGATTTGGTTGGCTGATTTGGCTGTTAGTCAAGGCAAAAGCTCCCCCTTCAGTTGCAAAAAAGGGGCAACAAGTTCAAAACTACAATTCCTACAGATTTTGACTTCAGACAGCTCCTGTAGTCCAGCTACATTTTAGGTCCCACAAGAACTGATTGGTCCAATTTGCAGTCCAGGACCAAGATAGTGAAGACAAAACAAAACAGTCCTTGCTACAAAGAAAGCAGGTTAGACAAACTACATTATCATTATCACTCAAAATGATTTTCAGCAAATAGTTGCATCTTTCAACAGAGCTCCCTCTCATATTACTTAGGCTGCAATCAGGCAGCTCTTAAAGAGACAGTACACAGAGGTTATACAGGCTCTGGTAATCACATTTAAACTGCTAAAATGCAGGACACCAGCCTGGCAGTGAGCATTTAGGTAAGCTCAAGGAAGACTTTTTGGGAACCCCCATTTGTAGGAGGGTTACACTAGGCTTTGGTGATGTAGTCTACAGTGCCGCACCCAAAACTGCTCTAACCAGACTGGACACCCTCTTCCACCCCTTCTGTCACTTCGCCCTCAACTGTCCTCCCAGCACCCATCATGCATTCTCTACCAGTCCCTGTGCCTCCCCTCGCTGCAAGTTAGGAAGCAGTTCCACTGTGTCCAGCTCACGGCCAAGCTTTGGACCCAGTCCTTACCCCCTACCTCTCCTCTGTCCTGTCCTTGCCTCCTTCCCCTTACACTCCCTCAGACACTCTGACTCCCACTCCTTGTCTGTCCCACACATGTCCACCCCTGCCGGCCAGGCAGCCTTCTCTCATTGCATACCTAAACTCTCCACTCTGCCATTCGGCATACCTCCTCTGTCCACCAACTCAACGCTCTCCTTAAGGCCCACTTCTGCCCTGCCTGTGCATGCACCTAACTTCTCCCTAGTCCATAACTTAGCCAGAGCACTCTTATTGTCACTGAGCAGGTCTGTGAAAGCTGTGACAGCTGCCGGCTTGTCACTCTGATCAGGCACTTATGGTCTGGCTGTTTACTCTACCTGATTATACTCTCCTGGAATAATTGATTAAGAGTCATTGTATGATGTGTATTGTATTATATTGTACCATATTCTACTTCCTGTTCTTCACTGTACGTAGTGTGCTGTTCATATATGCTGTTGTAGTACTGTATACTGTGTGTTCTCCCATGCCCCCCTTCCCGAGGACACATTTGGAATTGAGCTCTAATCCACTCAGTATGCCTTCCTGGTAAAACTTTTATATAAATAAATAAAAGCAGGAGTCAAAAGAGACCTTTATGGTTTTCTAAGGAAGTAGCCAAGGTGGTGATGAAAAAAGGTAGTATTTAGGAAGAATAGGAAAATGCAGAGGAAGGAGGACAGGGAGGTATACCAAGTAAAACAGAGGGAGTCAGGAAAGGCAGGAAGGGGAGAGAAGGCACAGACAGAGGAAAGGATAGCCAAAGGGGTAGCTAAAGGGGCTAAGATTGTCTTCAGATACACAAGTGAGAAGAGAAAAGCAAGGGGAGGGATAGTGAGGATTAGGAAGGCTGCACAGATGAGGACCAAGAGAAATCTGCCTTCCTGAACAGGTACATCTGCTCAGTCTTCACAGTGCAGGAGTGGGAGCCTGGACCACCAGGGGGTAACAGAACAGCTGGTTCATTCCCCTGGGGTGTCATAAAGATGAGGCGCACTGATGAGTCCTGGTGGGGTGAAACACATGTCTGTGTCTTCTGTTTGCACCCTTTGCAGATTGTGCGAGAGGCCTTTCGGCACCATGTATTCCTGCTTAAAGCTGAACCACCCTAAAATGTTGTGGTGATTTGCATATACAGTCCATGATGCTTTGCATTACGGGGTATGTATGATTTTGTTTCTTTGAAACTCACTCTAATGATGGGAGAGTGACCAGCAGGGTGCCACAGGGCTTGGTACTGGAACAGGTTCTCTTCAATGTCTTGCAAAAAGGCTAGTGGGGAAGGTATGCCAATTTACTGATGATACCAAAATCTGCGATAGGGTGGACAATCAGGAGGGTGTAAAGATAATGTACAGGGATATCGGGAAACCCAAGGAGTGGTCAAGAGCACAGCAGTTGGGGCTCAATGTAAAAAAATGCAAAATCAATGACCTCGGGCACAGGACTCAGGAGCAGAGGAGCAGCAGTAGTATTTTATTTCTCTGGCACCCAATGCCAACGGTTTTTGTTTTTTTTATTTAGTTGTTTAACCAGGAGTAGCACACTAAGCTGAAAGCTTTTTTACAAGAGCAACCTGGGAGCATAGGGAAGTTAAGTGACTTGCTCAGGGTCACACAGTATGCAAGTTGAAGCTGTGGGATTCAAACCAGGTCTGGTCTGCTGGCTGTCACCAGATTTGGAGCTCAGAGCCTTAAACCACTGCGCTATACTGCCTCCCATTAGGTTCTGGATGCTTTACAACATATACAGAATACAAAACAGCAGCAGAGTCATAAATTAGTTATCACAAACTAAAAACTCTCGTTGGTAACAATCCTTAAGTATTAGTGTGGTAAGCTATTGAGAACAGATGAATGCCTCAAGCAAGAGGCCCCCCTAAGCCCGCAGGCCACTGATTCCAATAAACTGAAGCTGCCACTGTAAATGTCCAGTCCCCAGACAGCTTCAGTCGTGATCTAGAAACCTGCAGGAGGCTCACCTCAGGGGTGGAGGCAATGGGGGTCTGTGACCAGAGCAGAAAATACCGTCAGGAGTAGTAGGGGCAAAAAAGCGATTAAAAAAAGGAAAAGAAAGAAAAGGATTGAATTCCTGAGCTATAGAAGATGAATCAGTCAAAACTCCTGCAGAAGTATTCAAACATTGTGCAGTGGAAGTACATTTCTTACTCAAAAGTTCATCAATTAAGTCCCAGGTAGCCATAATATGTGTACCTTTAAATTGCCTCTGTTTTTCTATAAAAAATCTCTTTCGATTCCTAACCATTGATTTTTATTTATTTCTAGCAGCCCTGTATGCAGCTAATGAGGCTACATTTGTTGAATGGCAAGTGGCAGGGAGGGTGAAGAATAAAAGAGCAGCATTCAGAAAATACAAGAATACACAGAGGGAAGAAGACAGACTATTGTATCTGGAAAAACTAAAGAAGGCAGGGAAAGCAGTCAGAAAAGCCAAAGCACGGACAGAGGAAAAATTAGCCAAAGAAACAAAGAAAGAAAACAAGACTCTTTTTAGGTACTTGAGGGAAAAGAGAAAAGCTAGAGGTGGGATTGTGAGATTAAAAAGGGAAGGGCGGGTGGTCAGCAGAAAAAAAACAGGAAAAAGCAGAAATCCGGAACAAATATTTTTGTTCTGTGTACATGGTAGAAATGAGAGAGTGGGACCTCAGCTAGGTGACAGGTTTACCAAGGGGAACAGAGTAGACACTAGTCTGTTTACGGTAGAGGGTGTCCTAAAAGAACTAGAAAAACTGAGAGTGGATAAGGCAACGGAGCCAGATGGAACACATCACAGAATTCTAAAGGACCTTAGGAATGAGCTGGTAGCTCCACTGACTGCCTTATTCAACAAGTCTTTAGAATCGGGTGCAGTTCTGGCAGACTGGAAGATGGCAAATGTCCCTTTCCATTAGAGCGGGAGCAGGGAGGAGGCTGGTAACTATAGGCCAGTCAGCCTAACCTCAGTGGCAGAGAAAGTGATGGAGTCACTGCTCAAGGAAAGGATTGTGACATACCTTGAATCCAGCAGCCATCAGGATCCAAGACAGCATGGTTTCATGGCACGAAGGTCTTGCCAAACAAACCTGATATATTTCTTTGACTGAGTGAGCAGGGAGATAGGTCAGGAAAGGGCAGTGGATGTAGCCTACCTGGATTTTAGCCAGGCCTTCAATACCATCCCACACAAAAGGCTAACAAACAAGTTGAATGGCCTGGGGGTTGGATCCAGGGTGGTAAACTGTGTTAGAAATTGGTTGAGTGGTAGGACACAAAGTGTGGTAGCGAACGGAGTTCAGTCCATTGGGAGGGAGTTGACCAGCAGGGTGCCTCGGGGGTCAGTGCTAGGTCCAGTCCTCTTTAATGTCTTCATAAGTGACATTGTGCAGGGGCTGGAGGGGAAGGTGTGCCTCTTTGCACATGACACAAAGATCTGCAATAGGGTTAACACACTGGGAGGGGTGGAAAGAATGAGAAGGGACCTGGGTAAGACACAGGAATAGTCAAATGTATGGTAGCTGAAATTCAATGCAAAAAAGTATGAAATTATGCACTTAGGACACAGGAACCCAAGAGTGGAGTACTCGATGTGGGAAGAGGTCCTCTCAGTACCCAAGCAGGAGAGGAATCTAGGGGTGATTATATCTGATAACCTAAAGGTGGGTAGTCAATGCGAGAAGGTGATTAGAATGGCCAGAAGGATGATGGGGTGCATAGGGAGAGGCATCACCAGCAGAAAAAAGGAGGTAGTGATTCCACTATATAGGTCATTGGTAAGACCTCATCTCAAGTACAGTGTTCAGTTTTGGAGGCCACATCTCAGAAAGGATATAGACAAAGTGGGGACAGTCCAGAGAAGGGCTACGAAAAAAGTGCAGGGGCTACACCAGACACCATATTAGGAGAGGCTAAAGAAACTCAGTATGTACTTCCTGGAGATGAAGAGAGAAAGGGAGGACATGATAGAGATGTTCAGATATCTTAAAGGGATAAATGAGGTGCATGGGAGTAGCATCTTTTAGAAAAGAGTGTGGACAAGATTAGGGGACATGATTTGAAATTAAAAGGAGGTAGAATCAGGGGTAATGCGAGGAAGTACTTCTTTACAGAAAGGATGGTGGATCCTTGGAACAGCCTCTTAGGAGGAGTGGTGGGGGCAAAAATGGTGGAGGAATTTAAAAATGCATGGGACAAACACAAGGGGACCCTAGAGACAGAGAGGGAGGAAAAGCCGCAGATCTTCTACAGTCTGCAACTGTAAATGGTAGAAAAATTGGGCAGACTGGATGTGTCTGGTGGTCCTTATTTGCCAACAAATTGTATGTATGTATGAAGAAAGTTACAAAAGGAAAACAAGTACAACATTTAAACTATGCCCCTCTATACAGTGGCTCAACATTGGGAACGGCCACGCTTCATTAACATCGAAACATATATGGCATCTCACATGTGTAAATATATTTCTGAACAAGCTTAGTGCGGCCAGAATTAGTGTGTGATTAATTTCTGAGCATGGGCAGTGGCCAGCTTCATTTATCTTGCTGTGTTTGGTCAGGATAACACTTTTTATATTTATCAGTACACATGCGGCGTGTGTGTGTGTGTGTGTGTGTGTGTGTGTGTATGTGTGTGTGTATACACACACAGGCAAAACATTAGAGCCCTGTTATTATCTTCTTGATTTTGATGGTCAAAAATTAAAAGATTTCACTTATTTTAGGAGTTCTGACTTAGAAGTTCACTTTAAAATGTATCAAGTCTAAACACAGCTCCTGGCATCTGCATGACCTCACTCACTTTTCCTCTTGGCAGGTCAAACTCATAAGCTGCAATTACAGTTTACAGCAATACCCACAGTATTTGGGCGAATGGTAACAATTACTTGACAATTAAGCTGGGTGCACTGTGATCCTATCAGCCAGCGTTTTCCCCCACTTTCATGGAATGGTTGTACGTAACTCTTTCTTTGCCATGAAAAATCACAAGCTCCGTTTAGTAGTTTTATTTATTTAGTTTTGTTAACCAGGTAAGTGCACGAGCCATAAAATGACTATTTTCAGGCATGATCCGGGAGAGTACAATACAACTACAGCATGCAACATTCCAGAAATACATTACATAACCGGTACAGTCAGTGCAATAAGCAAATAATACAATATGGACAAGCAAGACATTCAAGAACAAAGTGGCTTAACTTTGAAGGCCTAAGCAATGTGAAACGGCATTGAAAATAAAAGGGCAAAAGGCAACAGTGAGCAGAACAGATGGTGAGCAGACAGTGAACAGAGACACGTATGACACGAGCCAGTAGTAGGAGACAGATAGAGGAGAGAGGGAGCTAAAAGGAAAGGCGAGGACACGTCAAGGAGAGATAGAAACTTGGAGACAGGCCGAGGGGGAGATGGAGCTGGTAAGGTGGCAAGATAAGGACCATGGCAAGACAAGAGAGATAGGGAGGTTCACAGGGAGAGAGCGGGAGGGGATCAGAGAGAGACAGGATGAGGGGTAGGGGGGCATGGGAATGAGTTAGCTTGGGCAATATGAGAAGCCTGCTTATCTTGTCTTAGCTAGCTCCTCCCATAACACTTATTATATAGTCCATTGTCAGCAATAAAAAATCATACAAGACTAGGGATAAGTGGGTGACATGACACATGGTGAAGTATCGTCAGAGATGTCAAAAAGAACTCCCGACCTTCCCACAAGTAGGTAAGGCAAGGACTTGTTTTTTTAACAGCACTTTTACTTTATGCTATTCTGAAGTACTTTACAAGTTTTGAACTGATGCCTCACCCATTAGGGGTGCCCAGGGAGGTCGCTAAAGCTCAGAGAGGTCAGTTACAGATTGAAAAGAGGTTAAGCTTAGGGAGGTTAAGGGACTGGCTCAAGGTCACACACCCAGTAGGATGCAGTGATGGGACTCAAACCTGGGACTCCATGCTCATAGGCATCGCTGTGCTTCAGCCATAAGGCTACACCGCCCTCCTGGTGAGAAAGTCACACATTTGTTATACATGCAAGGCATATTTCTACCATGGGTCTATAGTCAAAATCTGCCAGTGCCCATCTCCCCCCATCTGAAACCCTTATTTCATCTTCAACACTAAAAGATGTAATTATCGCTCAAACAGTGTAGGATTGTTCTACTGTAAGGAATACATAATAGGAACTCCTTGCTATGGATTAGTGACCAGTGTCACAGTCCCTGGCCTCTGTCCCTGTGTGCCACGCTCGTGTTCCCTCTCACTTTCTGCCCTGTGTGCCCAGCATCACTGTCCTTTGCCTCTGTCCCCATGTGTCTTGGTTGCATTCTCACTTTGTCCCGTTACCCAGCAGTTTAATAGCATGACTGTCTCTGGCAGTCACATTTACCTGCCACAGGCTTGCTTGCCTATCACTGTTTTCACAGTTACGGTTTGCTGCCCCCTTGACTTTAAAGCTTCCATAGGAGGAACAACAGACAGTAACAACAAACAGTGTGCGGCCAGTAAATTGGAATGTACGGATTTTTATTTTTTGTTTACTAGGAGAGACACACTAAGCTGAAAGCTTGTTTACAGGTGCGACCTGGGAGCACAAGGAAGTTAAGTGACCTGCTCAGGGTCACACAGTATGTAAGTGGGTGCTGTTTATTCATTATAATTTTGTTAACCAGGTAGGCCCACTGCAGGCAAATGTCCCTTTTTCAGAGGTGACCCAAAATTACTTACATAAAAGACAACATTCTATTACAATTACAAAGCTATGGTACAGGGATGCAGCAGGGAATACGAATGTAGAACCAGACAATTTTAGTTAATTACAATGTGGAATTTTACAAGACAATATGAAAGAATTTCATCAAGTAGACATAATGACAATGTTGAATTTTACAAGACAGTATGGAAGGATTTCAGCAAACATGGTAGGCAAGTTCAGAACATTAAGTACAAGTGGAGAATGTTACGGGGGAGACTGGTTTTAAGGAGGTTTTTAAACGTCCCAAGAGAGGGACATTGTTTTAGGGGGACTGGAAGGCTATTCCATAGTGGGAGGGTCTTGCTAGAGAAGAACCATTGGTCGGATAGGGACCTAGTTTTTGGAACCTCCAGAACAGACTGCTCAGAGGAGAGAAGATTTCTGGTGGGTGTTTTTATTTTCACCAGACCAGTGAAGCTAGGTAGGGATCCCATTAGGATTCTGCATGTAAGGCCTAGGATAGAGTAGTTTAGCCTATCTTCCAGGGAAGGCCACTTCAGGGATGTGAGCATAGTGCAGTGGTGCTCCCTGCTATCCACTCCAGCTGCAAATCTGCCCATTCTGCAGTAAATTTGCCCAACTTTGCTTAGCTCAGTTTCCTTTAGTAAGGTTAGAATGGGAGCTCCATATTACGGCATAGGGAGGAGAAGGGAGCTAGCTATGGAGTGACAGGCCTCATTTGTGAGGCAGGACCTAAGCCGGTAGAGTAGGCCAAGTTTTGGAGAAAGCAACTGAGTTGTGTGGTCCACTTGTGGTCTTAAGGACAGTTCCTAATCAATTAGGATGCCTAAATATTTAAAGTTGCTCGCTACCTCAAGTTTAGCTTCTCCGGTGGGAATGATACAGAGAGAACCAGACCTATCAGAGCCAAGATTCTGGGACCCTAGAAGCATTGCCTTCTTAGTGTTCAGAACCACTTGATTTGAAGCCAGCCCATTGTCGTAGGTGCAGGGCACTGACCTGCGACGCCGGTGACCTGGGTTCAGGAATGAACCTGGGACACCGAAGGGTCGGCCAAGGGGAGAGAAGGATTGAGCATCCAAAGACTGCTTTCTTCTCTGGGGAGGGTGGGGAGTGTCGGCGCTACACTGACACCCAGCGGAGGCTGGGTGCACTTCTTGCACCAACAACAGCACATTTGGAGG
This sequence comes from Neoceratodus forsteri, assembly GCA_016271365.2. Classification (NCBI taxonomy): domain Eukaryota; kingdom Metazoa; phylum Chordata; order Ceratodontiformes; family Ceratodontidae; genus Neoceratodus; species Neoceratodus forsteri. The sequence continues at coordinate 31,955,815 of JADMNL010000026.1, read as the reverse complement.
GGGGGCAGACGCTGGTCATCACTGCACATCCCCGCCCTTGCAAAATACCAAGAAAAGTCTGCCTCCCACCACCTGAATGATGCTCACCCCCCCCACCGCTGCAAATTGGCTCCAAGGCCAACTCCCACCCTATCCCATCAATTACAGCACCCTTCAGAGGGGTTCAGGTGCTGTGACACCACCCTGGGAGGTAAGCCAGGGGGTCCTGGGAGAGCAGCAGATATGGGAGTCACAGCCGAGGGTCCATGACCAGGCAGATGGTACCAGCGGTAGGAAGCACCCCCCCAAAAAAAAAAATGAACCACCTGATTGTCCATTAGCCATTTTTCCCAGGATGGCAAAATCTAGGTTCAGACCAGCCTCGGTCGCATTTACTTTTGTATCAGATCTATAGAGGACAGCATCATCCGCATATAATAATGCTTGGGCCTGGCCGCAGTTAGTGAGCAAGTCATTTATAAATAGTGAGAAAAGTAGAGGCTCCAAGATGGAGCCTTGGGGAACTCCATCCTGTATCACTCTAAAGGATGAGAGGTTGCCTCTCCATCTGACAGCTTGCGAACAGTCCGTAAGGTTGTTTTCCATCCAGGCAGCAGATAGTTGGTCAAGTTCCAGGTTCTTTAATTTCAGGATGAGAAGATCATGATTTACCAGGATGAATGCCTTAGTTAAGTCTAAAATGATAGTTCCGGTGGCTTTTCCAGAGTCAATGGCCCAGGGGCTGTGTCTGTGCCATGATGCTTTCGAAAACCATGCTAAGCAGGGATAAGCAATGAGAAGGCTTCAATGTAGGACACCAGTTGGTTGTATATAAGCCTTTCTTGTATTTTTGACAGTTCACTGAGTATTGAGATAGGACGATAGTTCTCTATATGCTCCTTATATGTAGTGAAATGTAGGTGTCAGCATGACTCAGTTGGTAGTACATCTGCCTCTGGGCCACATCTTAAACTTTGGCACCCGAGTGCAGTACTAGTGGTGTGCTGTACTTTCAGTGTATACTGTCCTTTGGATGAGGTTAAACCGAGTTACCTTCTACCCATCCCTGGTGATGTCCTGGTGAATGTCCAGGTGAAAGTGAAAGAACCTAAGACACTTTTTGCTAGAGTACAGGAAGTTTTTTATTAACACAAATCAGACAGAACTAAATACAAATATTTAGAGTCATGAGAAAAGAATAGAAAAAATAATACAGAATACAAAAAAGGCAAGATAAAGTAAAGTAACCGTAATGCAAATTCACAGAGACATACAGAAAATTCATCCCTCAAAAGGAACTAGAAGAGCTCCAGGGGGAGTGTTTCCACAACTTATCCAGTATAAGCAGAAGCAATGAATCTTGTTCTCTATGATAAACTGACAATAGTTCTTTATTAATAGTCTCAATTAGGACCTGATGTAGGGTACATTTCTGTTTGAATACAAACTGACGCCTGGTTTGCCATATGCACCATTTCAATATGGGCAGTATTAACCACAAAGTTTCCAGATGAAATGTGATCCACCACTCTCAAAAATCTTGTTATACATATCCAGCCTGTTGGTGCAGAGGGCTGAGGCGCTGGACACCTTACCTCATGTCATGCTGGCGACCCAGGTTTGGGAATGTCCTCGGGTTGTCAGAGAGTCAGCACATGGGGGAAGAGAGGGAGAAGGACTGAGCAGCCGAAAGGCAACTCTTCCCCGGCCCTGGTAGTTCTGCTCCTATCGGGTGGTGGCCCAATGGGTAGCATAGGTGGGATGGAGCAGCAAATAGCAGGAGGGTGCCTCGAAGCATGACGTGCACGTGCCTCCACACATGCATGCATGCTCGGGGCATGGGGACGGGCAAAGGAAAGGGGTAAAAACTTGGGATAAAAATCTATATAGAAAAAAATCTTGATATACTAAAAAAGTATAGGTCATTTGATTGAACAAATCCCATTTCCATGCCTTGGGTATTTTAGTCTAAAAGAAACCAGTATATGTAGTATAAGAAAAGAATAAATGTTCCATGCTTTCTAGTGTCAAACATAGGAGGTAGGCGGCGTGACACTTTGATAAACATTGACAAGGGCATGATCGCATGTAAACATATTTAGAGAAACTGGAAAGAAACCTGAACCCAGGAACTCCAAACAAGGGGGATTTCCCAGTGCGCAGCAGGCTACTCCTCTAGTGGGGAAGACACTCTAAGATCCATGTGATATGGAGGGGGTCTTCTCTGAGCAGGTATACCATACAGCAATACATTTAAAAAGTGGAGTGCAGTGTCATGAGAGCACTAATTGGAGAGTTTAAAGGCACTTCCTGATGAAGCCAACTCAATTGTAGGTGAAACGTTGAATATGGGCCTTATGAAAGATGAATAAAATAATTTTATAGAAGAACACAGGTGCTGTCAATCATCATTTGTTGCACCCCCAGTCTGCTCTCTTATTGAGAGACTTTTGTAGCATAAAAATCTATACAGAAAAACATCATGATATACTAAAAAAGTATAGGTCATTTGACTGAACATATCCCATTTCCATGCCTTGGGTATTTTAGTCTAAAAGAAGCTAGTATATGTAGCATACGAAAAGAATAAATGTTCCTTGCTTTCTAGTGACAAATGGCTGTCTGGGTCTGGTCAAAGGCAAAAATGGTCAAACATGCTTTTATCGTGGGTATTGTTCCATACATCTAATTTCCCAGGGCAACACATCAAGGTCATGTCCCACAATTTTTGTGGGATTCTGATAGTTCACTCGTTAAGCAAGACTCCTGTATCCTGGGGAAACAACTGAAAACTGCTTGTGGAGTAACATATTCGACTAACATTATTATTACATGATTGTTTCCTTGTATGACATCTGGCCTTTTCTGGTTATATTTTCCACTGTTTTATCTTCTTAAAAAGCTCAGTCAAATAAGATGCCATTGTTGCTGCAATATTTCGAAAGACCTTTAAAGTCGCGGAATACCACTTTCCTAAAAAATAAGCACAACTGGCTTGAAAAGGAAGTGACCACGTTTTTGGTAGCTCCTGCAATACTGAAAAATACTATAAAACAAGGAACTGCAAAAGAAAAATAAAGACAACATAATGGAGCATTCGTGGACCAGGTGATGTTCCACGACTTGTATTGCAAAGTCACCATAGCACCTGCATGTATCACCATCACCAAAACTCAGCTACAGCCAGAAAACAATACCCCCAGTGCTTCGAGGCTCAAACAGCCTCTCCAACAGGAGGAATGCTGGGATGTCACTCTCACCTGGTTATGAACCCATGTTTTGATTAATTCTTTTATTGACTGCCAGATTGTACAGTTTTTATTAACAGCCCAAACTGGATTCTGCACAGGTTCAATACCTCTGAGAGTGGCATCGCCTGCTTTCATGTAATAGTGCATCTTTAAAACCATCAGTTCTAATGCAAAAGGCTGCCCATAAAATTGAACACTCATGTTTCTAATTCATTATATTTATACAAACCAGACATTCTCTTATACGTATTTACAAGACTTCTGAACAGTAATTGCACAGCATGACTAATTCACAGTAATAACATTCAAGGAATGCAGAAACAAATGGGGGAGGGGCAAGGATTGAAAGGCATTGTTTACATCATAAATAATTGAGTGATTCAGCTCCAAATTCCGCTTTTAGTTTCATACCAACTGAAACATTTATATTTACTTCAAGCAGAGAGCCTGTACAATGTGTGTGGCTGATATGTCATTTATATTATTTATTTATTTATTTAGCTTTTGTTAGCCAGGTAAGTACACTAGGCAAACACATGCTTATTTTCAGGTACGACCTGGGAGAGTACAGGAAATCAAAGAACATACAGAGTACAATTTGAAGCAAGTAGGTCAGATACACAGATGTCAGGAGAAGCATAACATACATAGTAAGATATCTTGGGTCATGACAGTAATCATAGTCAATATGCTAAGGTATTGCTTTGGGATACGATGTGAATGAAAAGTGCAATATAAAAGCTGATTATTCTTCTTCTAAACAGAAAATCCATAATGTAAGCCTTGGAAAGAGTCTGCAGCTCGCCTCCTAATTCCCCCCATACACATCCATTTCACCACAATTTCAACACCTCCCCAACCTCAGTGCTTCACCATAATGATCCAGAACAAAACCAGGATCACTGTTCAGGTGGTATATCACCCAGACTGCCAATTCAATATGCAACACACACACACACCCTGGCCACAAAGCCCAAGAAGAGGCTGTTTATACAGTGTAATCTTGTTTAAATTACTTGAGCTCTTTAGCTGCAGAAATGGGCAAAGGTGTTATTACCTTAGAAAGCTGCATTCTTATGTTTTTGTAATTATTCCCTCTGTTTTGTTTAATTCACAATTGAATTAATACGTGACTTTTTTATTACAAACCTAGGTTCAGAACCAGTGGTAGTGCCACCTGCCTCTGTTGGTTACCAGGAAGTGAAAGGAGAGAGGGCACAATAGTTGAATTTTTTAAGAAGATAAAACAGTGGAAAATTCAACGAGAAAAAGTTAGCTGTCATATGAGGAAACAACCATATAATATGATGAGAAAGAGAAAATAGAAATAGTTGAGGCAAAGTAGACAGATGGAAATCGTGGCCTAGGACACAAAATACAAAGTGTACATTTTGTTGCTATGTGGGTAGGTCAGCAGCACAGAGGGCACCAACATAGGAGTAGTATTTGTTTACCAGATCATGTGCCATGGTGTGCCCTCGTGTAGAGCTGTCAAGTACTGCCTGTGACATTCTGCCCCTTTCTTATGGTTATGGTATGATATCTGTAAAATAAATAACTGGTGTGTGTATGAAACTTGGCTCACACAAGTTGGCAGATTTGGCCTGTAACTTCAAAGTGTCAGTAGCTGAAACCAGGAGGTAATAAAACAGACCAGAAGGAAACAGTTCATTGGAACATCCTTCCAGAGATGGTTTACAGCCTGTTGCTGCTTTTGAAGTTAGAACTTAGATACAAATTTTATGACGTTTTAATGGAAAACTGTCATAAACCCCATCCCCCCAGCCTCTACTCACTTGCCAACCTGCAAAGAGAGGGTTTCATTTCTGTTGCAGGGCATGTCTTTTAGTTTAAATTGTGTTTTTAATGACCCGGGGTGAGAGGTGCCATTTCACAGATGGAAGCGGCCAAAGCCGCAACCTGTATGCAAATAAGCTTAGTATTGTTCCGGCTGTGTGCCGGAAGGCTTGTTCATGACGAGCGGGGCACAGTGCCATGAAGTAAAAAGATACAGTGTACCTTGTAGCAGTGTTTGAGCCGAGTCTTTAGAAACAAACCCGATCAAAAACGGAGCAGTCTAACACATTTAGTTTTTTAATGTTTGAGTTCAGGCATACGTATTAGCGCTAGGGCGTTAATGCACATGCCCGAACTCAAGGTTGCAACTTTCCTTTAAAAAATTAAATGGGTTAGACTGCTCCGTTTTTGACCGTGTTTGTTTCTAAAGACTCGGCTCTCTGAAGAAACAAAGTTCTCTCTAACTAAATCAGCACTTACAAAAAGGTAATACTTAGCTAGCAAAGATCTAAAAGTAGTGTGGTAGGAGTTTTGTTCTGTAATTTTCCCATTTTCTTTTGGGACTGTGAGCTCATGCTATTTGTTCTGTGTTTTATTTTACCATTTTTTAGTAAATAACTATTTTCTTGAAATACTGCCTGGGTGTCTTCTCAGTTTTTTTTTTTGCATGTGAAGTGCCTGTATTTTTAAGTCTGACAACTGTTTAAAAGGCTTGATGGTGTTAGTAAGCTTGGAAAATGTAAGAATATACCTAAGGTCTCTTATAGAGTTTTAAGGGTTCATTGTGGAGACCTGGCTAGGTGCCCCTGGCAAAGGATTGTACCACAGTCCCCGAAGAGGGTACATATCTGAGCCTGTACATTGGGTATGCTAGCATAAGGTTCACAGTTTGAATCCCTCCAGAACTTAAAGCTAACAGATGATTCAGACCCAAAGCAGACAGGAGGGTTACACTATCTGTTACCTGTTCACACTATTGCGCTCTGAGGTTGGCACTGTGGGAGCAGAGGGCCTGACCTGCAAAGTGCGTTTGTGGCACTGTCCTCATGGCTCCCTAACCTGTAAGAAAAAACAGAGTGCAAGGAGTCCATTCCCTACAAATGACCCACTAGTTTTCCCAAATGTAGGAAAAGAAGACCCTCTCAAATGAAATTCATTTGAATTTTTATTGCTAAAGTTAAGATTTTCAGACCTACCACACTCACCAACGTTTCGCCAGGCGGACCCAGCTTCTTCAAGGCTGTAGTATCTATTTCAAGTGAAATCATAATATATACCAGTGTTTAATATCTTACAATGGGTGGTCAGTCCAAACGTAGGCTTTCACCTACTATGCATGCTTAGAAACTGACCATACCTGAAATGGTTAATCTGAACACCCAATTTCTTAGGTTACATTTTTCTTGTTAACTTCTACAACATACACACCTGATTCACATAATTGTCTCTGTGCATACAGAGACTTTTAAACTGGACTATTCATAGTTTTGATACTAAGGATAGCTGAAAATAGGCTACTACTTAGACACAGTGCCCAGAGCTTCAATGCTGTATTCTGAAATGCATAGGCATTGAGTGGTGTTTATGTCTTGTATGTTGTAGACTTTAACAAGAAAAAGAAACATTGAGCCTAAAGAATTGGGGGTTCAAATTATCCATTTCAGGTATGGTCAGTTTCTAAGTATGCATAGTAGGTGATAGCCTACATACAAACTGACCACCAATTTTAAGATATTAAACACTGGTATATATTATGATTTTATTTGAAATAGATACTGCAGCCTTGAGAATCTGGGTCTGCCTGGCAAAATGTTGCCGAATGTAGCGGGTCTGAAAATCTGAACTTTATCAATAAAAAACTGAATGAATTTAGCTTGAGAGGGTCTTCTTTTCCTACCCTGGAGTAGAGCCGACATTAATAAGTACCAGGTACTGCAAGAATACTTGTCTGTGGGTTCTCTAGGTCTGAGTCTTTCTCCCTTTTGGTGCAAGCAGCACCCAGAAGTAAATTTCCTTTTAGGTTATGGCTTTCAAACGTCCCAAATATGTCTTTTTTAAATGTTAATCTTTTAACTGAAAGCCTTTCGGAAATACAAGTGAGAAAAGAATCCTAGAAACATAGAAACATGGGGCAGGATTTTCCAAACTCCTAGATCGTGGTAAGCCCCCTGTGCACTGACGATGCGGCACACGGGCTTGCAGTGATCTAATGACAGTTTTTATCCCATGCAACAATTGCCGCAAGTTAGATCAAAGTTTTCTGGTCTAACTTGCACCAATCCTGGGGACCATTTTTACAGAGCTTGTGCCAGATATTTGGCACAAGGTGCTGTAATATGTGAAAACTGTTGCAACTGTGCCCGATCTTCTAAAATTGGACACAGTTGCAGCAAAGGGTTCGGTGCACTACCAGAGCCAATTTGCCCTGGCACAGGGCTGGATGAAAGTCTTGCACCAGGCTTTGAAAACCCAGCCCATAGAATTTGATGACAAGAGACCGAAGGTCCATAGAGTCCATCTCGTCATTGTTAGGTAGTTAATTAGTCTAGTAGGTAGGTAGGTAGTAAATATATTTAGCTAGTATACTATGTAGGATATTATTTCTAGCTAGTTAGTTAATATATATTTTATATAGTCAACATGTATTTGAGGCAGTATAGCGCAGTGGTTTAAGGTTCTGAGCTGCAAATCTGGAGACCTGGGTTTGAATCCCACAGCCCCCACTTGCATACTGTGTGACCCTGAGCAAGTCACTTAACATCCCTGTGATCCCAGGTCGCACCTGGAAACAAGCTTTCAGCTTAGTGTGCCACTCCTGGTTAAACAATTGGATAAATTGGATATTTAGCTAGTACAGTATGTATCATGACTGACCAAGAGTTACTTTCAGTTAGGATGTTATCCCAGCACAACAGGCTGGCTGAAGGTAACACAACAAAGATGTGTTTAACAAAGGCATCCAATTTACTAAAAAGAACCCATTTTATAACAGCAGTAAGGCACTCCCAGCGGTTGCATTATGTTGGGCTAATGGCCCTTCTCAGGTGGTGGAAGCACTCGGCTTCACCTTGAGCTTCAGCCCATCTGAGGCGTGCCGTTATCCCTCCATAAAGCACCCATATCGTGCCTTATTGCTTAAGTACAATACAGCTAGTTAATTAGTTAGCAATTTAGTTAATGGAAGAGTGACTGTGAGTTACAAGCATTATTTGGCATTATTGTTTTGGCTCCAATCCCCTTGGTGGTAAAACGAGGAGACAATAAAGTATTTCCTGTCTGCCATGTATTGCAGTCAGACTCCATCTCGAATATTCTGAAACTCCATCACTTCTGCTGGAACCGTTAGCAGTAAAAATATGGACTTGTACATCTTGAGGAACCTCAGCTCTGTATCTGTCGACCTAACAAAGAGAACATAACTCTCAAAAGATAATCTCAAAAGGTGCTGGGAGATTAATCCAATTAAAATTTAGCACTGACTACCTGTCTCATATTTATTCTGTCTGACATTTAGAATAATATTCGGGGCCTTTTTTTTCGATTTCAAAGATCACAGCCACCTCTTGTAGCACATTCAAGTTATAAAACATCCACGGGTCAATTGAAGATTGGGGATTGGCCATGTAATAAAATCCTCTGTGACCACTGGCCACTAAGAATTCTGCTTATGAGGTTATATGGCAAATTAGGTTTTGGGTGCCTCCTTGGTGGAATTGCATGAACTGGCCATCATTACAGGAGCGTTGACCAATAAACATTTTAGCTTAGTGGTCATATGGCCACTAGCTTTGAAGTGTTTTTTTTTTTTGTAAGTTGATAGGGCCTCCATGGGGTGTCTCTTATGGTATTATAGATCCAGGAGCATCATGCGATACTCCTGACCAATTGCAGCTCTTCCTTCAGTTGTGCGTGAAGTAAGCGTCTGCCACATGCTGAGTTGCTGTAACAGGCTTCTCACTGACCACTCGTGACATCAACATTCAGAAGAAAAAAGTCATTTTTTTTTTTTAGAAGAGAACAAGCTCTGCAGGATCAAAGAGTGTCGTCTCTTGAATCCTTGCATACTCTGAGCATGAGGTTGAGGCAGAAAGACCGTAACGTGAACCTGAGCTGTTCTACCTGACCAAAATTCATGACAGCAGTCTCTTATACCATAGAAGGCAATCCACAGAGGCCTTATTGACTTTGTACGCATCACTCGAGTTAGCTAAAGACATTTATTGTACCTCTTGGTCATCTGCTGGCCATGACGTGGAATGCTCCCCTCCTGAAGTTCCTGTGTGATAGACCATCATAGGCAGGATAAGAGGAGCAGTGACTCCATGTGCTGAATGGCTGAAATTGCATCAGTGATTTATAATACAGAGAACAGAACTCACGTTGTTGTCTCACTTGGCTGTCTCAGTGGATAAATGTCTGGCATTTAATGCAGTTAGCTATAGTACACTGCATTCTAGTCCCACAGACACAAAAAAAGATCAAATGCAAGGGTCAATATTATTTCAGGATACCCTTAACCCTTACTATTTCTAACTGCAGTATGCTGCACTTGCAAAACCCTGTGGCTTTTTTTGTTTTTTTTCCATTTATTTCCCCACTCTCCCCATCCCCCACCCTGATGATTGAAGTCATCGTGGCTGCCCCTTGTCTTGAGTTGGGAGGGCAGGAAGGGGCTGCCGTCACAATGGATGCCAATGTTGTTCCGTAGACCGCCTGTAGGGTGTCCCTGAATACCAGCCATCATGCACCTCACCTCTCTCCCTCCCCAATAACCAAGTGCCTCCTCTTCGTGGCATGCTCAGCCCACAGAGGGTCTTTGTGTGGAATTCTGGCACTAATAAGTGAGCTCCAGTTTCCCAGGTGTCACCAGGATATGTAGTGTTGTGTGAAATTTTGGAAAATTCCACCTGATTTTGTGGAATTGAGTCAGAAACAGAATTCTGATTTTTTTTTTCAGTTCTGTTTATTCACCCAGGCTCCGGCAGGGATGGGCCCCCATGAGTTCCCTTTCATCCTCCAACCCGACATCCCCCTCTAGCTGCCCTGACTGGGAGGCCCCATAGCTTACGCCCTATGGTGGCTCCACAAGGGGAGAGACTGAGATCCACCTTACAGCCAACAGAGATTCATGCTGAGCTGACTTTTGGTGGGGGGAAGGGAGCTTCACTCTGCTGCTGCTCCTTAGGGTTTTTCTTGTAGGCTGTCCCTGGAGACATGTACATGCAAGGATGTCAGCACATGGGTGTGAGTGCTCCCACACATGCCCCACAGACATCCATCATCATCTTTTCCCCTTGCTGTGTGGTCTTGGATGGTGTACTCTCAGTCACCACTGGGTGTCACTTGTGCACCAGGTACCTACAACATTCCTCCCTGCAGGAGGACAGCAGTCCATCTTACCTCCTCCCAGCCAGCCTCTGATGCTCTGGGCTCGTTCCCAAACCCAGCTCATCAGTATTGCAAGCCATAGCACTACCGCTGCACTGATGGTCTGGCCCAGAATTCTGAAATTTTGAAAGCAGAATTTTTTTACATAAACCATGTATTCCTTTTCCCGCATTCTGCAGGAAATGATTCCGTGGTTTATATAACTTGCAGAAAGTTATTCTGCAGTATATGTATAAAGCTGCTTATCGGAATTCTGCAGAATTTTAAAAATTCTGAAATAATTTTGTAAGCAAAAGTGCCATTCTGCACGAATTCTGTTCGCAGAATCCCATATTCCACATTGCTCTAGTGAGGTAATGCCCCCTTTCCTCAGGACCAGAATGTGGCTTTTCAATGATCAAACTATTTTTTCTTTGTTATTGCTCAGCTACAGTTGTGTTGTGTTGTGTTGTGTTGTGTTGTGTTGTGTTGTGATGTGACACTATGTTGCATTGCGCTGCAATGCTGTGTGATGCTGCTGCAATGCAATGCTACGCTACCCTATGTTGCATTACATAGTAACCAACGGCAGATAGGAAACATTAGGCCCACCAAGTCTGCCTGTATTCCTTGCCTGCATCAGTTACGTTACATTATATTATGTTTCATGGTAAATCTTCTTTGGTTCCCATAAAAATAGATGGTACCCAAGGGTTCATAGTGGTACCTATTTTGTTTTCTATCTTTTTGAATGACCTTGATTCATGCTTACTGAACTCTAATTCAGTGTCTCATGCTGACAAGATAGTGTAGATAGTGTTGTTTAGTAACAGCTGTTCTCAGTTTAACGTTAATTTAACTTTGCAAGCTGGGGCCAAATTCCCAAAACTTTGCTCCAGCACAAACCGGGATGTGCACTGAGCTGGTATTCACAAAAGCCTGGTCTGCACCCACAAACCAAGAGTGTGCTGGGGCAAAATTTTGAGGGGGCTCTGATGCAAATTAGCAGGAGGGAACCTGCATATTGGTGTAATCCCATCCACAAAGCATTTTCTCCATTTGCACAGTTCTCTTGTGTGGAGAAAATACCGATGAAGTAAACCTCCTCTTAATTCTGCACTGCACAACCCTAGTCATTGGCGGAGGTACTGCACCCCCCCCCCTCCCGTGGATCGCCAGTCCATTGGTAAATAACCAACAGCTCCCTGGTGGCTAATGATCCCTCCTCACTCCAATCACCACCCAAGAGATATCACAAATTGTTCTTGGTGTCCAGGGTAACATACCCCATCCCAACCCTTGTGTACTAATGTTAGATATGCCCTGGTAGTTCAGTGGGCCCTCCATCGTGGGAGTGACCCACCACCTCTCCCCATCCTGACCCCATAGCTGGCAACAGCACAGCCCTCCTCTCTCCGTCACAGTTGACTACTGACTGAGCTCTCAATGGGAGCATACTGTTTACAGTATGTGCCCACTGAGAGCTCAGTCAGCAGCCGGCCATGGTGGGGAGAGGAGGGTTGTGCTGATCCCTGGCTAGGGGGTTGGGATGAGGAAGCAGGGTGGTGGGTCATCCCCTGCCAGGGTAGGGGGTGGAGGGTCCACTAGACCACCAGGGACACATGTGACATTAGTATATGAGGGGATGGGATGGGGGTGGGGTTACCCTAGATGCCAGGGACAATTTGTGATATTTTTTGGGTGGGTGGTCTGGTAGGGGAAGGGACCACTAGCTACCAGGAAGAAGTGTTTTCCTCTACACTAGATGGCGATCAGGTGATCAAGGAAGGTGGGGGACCACTGGATCGCCAAGGTAATAGATCGGTGATCGGGGAAGGGGAGTGACCATTGGACCACAAAGGAGGTTATTTCATGTATTACTGGGACAGGGACTGGCGATCAGGGAGTGGGGGGGACCACTAGACTACCAGGGTATGTTTTTTATGATAAGGGGATGGGCATTGGCAAATGGGGAAGGGGGGAAGGATCACTGGACACTAGGGAAAACTTATGCTTGGCATATTGGGCAGCAATCACAGGGGGCCCGCTACCACCAAGGAAAGTATTTTTGTTTCTGGGGTGGCAGTAAGCGATCATGGGGGGGGGCAATTACATCACCACTGACTTCAATATTTTTATGAGGGGTGGCGATCAGTGATCAGGGACAGGGAGGGAGCACTAGAACACCAAGCTATATATTTATTTATATGAGACCAGCAATCAGTAAGGGAGGGAACACTAGGCCACCAGGGAACCTATTTTTACATCCTTGGAACGGAGATCAGCGAATGGTGGCAGGGGCACTAGACCACCAGGGACTGTGGCTGCGTGTCAGGCAGGGGCTGGGGAGGGCCACACTAAGCCACCTACAGGCTACGCTAATGGGCCCATAATAAGAACATAAGAAAAGTGTTGGCAGGTGGGGACCATGCAATCCATCTAGTCTGCTCTAGAAACTACTACCCTCCCTATGCAGCCTTCATCCTAACTTGTCCTTAATATCTGTCCCATGCGAGTTTGAACTTCCAGATTGTCTTTGATGCTACCACCTCCTGGGGAAGGCTGTTCCATGGGTCTATCACTCTCTGTGTGAAGAAGTACTTCCTGAGGTTGCTTTTGAACCTTCCTCCTACCAGTCTCATATCATGCCCTCTTGTGCATGCTGCCGTGTTCTGTTGAAATAGATTGCCTGTCTGAGTTGCATTAAATCCCCTCATGTACTTAAATGTTTCAATCATATCCCCTCTATTTCTTCTCTGCTCAAGGGAGTATAGGTTCAGCTCCCCGAGTCTTGCTTCATATGACCTGTGATGCAGTCCATGCACCTTCTTAGTAGCCCTTCTCTGCACCATTTCCAAATGGTCAATGTCCTTCTTGAGGTGAGGTCTTCAGAACTGAACACATTACTCCACGTGTGGCCTCACCAAGGACCTGTAGAGGGGCATGATAACCTCCCTCTTTCTACTAGAAATACCTCTTCTTATACATCCGAGGATGCCGCCCACTTTTTGTGCTGCTTTCTCACATTGTTTTCCTGCCTTTAATTCATCAGTGATGATTATGTTGAGATCTCACTCCGCCTGTGTCTCCTCAAGTTGATATTCTTACAGTGTGTACTTTTTACTAGGGTTCCTCTTGGGCATGCAAACAGCCACATAGCGCCTTGCATGCCCAATGCACTCATTTACATGGCTGCTTTGTGAATAACAAATAGCGCACCTGCGCTATTCATTGCGGGACCATTGTTCTGGCTGGGTGTCAGGGCAGCACTAGTGGGGTTAGCGGTGGCTTGACTGGGTTAGTGTTGCCCCCTCCAGGCCTTATTGACAGTTAGATGGTGTGATGCGCTCTCTGACTGTGAACAGCAAGATTTCACACCTGCACAACCGCAACTCGCAGTGGTCAAACGTTTGTGCTATGCTTCGCGAGTTTTTGTGAATCCTGCCCCTGATTTTTTAGAAGTACAGAGTGGGTTGTCCGATAATGCATTATCATCAAACATCTCCAAGACAGAGTTTATGAAGTTTGAATCTTGCCAGAAAATGCTTTCTCTCCCCACTGCCAGCCCAGTTTTGGACAGGATGGGGGTTGAGATAATGTGTTGATTACTTTTGCTATCTAGGCTTTATCTTAGACCATAAAACATAGAATTTGACAGCAGATAAAGACCACTTGGCCCACCCAGTCTGCCCATTTCCCCACATGACGGATAAGCTGCAGATTCTAGTTAATCAACAGCTTACTTCCTCCTGTCCCCCACTAGAATTGCCTTATGCCTGTCCCATGCATTCTTGAATTCACCCACTGTTCCTGACTCCACAACCTCCTCAGGAAGGCTGTTTCATGCATCCACAACTCTCTCTGTGAAAAAATACTTTCTAACATTACTTCTGAGCCGTCCCCCCTCTATCTTCAAATTGTGCCCCCTTGTTCTTACACATCTCTTCTTCTGAAAGATGCTACCCTCTTGTACTTTGTTAATTCCCTTGAGATACTTGAAAGTTTCTATCATGTCCCCCCTCTCCCTCCTTTCCTCAAGGGTATACATATTAATCTGGTTTAGTCTCTCCTCGTATGTCTTCTGGTGCAGACCTTGCACCGTTTTGGTTACCCTCCTCTGAATCCACTCTGTCTATGTCTTTGCGGAGATGGGGTCTCCAGAATTGCACACAGTACTCCAGATGGGGTCTCACTAACTGTCTGTAGAGAGGGATAACAACTTCCTGTTTTCTACTGTTGATGTCTCTCCCTGTGCATCCCAGTATCCCCCCAGCCCTCCTTACTGCCTTCTTACATTGCTTGCCCCCTTTAGGTCATCTGATATAATCACTCTTAGGTCTCTGTCAATTTTTGTTGTTGTTATTAACTCCCCCCCACTGTGTACTCTTCCCCTGGGTTTTTTGTTTCCCATATGCATTACCTTGCACTTCTTTGCATTGAATCTGAACTGCCACGTATTTGACCATTCCTCCAGCCTTGCCAAGTCCCTTTTCATTCTTTCCACCCCACCTTGTGTATCAACCCTGTTGCAGATCTTTGTGTCGTCTGCAAAGAGGCATACCTTTCTTTCCAGGTGCTCTCCAATGTCACTTATAAAGATATTAAAGAGGACCGGTCCCAGTACCAAACCCTGTGGTACCCCACTAGTTACCCACCTTTCTTCACTGTGGACTCCTTTTACTATTACCTTTTGCGTCCTGTTGTCCAGCCAGTTTTTTATCCAGGCTACCAACTTGGGCCACCTTGACCAAAATTTGATGTTTGATTATCATGTTAAGTTGTTACTTAAATCAGCCCATATGCAATTGGGGCATTTGTATCACTTAAATAATTGTTTAACATTGCACTCTAGAAAAATGTTAGCTCAGTCATTATTACTATCTTTGATTGACTATGGATTGCCTGTGTACAGTACCACATCCAATTAATTAATTTCTAGAATTCCAGTATTGTATAATTCTATTTGCTATTTTGCACTTTTTTAATGTGTCTGTTTTATTTTCCTAGGCTTCAGCTATGGGACGTACCCCACATCAGTTAGTTGGATCCCTGCACGGTTCCAGAACTTCATGCTGCTGGTTGTCAAGGGTTTTTTTCTGCTGCATGTGGCTACCCCGTGTCCCCCCAACTTGATGGAGGCAGATGTGCAATGACCTCAGTGCACAGGTGGGCACTCCCCACCCCCAACGTGCAGACGTCTGCTGCCTCTGCCAATCTGGCCTCAGTAGTGGTCCCAGGCTCACCTAGCTCTAGGCATCACTAGGGGCTGATATATGTTGCCGGGCACCCGATCCCCTTCCTCCTGCCCCAGAAAAGGCAAGCAATCCAGCGGATGCTCATCCTTCTCCCCTGGCCACCCTTCCACCAGCACTGGGTTCACTTCCAAACTCGGGTGGTCATCGTCTGAAGTAATAGGGTTACCTCTGCTCCTGCAAGCCAGCCGTTTTGCACTTTTAAGTTCAAGTAACACTCATGACTGTGAACTTTTCAGTTTATTCAATTGGTTTTCACTTGAAATGAGATTCTTTACTTCACAGTGCTACATTTTCAGAAACTTCTTAACAATTCAGAACAATCCTCATTTATGACTGCTATCAAAGTTAACTCTGCAGCACATCAGATCAGATTGTTGCATTTTAAAACATCTCTTGGGCAAAGATCTTACTTATTTTGTGCAATAAAATGTTGAATTCACTGCCAAGTTCTGTTTAGAAAATCCAATCGGATTCTCTCTAAGATTGTACCTAAAAGCCATTGCCTTGAAAACTCTCAATGTCAATGTTTTTCTGCTTAACTGAATACCTTACATTATGTTTATCTCCCAATTTCATATCCTGCTTATGTGCATTTATTATTTAACTGTAATTTTAATTACAAGTCATGCTATGTTTGCATGGCTGAATGTATGCTACTTGTGTCTGGGTTCCCTTGATAATGGGCATTTGCACCCTTGGGTTCTTACCCAGTTAATAAACTTGAAATAAAAATAAATAAAAAAATACAGTTAATTGAGTTTTTCTCACACAGTTACACAATGAGAAACAAAGACAATTCGCTGCAAGATCACAGTATACAGAGGTTTCAAACACTAAACATGATCAGATTAGGACTCCGCAGTGGAGAACACAGTATCAGTGTAATAACTGGGGGCCATTTTTTCTCCTAGAAGAAGCTGGTAATAATTCACCATTATAAACCTGCAAGTTATAACAGTGAACATGCGCCAGCTACTCCTCAGCCTAACTCATGCTCACTCACACAGTAAAACACAGCTATCAGTCGGCCAAAATAGAAACATGTCTCGGAACAATTCCACGGCCCAAAAACCATTCCCAAACTCTTAAAAAAGCCCCAAATAACAACTTCTTAATTTCAGACAGCCCCTACCTTAGACATTTACACAGTCTCTTTCTCTCTCACTCTCTCTTGTCTGCACAGAAACTGTAATGACCTCTGACCTAAGCACTTCATTAAGATATCATCTAGCCTGGTCGGCCTGGTGGCATTGAGGGTTGAGGCACTGGACGCCACACCTCACACCACGCTAGTGGCCTGGGTTTGTGCTCAAGTTCAGGTCATTGAGGGTCAGCCAGGGGGAGGAGCTGATCGAGCTGCCGGCTGGCAGCGCTCCTCTTCAGGAGGGTGTGGAGGGTCTCCCCCGCGTGCTTGGCTACCTCCCAGTGGAGGCTGGGCACCACATCAAGGAGCCCTGGCACTAGGCCAGGGGAGGGAAGAAGGGACCATTACTGAAGCTGAGGTGTGCATGTGCACCTCCACGTGCATGGGCTACCACATTCTGGTGCCTCGGGTAGCGGGGAGAAAGCCGTAGGAAAATATGGAGCTCGCAGCAGGATGTTGTTTTTTGTTGTTTAAAATGTTATTCAAATTTCATGAATTAGGATAGTTGTTACATACTCCGTTGAGCAAAGCTCATTTCAGAGGCGGTCCATGAAGCCTCTGGGCAGGCACTGGGGATCAGTCAGGACACACATATTGTAAGTAAGCTCCCAAATGACCCCAGTGCCTGGTGAAGGCTGGCCAACATAAGCAGTGGCCTGCCATGGAGGATAAAAACTTTCCTGGAAAAGAAAAATAGTCTAGCCAATGAGGACATCAAGCAACCAAAACAAATTCAGAATAAAAAAAACACTAAAAGCTTGCCTCAAATTATTTTTTTTATGCACCTTTCTTCTAATCTGCAGCAGTCCTTATCCTGTTTTCTTCTTACTTGTTTATTTTACTGACTGCCATGAGTGCCATTCTCACACAGAGCCCAGAATGACACTTTTTTATCTGGTTGGAGAAAAAACAGCACCCAGCAATTGCATAAAGCAATTTATTTTAGTTTTATTTTGTTTTTGTTTACCGGGTAGGGTGCACCAGGCAGATATTTGCCTATTTTCTGGCATGACCTGGGAGGTCACAGACAGAGTTAGTAACCGACACACAATCGTGATGATTTGATTGATCTGTACAGAGCACAGCTAAACAATTGAGTGACAAGGTTAGTTAAGTGCATGCAGTGAAATTATACAAAAGCATGACATTTGCCCATAGGGTAAATGATGGAAGTGCAAAACTTGAATTTAATGCACACCCTTGGTGTGGGATGCTTTGATAAACCCCTTGGACTTTTCCCTCAGGGTTTATGTAGCATCCCACACCTCGGGTGTGCATTAAATTCTCATTATGCATTCCCAGCCATGTATTATTCTATACATTAGCATTCAGCCAGGGTTTGGCATTCCATGCATGAAAAAGGGCCACCAGTGCTAGCCTCACTGCACTGCATAACAGATATCAGCGCCCAGTATGGGTGCTGACTATCGAGCAGGCACGAAAGATCAATAGGTCTCATCTGCTGGCATTTTAGTATGTTAGATCAAGGAAGAGACCAGGGATGGGCATCACATGAAAGCAAGTGAACTGCCTTTGCAAACAGACCCCTCTCCACTATAGAAATAGTAGATGAGCCTTATTGTTACAATCAGGGCAGCAGTTATGAATTTTGGAGCCCCGGACAAGTCACTTGAAATGGGCCCCTGTTTCCCAAACCACCTAATGCCAAGGGTGATGCCAGCTCCTCAGGCGGGCACCTCCTGAGCTTGGGGCCCCGGACAACATCCCCACTTTCCCCCCATTACTGCGGCCCTGGTTACAATGTAACAAAGTCATATACAGGGTCCACATCAAATCGAAGGTGGAGAGAGCTCCACTGGCCCTGTAGGCCAAACGTTAAATTGTTTTGATCAAAAACAAAATGCCTGCTATTGTTAGCAGAGGAGGAAAAAGCTCTCATGAATGTTTCTTCCTCCCAAATTAGCAAATCATGCCTCTACTTAGAAGGAGCTCATGCTGTGTAGGACTGCAACAAGGTCTGAAATTTCACAGAGGTCAAGCTATAAGACAACAATAGCCCAAGGCCTATGGCTCCCAGGGGTGCATCTGCTGGATGGGCTAAACTGCTGAGAACCAAAGCAGTGAGGGGCTGGGAAACATACCAACGTCTGGTGCCTCAGGGACCTTGAGGGTAGCTCCATCCAACGCATGATGGAGGAACATCAGGATAGTGAGACCAAACAATTGGGCAATTCTCAAGGGAAAATGTTTCCCTAGTCTAGCTCTTTCTGCATTGCAACTGGCCTGTCCTTAAGGAACAACATACATCTGTAACTGGCTAAGACTAGTATACAACTTAATGTATGTGGAATTTTGTTTACCCAGGTTTGCTTAGTTTAAATGCTTCGACCCATTTGCAGCTGGGAGAACTTTGGCACATATTGTCAGGTGACTTGAGTAAAGTCACACAGAATATGTTAGCAGAGAGGTTTATATTCTCATGGTCTTGCCATAATCATTAAATAAAACTAAGTGAGGGAGAAGACACAGATGTGGGACACCTTGTCCAGTCATGGAGGTACATGCTCTGAACCCTATAGATATGAGAGCTTTGTTGTTCATAAAGTATATATGTTGAACATAATTGTGTAGTTTGTACATCTGCTTTAAAATCTCAACAAACAGCCGACCCGGTGGCACTGAGGGCTGAGGTGTTGGTGCCTTACCTCACGCTATGCCAGCTACCCGTGTTCGGGAACGAGCACGGGCCACCAGGGGTCGGCAGTGGAGGAGAAGGATTTAGCACCCAATGGACTGCTCTCCTTCTCAGGGGAAGGGGGTTTCCTGTGGTCAGCACTTGATCGCCCCCCAGGTGGAGGCTGGGGGACAGGGCGCCATGACACCAGCTGGGGAGGATTCGGGCCAGACGCCTGGAGGTAGCACGTACAGACGCATGTGCACTCCCCTCTGCTGGCATCACTGCATGGTCCCGACTCCTGGGGAGAACAAGGAGGAAAAGCAGCACTGCCATGCACAATGGTAGAGGGTGCCTCACAGGCTCCGCTCCCGGCTAGCCACGGCGCTGGCCCACTAAATCCGGTCTTCAGTGGGGGGTTGGGGACACCTGCTGATCCCCCCAGGGTGGCAAGCCCTGGGGTTCAGGTCAGCGTTGGCTGGTAGACGCTGGGGACGGGGCTGGAGGCACCCTCCTGAGCACAAGCCAGCAGTGCAGGAGAGAAAATAACAACTGTAAAAAAAAATCTCAACAAACAATAGAGGCCGGCCCTTTCTCCACATGGGATGAATAATGTCTGAGCAGTAAAATAAAGGGCACACCTTATGATGAGGGACACTTGGAATATGTCGGTAATGCTGCCTGTAGCTTAGGTAGTGGAGGGTGTGTGCAGGTTCTCTAGAGAGGCAGTGTAGCCCAGTGGCTGGAGAGTAGAGCTGTAAACCTAGAGACCCAGGTTAGAGTCCCACCAGCAACATTTGACATCCCTGTGTATTACTCCCCCACTCTTTCTCTCTCTCCCCTAATCTTCCTGCCCTTCCCTTAGCCTCCCTCTTTTTCTCATATCCTCCCTGTCCTCACCGTATGGTTAATGTAATTGTTCATGGCTTGTAAAGCACTTTATTTATTTATTTATTTATTTATTTATATATCAGTTTACAACCTTTGAGCCAGAGGCTCGTTTCCAAAGGTACCTCGTCACAAAAAGGACAATACAAAGCACAACATTTCATTACATCATTGTAGGTAACATTTTTTTTTTTTTTTTTTTTACATCTTAGCAGGCAACAGTATGGCAGATATATACTGTAAATGACTTTGTTTACAGTAACAGTGTAACAGGTTAGGTATTGACAGGTATAACAGTTATTCGGATAAGAATGAGAGGAAAGCAAGCTTTGGTTGAGCAGACAAATTAGTCTAGAGCTGGGACTGCTAGGTTAGTAAGAACAGGTGGCTTTGGGACAGGGCAGGTGATAGATTGGGGGCAAGCTCACTCTAGGAGTTTTGTCAGTTGTTGATTGAGAATCTACTCAGAGAGTTTTGTCGGGTACAATGAGCTTGAAACACCTACGGCTGGGGACAGGCACAAGCTACGCATGTTGAATAGCTGACTTCTAAGTGCGGTTTTAAAACCGGAGATTGAACGGATATCGGTGATGGAACTGGGGAGAATATTGTACCAGGTAGGGGCTCTGTAGTAGAAGGACCGTTGACCATGTGTGGTCCTGGATCTAGGGATGGACAGGGTGGCCTTGGAGGAGCTACGAGTTTGGACTAAGGGTTGAGCTAGGTGAATAGAGGCTGTCAGACCGGGAGGGGATAGACCAAGGAGTGTTTTTTTCGTTAGGAGGCAAGTTTGATATCTGAGCCGTTCATCCAGGTTGAGCAGCTTTGCGAAGTCATATAGCTGGCAGGTATGGGTTAATCTGGTGGCTCCTGTGATTAACCTACAGGCCTTGTTCAAGGTGTGTCGAAGTTTATTGAGGGCAGTCTTATCCGCAGCACCATAGACAGGCAGGCCATAATCAACAAGGGACAGGACTGAGGAGGTGACTGCTAGTCGGAGGGCCTCGGGGGGGAGGCAGTGCTTGTAGCGATAAAGGATACCTAGCCGTGTATTTGCAGTGGAGGCTAGAGTATCAATGTGGTCGTGGAAAGTGAGTGCAGAGTCAAAGGAGACCCCAAGGTACTTGTACAGGCAGACTTGCTCGAGAGGAAGATTAGAGCCAGGAGGATACTGGAGGGAAATTACTGAGTTTGTTTTGGGATGTGCAAAGAGCATGGATTTGTTTTTTTTAGATTAACTACAAGTCTGTGCTTTTGAACCAGGCTTCAGCATCATTGAAAGCTAGTTGCAAGGAATCTTGAAGAGAGATGGGGTTTCGTGGGTGCTAAGATAACGCATCATCTCAGGACAGTAGGATTTTTCCCGCAAGCACTGGGCAAGGTATTGAGGTATAGAGAGAAGAGAAGTGGGCCTAGAATGGAACCCTGGGGGACTCCGGATCGGATAGGACATGTATTGGAGAGGGTCTCATTAATTCTAACACGCTGAGAGCGGTCCGACAAGTAGCTGGAACACCAGGAGACTGGGCTGGCGGCAAAGCCAATGCGATAGAGGGCATCCAACAGTAGGGGGTGGGAGACAGTGTCGAAAGCCTTTGAGAGGTCAATAAACACTGCCCCTGCTAGTGCGCCCGAGTCAAGGGAGGAATGCAGAAAATTTGAGAACTCAATAAGGGCAGTGCTGATGCTGTGACCTGCACGGAACCATGCTGTTCATGGCAGAGGATGTTGTATTTGGTCAGATAATCTGTGATTTGGGTTGCCACCAGTTTTTCAAGGGCTTTGGAGAGGGGTGGAAGGATGGAGATAGGTCGGTAGTTCCCGGCTGAGGACCTGTCACCTCCTTTGTGTATGGGCAAGACTGTGGCTGTTTTCCAGCCAGACGGGAATTGACCCAGGCAAAGGGACTTGTTGAGCAGGGTAGTTAGGGGGGCAAGGACCTGATCCAGGACCCGGCGGAGGATACTGGGGTCCAGGGAGTCGCTGCAATATAATTGCTCTTAAGAGCTTGAAGTAGGTGTGGCCTAGCTTCCTGGGGTCACCCCTGAGGTGGAAGCTAGGATATTGGAAGTCAGCGGTTAGGGTTGAAGGAGGGTCAAAGAAGTCTCTGGGGAGGACCGTGCTGAGGTCTGTAAATGATGAGTTGAGGAAGTTGGCTATGTGGGCAGGGTCAGTGGAGACAGTACCTCGATGGTGATCTGGGAGGGGAGGAGCGCGAGCTCCATTTAGTTGCTTAATGTTGTCCCAAAACTTACTACTGCGTTCCCAGGAGGAGGTAGTCACCGATAGTGATCGGCTTTTGCTTTCCTGATGGCCCATGTGCATTTGTTTCTAGCGGCGTTGTAGGCCTGTCTGTCCGCAGCACGGCCTGTTTCATTAGCCAGGTGCCACAGGTTATCCCTGTGTTTAGGAGTTGCAGCAGGGACGGGTAATCCAAGGGGCATTGTGGACTTTGGTCCGGACTGCTGTCATGGGAGCGAAAACGTCCAAGCTTTGTTGAAGGTTTGGGTGAAGAAGGTAAGGGCGTCAACATCAGAGGCCTGTGTATAGGAGACCAGTTAATTTGGGCAAGATGTAGCTAAGACCTTTAAGCCCACCTGGTCTGAGGCGCGACGGTGAGTGGGATGAGCCATGGGTTTGTGAGTGGGGGTGGCCCAGTGGAAAATGATAGGAGAGTGGTCACTAATAGAGTCTGGAAGGACCTGGGTATCATGGATTTATTGAGGGCGGTTTGTGATGACCACGTCTAGCAGTGTGCTGGTGCCCTTCTTTGTGTTAATTCTGGTGGGTTGGGAGACCAGTTGGGACATGTCAATCGCTGCGAAAGAGTCACGGGTGGAGTTGATGGATGAGCTGAGCCAGTTAACATTCAGGTCACCTACAAGGACTTGGTCAGCTGTGTGAGGTAGGGTTGAAAGATAGTCAGTTAGCGAAGCCAGTGCCACAGTTTGGTTTTTAGGGGGAATGTAAGCAGCAGTGAGATAGAGGGGACCCCTAGAGGGGTCGGGAGTCAGCTTGAGGGTTAGGGCCTGCGCTCCATGGGTGAGAACAGGGGCAGGGAGTGTCAGTCCAGTGAGAGAATCCCTGGAGTATATCGCACAACCCCCCCCCTTCTGCCTACAAGCCTACTTTAGAAGACAGTGTGTATCAAAAGTGCTATATACCATATATCTTCTAATTAAAGTCACCCTCCAATTGAAGATGCAGCTCCATTTTGATGTTTGTAATAGTAGCTGCCCTCCAACTGAAGCCGCGGCTTGCATTGGGGTTGACTTTTTCCTTGCCACATGGTCTGGCGTCTGATCTAATACAGTAAAAACCTTCTGCCTATATATACTGTATATGTAAGTTATTTGCCTCATATTCATCCAACATTCCTTCTTTTCACATTAGCTCCCTGTCTCCACTTGCTACTTGCTTTCTTTCTGCCCTCCCCCCAAACAGATCGCAAGAATCCATGCGGTTCTTTCCCTGTCATGCTAAGCACTAACCACCTTCCATTTCTTCCTTCAGGTATCTCACTTGATTACAGAAACAGCTTGCACTCTCTCTTCTTTTTGCTGTCTGGTTTACTCTATCTCTCCCCATGGGGCTCACTCTTAGCTCCATCTCTTTCTCTGCTCAACCATGCTCCACTCTCAGTTCTCTCTTTCTATGCCCGACCGTGCTCCACGCTCATCTCTTTTTCTTCCCCCCCCCCGACTGACAACCAATTAGATCAAGAGACATTCATGAACTAACCTTTATGCCTTATTGTACTGGGGTGCTCAAAAACATAGGGCAGATACATAGAAAAGCTACCATGTTACTTCTGGAGGGTGGTTTGAATAGAAGCCATCCTCCAATTGAAGCTGTGGCTATGAACACATGCACTGTAATTGAAGCCACGGGCTATGAACACACACAATGTAATTAAAGCTGTGGCTGTGAACACACACAATGTAATTGAAGCAACAGCTACAAAGACACACAATGTAATTGAAGCCACGTCTACGAGCAGACACAATGTAATTGAAGCCACTACTATGAACACACACAGTGTAATTGAAGCCTTGACCACAAACCCACACAATGCAATTGAAGCCGTGACTATGAACACACACAATGTAGTTGAAGTCATGGCTACAAACTCAAACAATGTAACTGAAGCTGCAGCTATGAACACACACAATGTAATTGAAGTCGCAGCTACGAATACACACAATGTAACTGAAGCCATGACTAGGAACACAAACAATGTAATAGAAGCCGTGACTTCAAACACAAACAATGTAACTGAAGCTGCAGTTATGAACACACACAATATAACTGAATCCATGGCTACGAACACACACAATGTGACTGAAGCTACAGCCATGAATACACACAATGTAACTGAAGCCATGGCTAGGAACACAAACAATGTAACTGAAGCTGCCGCTATGAACATGCACAATGTAGTTGAAGCCACAGCTACAAACACACACAATGTAATTGAAGCCACAACTATGAATACACACAATGTAATTGAAGCCACGACTATGAACACACACAATGTAATAGAAGCCGCATCTACGAACACAAACAATGTAACTGAAGCTGCAGCTATGAACACAAACAATGTAACTGAAGCTGCAGCTATGAACACACACAATGTAATAGAAGCCGCGTAAACGAACACAAACAATGTAATGGAAGCTGCAGCTATGAACACACACAATGTAACTGAAGCTGCGACTACAAACACAAACAATGTAACTGAAGCTGCAGCTATGAACACACACAATGTAACTGAAGCTGTGACTACAAACACAAACAATGTAACTGAAGCTGCAGCTATGAACACACACAATGTAATTGAAGCCATGACTACGAACACAATGTAACTGAAGCTGCAGCTATGAACACACACATTGTAACTGAAGCTGCAACTATGAACACAAACAATGTAATTGAAGCCACAGCTATGAATTCACACAATGTAACTGAAGCCACGGCTATGAACACACACAATGTAACTGAAGCCACGGCTACGAACGCACACAATGTAATTGAAGCCACAGCTATGAATACCCACAATGTGATTGAAGTCATGGCTGTGAACACACACAATGTAATTGAAGCTACAGCTATGAATACACACAATGTAATTGAAGCCACAGCTATGAAGACACACAATGTAGTTGAAGCCACAGCTATGAATACACACAATGTAATTGAAGTCACAGCTATGAATACACACAATGTAACTGAAGTTGCAACTATGAACACACACAATGTAATTGAAGCCACAGCTTAATTAGAAGATACATGGGTAAAGTACTGAAGTAGTTGGTCTCCCTGTGGAATCATCTCCCCATGTCCCAGCTATAGACATGACATGCAGTCCCACCTCTAGGGGGCAGCAGCCTTTAGACAGCCCCCCTGCCAGTACTGTCACTCAAGAAGTTAGTATATGGATTACTTTTCAGTGTCCTTCAAATGAGTAGCTACCACCCATACAAAATTGTAACTCGTTTATCATCCCTGATGACTTCAAGGAAAGGAAAGGAAAGGAAAGGGTAGGGTAGGGTAGGATAGGGAAGGGCAGGATAGGATAGGGTAGGGTAGGATAGGATAGGAAAAGGTAGGGTAGGGTTGCATAGGAAAGGGTAGGGTATAGGGTAGGGCAGAATAGGACAGATAGGATAGGGTAGGGTAGGGTAGGACAGGATAGGCAATGTGAGGATAGGTAGGGTAAGATAGAATAGGGCGATAGGGCAGGGTAGGTAAGGCAGGATAGGAAGGGTAGGTAGGATAGGGAGTAGGGAAAGGATAGGGTAGGGTAGGATAGGATAGGAAAGGTAGGGGTGGGGTAGCACAGAAAAGGGTAGGGTATGGGGTAGGGGTGGGGTAGAATAGAGGATGGGATAGGATAGGATAGGGGTAATGTAGGGTGGGGTAGGGTAGGGTAGGGTAGGGTAAGATAGGATAGGAAGGATAGGGCAGGGGCAGGATAGGGAAGGGTGGTGGGTAGGGATAGGCAGGAAAGTGATAGGACAGGGATAGGATAGAAAGTGATAGGGTAGGGTAGGGTGGGTAGGGGTAGGATAGGGTAGGTAGAGTAGGATATGATAGGAAAGGGTAGGGTAGGGAAGATAGGATAGGATAGGAAAGGATAGGGTAGGGTAGGGTAGGGTAGGGTAAGACTGGTTGACAAGTTGGTCAGTCTTGAGGTGGGCTACAAGGGGGGGAACTGGGTTAGAAACTGGTTAAGTGGCAGAAAGCAGAGGGTGGTAGTAAATGGGATCCAATCCAAGGAAAAGAGGGGTGACCAGTGGTGTGCCTCAAAGTTCAGTCCTGGGGCCAGTCCTTTTTAATGTCTTCATCAGTGACATTGCTGAAGGCTAGAAGGGAAGGTTTGCCTATTTGCAGGTGACACCAAGATCTGCAACAGGGTAGACACTACAGAGGGGGTTGAGAAAATGAGGCAGATCTAGGGAAACTGGAAAAATGGTCCAAAGTGTGGCAACTAAAATTTTTTTTTTTTTACTTAGCCTGGTGCTCCCCAGGTACCCCTCCCACCTTAGAGCACTGGGGGAGACATGGTATTTGTATTTTTCTCCCCTGTTCCTGGGACGCTGGAATGCAGTCATGCATGTGCATGGAGGCGTGCGTGTGTCCTGTGGCTCCAGTGATGGCCCCATCCTCCCTCCTGGCCTAACGCCTAGGCTCCCCCTTGCCTGGCACTGCCACCTGGCCTTCACTGGGTGGCAGCCATGAGTCGGGGAAACCTTTCATCCCTCCCCAGAGAGGAGAGCTGCCTCACGGTTGCTCAATGCTGACTCCTCGCCCTCTCAGGAGGACCCCTGGCAGCCCGAGTTCACTCCTGAACTCGGGTCGCCGGCATGGTGCAAGGTGTGGCATTCAGCACCTCAACCCTCTGCACCACCGTGCTGGCTTGGCAACTACAATTTAATGCAAAGAAGTGCAAAATCATGCACCTGGGGTGCAGAAACCCTGCAGAGAATTACAGGATGGGGGGGGGAGTTGCTGACGGTCACCAAGGAAGAAAGGGATTTAGGGATAATCATCTCAGATGACCTAAAGGTGGCCAAACAGTGTAACAAGGCTGTGGGAGGGCCAGTGCCATGTTGGGGTGCATAGAGAGGGGTACCACTAGTAAAAGAAGGGAGGTGGTGATGCCACTGTACAAAACACTAGTGAGACCTCATCTGGAGTATGGTGTGCAGTTCTGGATGTCACATCTTCATAAGGACAAAGGCAGCGTGGAGGCAGTTTAGAGAAAGGTGACTAATATGGTACAGGGCTTGCACCAGAAAACATATGAAGAGAGATTAAAGGACCTCAATATGTGCACACTGGAAGAGAGGTGAGAATGGGGAGATATGATAGAAACCTTCAGGTATCTTAAGGGCATAAACAGGGTGCAAATGGGAGACATCTTACAGTATAGGAGATGTACAAGGATAAGGAGGCACAATATGAGATTGAGGGGGCAGGATATGGGGACGTGAAGAAATTTCTCTTCACAGAAAGGGTGGTGGATGCATGGAATAGCCTACCCTAGGAGGTGGTGGGAGCAAACACAGTGGGGGGGGGGTTAAATATGCATGGGATAGGCATAAGAGAATCTTAGAGGTGGGAAGGAGAGATGACCCAGCAGGGTCAGCGGCCACCGATGCAGGTAGGGGATACGGGCAGACTGGGTGGACTTAGCGGTCCTTGTCTGCCATCAGATTCTTTATTTCTGTATTTAATGTTTTGGTCACAGTTACAGCATTCTGGTTTTATAATATTCCTTATACTATCTCTGTCTCCAAGCACTGTACACTAATGCATATAGGAACAGAAAGCCAAAGAACAGCTGTGAGCATGATCATTATAAGAAAAGATCCTCAAACTAGGGCTGGGAGGCCAAGGCTCAAAATTAGGCTTTTCCCTTATTCCCAGGGAAAAAGAACAGCTTTTTTTGAAAAGTATTGTGAATTTTCGAAATGCCTGTGGTGTAAAAGAACAGCCAGGACTTGATGCTTAAAAATCTCCATCTGAGGCAGAAGTTCTCACCCCTCCTACAGACTGGTGCAGACACATCTGCAGATGGCTGTGGTGGTGTAGGGGGCCCTCCTGGCTGGTTTTATCTGCAGACTGTTTGTTTTTCTGATATTTGGGTTTGGGCACAGTGCTGATGGGAAATCTCTCGCCGTTATTTGCTATGATGGACTCTGACATGCATTGGGGTAGGATTTAATGTTGTAAAACAGTAATTTAAGATTGGAAGGAACTCCAGGATCATTATATCCTCCCTCACCCCACTTCGTAAGCGGATAAGGACAGGTAGGCTGTACGAGTATTTACACATTTATAGTGATCCAAGTACTATATTATGAAACAGAAATAAAATCCACACAAATAAGCGATAATTAACTACATTTTAAGAGCACTGTGAAAACGCAAAGCACTGGGAGATTTTGTGAACATAGAGGCCTAGGTAATTCCAAAGAATCGGTCGAACCAAAGAAACAGCATGCTACTGAAGCCAACATGAATTTGATTTCTGGACCAGTAATAAACCCACATCAAGGGAGCGAAGCGGGCAGAAGGGTGCACGCCACTGAAAGGAGGAAGCAAGAAGGTAAACTGACTGCCTAGTATGCAGAGCCAAAAAAACTACAACGAGAATTTCACAGATGATATGCAGCTGCGTTTATCATATGCCTCTGACCCGACATAGGCGGCAACCTGTCACGTAACCTAATGTCTAAATGAGATTCATACGTGGCTGGATAAATGCTGGCTATTATTAGATCTGGGGTAAGATGGTAAATATGTTTGTGACCTTGGATCATAAGATCTTTGAAGGTTAGACACAGTCAGTCTGGACGTAACTGTGATGAACTTGGCTGATCATAATCTAGACTCCTACAAGCTATGCTTTGGGAGATGCTCCTTCAGCTTCACTGGTGGAGTTCTTATGTCAAACCTCTCAGCCCTGCAGGCAAGGATCAGATCCAGCCAAGGTTAAGTACAGCATGTAGTTGCATGTTTTATTTGTGTGTCATCAGGTGACAAGCCTGCAGCAAGCATGTTTTATCTGTTTGGACGCATTTGCAGAAGAGAATGTATTTTCTCAATTATGCTATCCAATAAACAAATTGTTCTTAGATTTTGTCACAGTGAGCCTCCCCAAATCCATGGAAAAGATTTTGAACCTCCCCCAAAAACTTGAAATAATCTTGGACCTCTCCAAAGAAAAATAACATACTGTACTTTGCGCAGTACGCCATGAATAAACTGAAACCCCTTTGAGTACTTGGCTCACATTCAGTTATTTGTCTTCTATGACGTGGAACCTTTGAAAAAGAGCTCCTGTGCTCAAAGATGTTTTCTGAATAACAAATAAATAAAATAAACAAATATTATTATTCAACTTATTGTAACCTCCTCCCCCACCAGTCTACTTGCACCACTATTTTCATTCTTGAACCATTGTTACCTTGTTTGCAGCACCTTCATGGGTCAGACTACTTTCTCTGTTTCCTCTCTATGAAATAACCTTCCTGCATACTTTGCCTCTCCCCTCCTTCCCTGCTCCTAAGCAACTTCTCGGGGATTACTTTGCTCCTTCCTGCTATTGCTCTTAGCACTTCTATACTCAACCCTTGCATTTGGGCTGTTCTGCCATCACTCTACAAATTGATCAAGTACTACCACTCATTGTTAGTTTATTGTTCATATTTGTTTGCACTATTGTTCATTGTGTATTTCTTGATTGTTTTGCAGTTACCTTTTAAAATGTATTCACTCCCTACCCTTCCCTGGGTACACCTGAAATGAGCCTTCGCTCATTCACCTTCCCTTGTCACCTATTAGTAAATAAATACATAAAATCCACTTACTATTATCCTCTTTCAATTTGCTTCATCTCTTCACACAAAATATATAAAACTCAAAATTTAAATACAGTACTTTTTCAGACTTGCTTGAGCTTCCCCTGGAATAGGTTGGGACCTCTCTAGGGAGGCTGGCCTCACCATTTGAGAACCCCTGCAGAAATAAACAAATTGATCCACTGATGGCAGTAGCATTGTTTTGCATCAGCTTCCCTTGCAATGTACTTCACACTACCAGCCACTGATGGGAGGACCCCAGGCAGGGTTGTGAACTTTCATAAGCTGGCGGCCATGCTTGAGTCACCAGGCAAGGTGTGGGTCCTCCTACATGAGGACCTCTAGGATAGGGTGGCTTGTGGGGCCAGGGCCTGAGCATGCCCCATCCTTCTGTATCACGCAGGGGGATGCCTTGTTCATGCTCCCAGGCCCCAAGGATTTGGTATGCTAAGGAATCCAACTGCATGCATACACAAAGCATGGCAGTGCAGATTCCTAGAGATGCCCTCCCATCCCTCTGCAGTACCCACACTGCACTACCAAGTGTGGCCACCCAGGTGGCAGTATTGTGGCAGAGGCTGAAACCGTCCCTCACTGGAGGAGGAGGGGAGAGAGTTCACTAGAATGCTCAGTCCCCCCTTCCCCATCCCCCTGGCCCAGCCCTGACAACCCAGGCTCAGTCAGAACCCGGGTCAGAGGCATTACAAGGAGTAGCCCTGCTGCTGCACCGATGACCTGGTTGTCATGGTGTCACTTTTTATGTTTATTGAACCTAAACAAAGCTTGTACCTGTTAGTTCTCTTGCCTTTTTAAGCCTTATATTCTGGTTTGCCCTATTAGATTGGCTGGAGACAAGACTTCTGGTGGTTCCATCTACCCAGCTATGTCTGATGGGCAATGGAGGCTGTTTTTGACTGTTGTTCCATGCTGCTAGAACACCCCATCCAATTCATTATTA
The DNA here is from genome assembly GCA_016271365.2 of Neoceratodus forsteri. NCBI lineage: Eukaryota > Metazoa > Chordata > Ceratodontiformes > Ceratodontidae > Neoceratodus > Neoceratodus forsteri. The sequence goes on along the minus strand of JADMNL010000026.1, from coordinate 31,924,672 downwards.
TAAAATGGGTAGAAAGAATGCTGGCTCCTGATTGGCTATGAGGTACTTTCAGCCAGAGCATTATCCCAGCGCAACAACCCAGCTGAAAGTAGCTCAATAAAGTATGTTAAAAAAAAAGACATCCAATTTATTAAAAAGGACCCATTTCATAATTGCAATAAGGCATGCCAAGAGGTGCATCTCAGTAGCCTAACAGCCCTTCTCACGTGATGAAAGCGCTTAGCTTCGCCTTCTGCTTCAACCCACGAGGCAGACCATTATATATAGGATAAAGTATGGGGTGCAGTGTGTTACGAGAATTTAACACACACCCAAGTTGTTGATGGCACATAAACCCCGAGGGCGGGCCCCGAGGGTTTATGATAGCCATCCAACAACAAGGGTGTGTGTTAAATTCGGTTAAACACACTGCACCCCATATTTTATTTTATATAATTCAAGGGTTTCGTTTTTCTTGTCACTGAGAGATCTGATAATAAAATATAGACAGTCGCATCTCATGGCCATAGATTTTCTTTATTCGGTAGGCATAGTACTTTGTAATGAGTAGCCAGATTAAATTAACTGTTAGAACTGCAATTTCATTAGCTTTAACTGCAAAGAGAAAGAAAAAATGTCCGTTTGAATCTTCCGCCTGGCTGTTTTTTTTTTACGTTGATACGGCCGTTGCTACGTGTTGCCTGGCAGTGGAGTCTTGTGATCTGCAGAGGGAGCGGGAGAATGGAAAGATTTGGGAGAAAGCTACGTAGTGAGCGGGAAGAAGAAAATGTGCTTTAGTTTTACAGTGGCTGATGAGGTGAGTGTTTGTCATTAAGTGTATTTTTTGAGAGACAGCATGTTTTTGAAAGTCTCGAGCCGCACTGTACTTTCGATTTGAAGTGGGCCCGTGAATGCCGTAACACCTACTCAGGTGTTACAGTATTTAATACACGGTTTTGTCAATGTAAAAAAACGGAACCCATTAATTATCTCACCATAATGTATCCTCTGTCATGCCTTATTGCTTAAATAATACTCTCTTCAAACTGGACCACTTTGTAAATACCTGGGGAAGATACCTGGGGTCCTCACCCCCCTTCCCCAGTAACAGAGGGTAAATAACCAGTTTGGGGCAATTGCCAGTAGTAGTGGGTAAATAACCAGTTCCAAGGCATTTACCAGTAGCAGAGGATAAATAACCAGTTTGAGGGCAACTGCCAGTAGTAGTGGGTAAATAACCAGTTCCAAGGCAATTGTCAGTAGCAGAGGGTAAATAACAAGTTCAGGACAATTGCAAGTAGCAATGGGTAAATAACCAGTTGGGGCAATTGCCAGTAGTAGTGGGTAAGTAACCAGTTCTGGGGCAACTGCCAGTAGCAGTGGGTAAATAACCAGTTCTGGGGCAATTGCCAGTAGCAGAGGGTAAATAAGTTCAGGGCAACTGCAAGTAGCAAAGGGTACATAATCAGTTGGGACAATTGACTGCAGCAGAGGGTAAATAACCAGTTATGGGGCAACTGCCAGTAGCAGAGGGCAAATAATCAGTTGGGGTAATTGCCAGTAGCAGAGGGTAAATAACCAGTTTGGGGGCAGTTGCCAATAGTAGTTCATAAATAACCAGTTCTGGTGCAATTGCCAGTAGCAGTGGGAAAATAACCAGTTCAGGGGCAATTGCCAGTAGCAGAGGGTAAATAATGACTTTGGAGGCAATTGCCAGTAGCAGAGGGTAAATAACCAGTTTGGGGCAATTGCAAGTAGCAAAGGGTACATAATCAGCTGGGGCAATTGACAGTAGCAGAGGGTAAATAACCAGTTCAAGGGCAACTGCCAGTAGCAGCAGGTAAATAACCAGTTCAGGGAGCAATTGCAAGAATTTACAAGATCAGTCACAGTAACAGAACTATTGCCACCCTAAATTACCCTGTCGCTAACCCCAATTAACCCTCTTCCCCAACTAGCCCTTTTGTGAAGCTTACTAGCCTATGCTATCACTCTGCCACCTCTATGTGTGAACCTGTAGTGGGGGAAACCTACAGACCCTTTCCCACCAATGCGACCTCAGTTGCTGACACAGTGCCCTGGATGCAAGTGATTTACACAATAAACCCAATAGCTTGCCCTTTTTGCCCCACTGCCCTCAACCTTGTAGGGATTATTTATGGAGGAGAGGAGGAACAGAAACACTTTGGGCTACTAGCCCTTTCTTTAACTAGCCCAACTGGGGCTTGTCATGCCCCTTTAATATGCCACAAAAAGCTCCCTTTATAAATATTAGTCTTCAATATGGTCTGATGCCCTTAGCTCTGCCCCTAGGGAGCCAATTCATACATATTTATTCTCCCTGATGCCCCTAGCTCCTCCCCTTGGGAGTCTGTTCATGAATATTAACTTTTTCTCACAGCAGGAAAACATTACTGCCCTTAATTCCACCCCTGGGTGTTGCTCCACCAAATTTATATTTGCCTGTCTGCCCCTTTAAGCTCTCGGACATCCCTCATGCCCCCCCCCACCAGCATGTTGAAGCAATGTAATTATTTCTTTTAAAAACTTCAGGCGGCCAGCACCTAACTAGTGCTACTGCTGCCAACTTACCGTCCCAGCTGGAGGTGAAGACAGAAGAGGAGGAAGGCTGGGAGGCATGGGCAGAAGGAGGGTTTCAAGCAGGCACCAGAATAGACAGCAAGGAGCCTCATGACAATGATGCTTCTCTCTCCCTATGCGCAGATGCGGCCCATGGGCACTGCCACCATCGAGGGACTGAAAAACTTTTAAATTTAATGAAAATAATAAACAGGTCTAAACTGAGCCTGCACCATGGCTGAACTCCGCTGACTGCTGACTCTTCTGGCGACCTGCCACCACACCAAATCTGCTGCACTCCACAGACTGCTGGTTGCTGGACCAACTTGGGGACTGCTGACCAGAGGAGAAGCTGAGGTACCCAGACAAGCCCTATTGATGGCTTCGACCAGGCAGGTAAGCCAAACTGTGTCCCACTCGCATTCTGTGTCTTTACTACTCCCGATCCCAGTTCCAACTACCCTATAGAAAACAAATTGTTTTAAACATTACACTCAAGGGTCCAGTTCCAGAACCCCAAGCCCATGTCATACTGGCCCCATAATTTTAAAAGCAAACACCATGTGCTAGGCAGGGACAGCAGTCCCAGTACAAGGTCAGTCACAGCTCGTGCTGCCTGCTCGGGAGGGGGGGAGGTTCTAAGAAGGAGCAGGCAGCCCAGCGAAGAGAAAAACTTTATTTTTTTTTCTACTAAAACAGCCCTGCTCTTTTGCCTGGCAATGGGGAAGACACTATAGAAGGGTCCCAACACACTGCTCTATGACTCTAAGGGTGCCTTATTTAATTATTTTTTTTTCTGTTTGGTCCCATACTTTGGGGCAGTACAGAAATGCCTTATCTCCTTCCTCCCTACTTCAGCGAGACTCCAGGAGAAACTGGTTCTCTCCCAGCTCCTTTCCTACCTTGACGCATGCCCTCTCTTCTCCCCCTCACAGTCTGGCTTTTGGAAGGCCCATTCTACTATACTCTCCCTTCTCCTTTTCACTGACACTGTCCTCCACTCCTTGCATCAGGGGCTGGTCACTGGCCCCATAATCTTTCACCTAACTAGCTAAGGCCTTTGGTAGGGTGCCTCACCCCACTGTACTGGGCAGCCAAGTGCAATGGGACTCTCTAACCCTATGGTAGGGGGATTTTGCTTCTACCTGACTGGCCGGCATTGGTCGGTCTTGGTTGGCAATGCCTTATCCCCAACCCTCCCAGTTCCTTCCGGCATGCCCCAAGGCTCCATACTGGGTTCTGTCCTCAATTTTCTGATCCTTAATGAGCTTCCCACTATCTGTGTCTCGTCCAGTATTCATATGTATGCTGCCGACTCAGTTCTCTTTGCCTCTGGTACCTCGGTCACTGATTAGCAAATATCCCTGCAGTGTGACTTTCCACTCAAACCATCTCAACTTAAATCCCCAGAAGATGGTTCCCATGTCTTTTGGCTTCAAGTAATAACTTGCTAGGCTCTGTCACTCCACTGCCTTTAGAACCATTGACGGTGCCCCACTTGAAGAGGTCACCCACTTTAAATACCTTGGCATATGGCTGGCTAGAAACCTAGATTTCTCTCCATACCACACCATACAAAAAAATCTCCACCCAAAGCTCAGCAGTGTATAAAGGGACCACTCCTGCCAGCCCTTCCCAATCCATGGAGAGATCCTCCCAAGAATAACACTTCCAATGTTGACTATGCGGATGTTGTCTATGCTGCTACCTTAAGTCCACTCTTGCCAGGCTGGACCCTCTCTTCCATTCCTTCTGTCACTTTTATAGTAGATGTCACCTACCTCAATTTCAGCAAGGCCTTCGACACCATAAAAGACTGGTAAATAAGTTGGGAAGCCTGGGCGTGGGCCACAAGGTGGTGAACTGGGTTACAAACTGGTCAGGGGATAGGAAGCAGAGGGTGGTGGTAAATGGGATCCAATCCCGAGGAAAGAGGGGTGACCAGTGGGGTACCTCAAGGATCGGTCCTGGGGTCAGTCCTTTTTTAATGTCTTTATTAGTGGCATTGCAGAAGGGCTGAAAGGGAAGGTTTGCCTGTTTGCAGATGACACCAAGATCTGAAACAGTGTGGATACTCCAGATGGGATGGAAAAAATGAGGAGAGATCTAGGAAAGCTGGAAAAATAGTCCAAGGTGTGGCAACTGAAATTCAACATGAAGAAGTGCAAAATCATTCACCTAGGGTGCACACAAAGCCTGCGGAGAGCTACAAGATGAGGCGAAGTTGCTGACAGTCACCAGGAAAGAAAGGGATTTGGGGATTATCATATTAGATGATCTAAAGGTAGCCAAGAAGAGTACAAAGGCTGTAGGGAGAGCCAGTGGCATGTTGGGGTGCATAGGAAAGGATATCACCAGCAGAAGGAGGGAGGTAGTGATGCCACTATACAAAACACTGGTGAGGCCACATCTGGAGTACTGTGTGCAGTTCTGAAGGCCGCATCCTCACAAGGACGTAGACAGGGTGAAGGCAGTTCAGAGAAGGGCAACTAAGATGGTGCAGGGCTTGCAACAGAAGACTTATGAGGAGAGATTAAAAGTCCTCAATATGTATACCTTGGAAGAGAGGCAGGAACGGGGAGATATGATAGAAACCTTCAAGTGTCTTAAGGGCATAAACAAGGTGCACATGGAAGACATCTTTTGGCACAGGAGAGGTACAAGAACAACGGGGCACGATATGAGATTAGAGGGGGGCAGGATAAGGGGTAATGTGAGGAAGTTATTTTCACAGAAAGAGTGGTGGATACATGGAATGAACAGCCCCAGGAGGTGGTAGGAGTGAGCACAGTGGTGGGATGCAAACATGCATGGGACAAGCATAAGGGAACCCTAGAGGTGGGAAGGAGAAGCTAAAGCCGATAACCAAGTAGGGTCAGCGGCTGCTGATACACGTTGGGTGTACGTGCCCCCTGAGGAAGGCCCTGTGTTGGACTGAAGCGCTGGGGATGTAAGGTGCTTGTTCGAGGCAACCTTGCCACAATACATTTTTGATACTTGCATCAGTGTTTGCTTCTCCTTGTTGGAGCACAGAGTGGACTTTCATTTTGGGAATACGGGCAGAATGGATGGGCCTAGTGGTCCTTATCTGCTGTCAACGTCTATGTTTCTATGTTTCCTATGGACTCCCCCTATGCACACATTATTGCTTCCTCTGCCAGAACCTCTCTATCTCATCTAATGCATCTCAGTGCCCCTCTCACAGGACTACTTTCCTATCAAAATACTGGCTTGCCTCACTCCCTTTGTACCTGTCTTTCTCACACACCCTCTAGCCCTTTGTCTTCTTCACTCCACTCCTCAGACTCCTGCTAATCAGACTCATGCTTCTTTAGTGCTCCAGGGTGCAACACCTCTGCTGGCCAATCTACCTGTTCTGTAAGCTTGCCTTCCCTCTGGAACCACCTTCCTGCTGCTACTCACCACTTTCCTTCTACCTCACTTTTAGACCACTCTCCAAAGCTCGTTACATCCCTGACTGCTCTGCTTCTAGCCCATCTTAGCCGATTCGCTGCTAAAATCCCTTTTACACAGCTCTTACTGTAGTGTATTGTCTAGTTATTCTAAGTCTTTTCTTACTGCCCTGTAGTTTTCCTGGGCTTGATTTTCAGAGCCCCGAGAATGCCCTAAGCCCCTGATGTGCTGATCATTTGGCACACCGGGCTTGTGGCATTCTCTCGGCCGCCCACTGGAATTTTCAATCCCAAGGGTCAAATGCCACAAGTTAGACCAGGTTTTCCCTGCTTGTTTGTTTTTTTATTTTTAACCAGGACGGGACTGGGCCCAGCCCTGGTCTAACTTGTGCCTTTTGGGAGACCCTTTTTATGGGCTTGCACCAAATATTTGGTGCAAGCTGCCGAAAAGAGTGATAACTGCCGCGACTGTGCCCGGTGTTCTAAAATTGAGTGCAGTTGCATCAAATGAGTTTCGCGCAGCTGCGTTAAAGAATAGGATTAACATGAGGCTTGATGTAAGCCCAGCGTCAGCCTTTGAAAATTGAGCCCCCTTTGTTTTGAGTGTCCAATCCTCAATCTGAACAAACATTACTGCAGATTCTCTTGCTACTGCCTCATTGTATTTTTAACTGCACGGCTCACGTATACAGTATCCTTAATATGCACTGCTTGAAGCGTAAACTGTGGCCATGCCATCGTTTGTTCAATCTCTGCACTGCATTACACTTTCTCACCCAATTTATACCCTCTCCCCCAGGGCACATCAGGAAACAACCCTTGGCTCAGTGTGCCTCTCCCGGTTACCAGTTTCCAAATAAATAAATAATCCTGGGTAGTCCTGCTAAGATGGAACATCTGATTTTACATGCGTGTCGGGCGGAGTGCTGCTCCTATCACATTTTACAGCTGAGAGAACCTAAGCATTGTGAAATCAAGTGACTTACTCAAGGTCACACAGTGAGGCATCGATTGCAGTGGGACTCGAACCCGAGATCCTGGACTCTCCTACATCACAGTTCTGTCATATATTTAACCACTGGAGAATGCGGTTAGTTAGCTAGTTAGTTAGTTAGTTAGTTAGTGACTATAAACAGTGGTTGTTTCTACGTAAATGTTGCAAATGTTTTACTGTGTGTACTTGGGTCAAGCCTGTACAAGGACCATGTGGCCCACAGGTCTATTACCCGGGTAACAACATTTTAAATAAAACAAAAATAGTGGTCACTGATGTTACAACTTCCTATGTACAGAACTTCCAAATCAACCCATCAAATGTGGGAGAGCTCCAGATTTGGCTTCTAAAATTAGGGGGCTTTTCCAAGGACTCCAATTTATGATTGCCACTAAGTATAATATGGTAGAAATGTAATTTTTATTTATTTTTTAGACATTTTCACACCAGAAAAGTCTCATTTAGGGGTAACATCTATTTCTCAAGAAGGTCTTGGGGGGTCTGATACAGCAGCAGACGCCATGCTTAACATTGTTTAATAAATATTTACAAGCATTGCAATTATATAATAACACTGTTTTTAGATGTTGAAAGCTTTCAGACAGACAGAGGAACTCTGTTAAATGATATAAAAGGTTTCCATCCAGTTTGCAGCCTGGAAAAAAAAGTGCTACAATCTGTTACCTAAAACTGTTATCAAACCCTGCTCAGAGGGCATGGAAACCACACACATTAACACCATGCATCATCAAACAGCATGCTGTGACACCTGAAAGGTTTTCCATACTTTTGCAGGGTGGTCCCCCTCGTGCCCCCTGGAACTACTGTAATCAACTCCAAGGGGTGTGGACACAGGGACAAGAAAACATTTTTTAAGCACAATATTCCCTAGTAGGGAATCAAACCACCGTCCTCCCAACCCAGCCACTGCAGGGTCGGGTGCTCTAGCCACTCCACCATGGGAGCAGCTTGGCCGAGCACCTGACTGACAGTGGATACATCCACTTTCTTCTCAGTGGTGAGCATCAGGGGATAGTGATACTTTCCTATTGCTGACGTTCCCCTGTCGCTGTAAACCCATACTTGCTACTGACAGCACGATCTTGACGTGTGCAGTTTACTCCATGCGATTATGATCTGGTACTACTCAGAGGCAGGCTACAGCAGAATTTCAGACAAACACGGTTACCTTTTGTGGGGGGGATACTGACAGTCACTAAGCAGGAAAGGGATCTTCGGGTTATCACACCTGATTACCTTAAAGTGGCAGGGAAGAGTAACAAAGCAGTGGGTAAGGCTAGTGGTATGCTGGGTGCACAGGAAGTGGTATCTCCAGCAGGAGGAGGGAGGTGGTGCTGCCATTGTGTCACTCACTGGTGAGACCCCACATGGAGTACTGTGTCCATTTTTGGAGGCCGCACCTAAGAAAGAACATACACATAGTGAAGGCACACCAGAGGAGGGTAACTAAAATGGTTCAGGGGTTACACCAAAAAGTCTATGAGGAGAGATTGAAGGCTCTCCACATGTACACCCTGGAAGAGAGAGAAGAGTGAGAGGGACATGATAGGGACCTACAAGTACTTCACAGGGGTGAACAGGGTGCAGGAGGGGAGTCTCTTTCTAATAAGAACAAGCACCAGGACTGGGGAGCTGGCAGTGAAGCTGGAGGGGGGAAGTTTAAGACGGATGTTGTGGAGGGGTTGTGGGATAACAGATGGACTAGATACTGAACTTCAAGTTCAACACACAATCTCTGTGTGATGTTATTTCAAAATACGGTAGACAACCTTAAGCAATGGCATATCCCTTCTTCAGTACATCAATTTGCAGCAACAGACTATGTATGTCCTTTCTCTGGACTTAGCCAGCACCTTCTGACACTGATCTCTGATCTAACTTAGCTGTTGAGATTCAGCCTCTACCCCTATGTGGACCCTGTTTGCTTGGGTAGTGGGGGTTCAAATAAAAAAAAAAGCTAAAAACACAGAACCTCAGTGTAGAAGCACTAAAACAAGGGTTACCCCAAAGGGCATTGACAATAAGCCAAGTTTCAAAGAAACACAACATCACACATACTTCCATAATGCAAAGCATCATGGACTATATGTAAATCACCATTACATTTCAGACTTGTTCAGCTTACAGCAATTTACATGCATTTCAAATAGCACAACTAACTTAACTTATATAATATACAGTTGCCTAGTACTTTTTATCTTTATCAAAAACACCTAGTGCCATGGCATTTTCAACATTTACAGGTTTGATAGACATAAGGTATATACATTAAGGTATTTTATGACCTAGTGCCATTGCATGGCTAAATCCAACAATGAGGAACATAGCCTGCTTTATATCAGCTCAGAGGTCACAACAATAATCTCCCTGTAGAGGATCTGAGAAGGAAAAGCAAATTTAAAGAGGACGCTATAGCATAGTCAAGAAAGGGGAGAGGGTGCCCATAGGTCGCCAACCTTGTGGACTAGAAATTGTAAATGATAGAACAGACTAAGAAATAGAAGAACTGTTGCAACAGATTTAAGAAAGGGTCGGTCCTCAAGAGTAGCAGGAGTTCCCTGTCACAGATGTGAGAAAGTACTATTTCACTGAAAGGGTGGTAGACACCTGGAACAGATTGTCAGTAGAAGTGGTGGAGGCAAGAACAGTGGGGCGCGTCAAGCAAGCATGGGATAGACATTGGAGAATGTTAATAAATAGGCTTGGAGGAGGGAAGGTTGTCGGAGACCAGCTAGGGTTTGCGGAGACAGTTTAGCCAGGGAACATCCAGGCAGTCTGGGTGGCCAAACGGTCCTTCTCTGCTGATAGATTCTGTGTTTCTATGTTTGACCTATCTTTGCCACAGTGTGGAGGCATTCTATACTGTATCAAGAGTTAAGGAAATCTCTACGATCCATAATCTCTTTTTTTTTGGCTGTTATGAAATGAAGTAAAATAAAAAACTTTCAGATATTCTAGACCTCACAGTGAGCTACTGATTTGGATAGTGTAAATCTTTCTAGAGTTCGCTACTGCCCCTAATTGGGAGTATCAAGGCATGCATTGCAGCACATGCAATACTTTACGCTGGTACCGCAATCACGCCTGGGGACTCACTCAGCAAGCATGGTCTCAGAGTGCAGTCTGGACGCTCGAACAACTGTGCTCAAACATAGATGAGAAAAGTTTTTTAAAAGTTTTTAAGCCCCCTATGTAGTGTGTATAAGGCCTTTGTCAGGTGTTTTAGCAAGCTGAGCAGAGGAATCAGGCTTTTCACAAAGTTCCATTGTTGCTACATACACTAAGATCCATTTGAAATGAAGGCTCAGAGCCCCACCTTGTGGTGCATGAAGAGATAATCTACATAGAACAGGAGCAAAAAAGGCATAGTTAATTAAACGGTGGCCTGGATCCAGCTCCATGCTAGACAGCGTCTCCCGTTTATGTTAATGAAATACAAATAATTGTTTCTGGTATTTCCTTGATAATTTGAAAGCTTGATAACCTGACAACATACTTATGTTAAAAATGTTAGTGTGCCTGGGTTAAATCTGCTTTTCTTGTTGCTATATGTTTTAATTTTCTCAATCCTAACCCTAAACCTTACTCATTGGGACCACAATGCAATTCTGAAGCTGAAGGAATTAGCCATCTTTTTATCTTAAGAGAAAACTAATTAGAAGCACCCAGAAGTGCCTGGGGGGCCGGGCGTTGGCATGGGCAGGAAGGGAGAGGGTAGGGCTTTATGAAGCTCATCTGGCTCTTTTTTTCATTTTCTTCCTGGTACCCTCACCATGGAAGCACGCAGGCACACGTGTGTGGAAGCACGCACACCACAACCGAACTGCAGCCCCTCCCTGCAAACTGCTCACTAACCTGCACTATCGCTGGACCTCCAGCCCGTAGCAGTCAAAGGCCGAGCTGGCTAACCACCCCTCCGCAGATGAGGACAGCAGTCCACTGGATGCTCAACCTTCTCCCCATCAACCCAAGTCTGTTTCCCAACCCAGGTCGCTGGCATGGCAGCAGTTAAGGTTCCGGCTTTAGCCCTCCATGCCACTGGGCTGAGACCATCTCTTCGTCTTAAGAGAAAACTATTTTAAAGGATTGTATTATTTAAATTCTGATATAACAGGAATACTTCAAAACATTTGAAAATGGAAGATGTCTGGAATTATTTACAATGCAAAAATGGGGGGGGGGGCAGAGTTTTTATCTGATTAGCAATACAACGTGGGCTGTATTTCCATAGTTTTGCAGCAATCAGTAAATAAGTAAGTTGTATTAAAAACTGTTGCAAAAAATAGATGGAGCCAGCCTATTGGTACAGGGGTCATGCTACTGTTTGCAACACTGGTGACCTGAGTGTGAGAACAAGTTTGACTGGTTGGGAGCCGGCCAGGGAAGGAGGACGAATCATCCGACAAACTGCTGTCCTTTGGGGAGGGGGATGTTAACATGATCTGCCCTCTCACGAAGGCTAGAGGGTAGCATAGCAGAATCAGCGCATGTAAGGTGGGGTTGGGATGTGGGTAATGCGGCATGACCCATGCATCCAGGGATGTATGCCCCTCCTGTCATTGCATGGCCGCATTTCAGGGGAGGGATGAAAAGGGGAAAAAGAGGTGCTCATTGGGCAGATGAAATAAGGTTGACCCTCAGATTCACAGTCCTGCTTCCTCCTCCTCTGACTGCCTCCATACTCCCAGGCTTCCCCTCTACTGTGGGTGACTGGAAATGGGATCGGAGCTTCCTGAGGAGCTAATGTAATCCCTGCACCATTTTAGTTGCCCTCCTCTGGACAGCTTCTACCCTGTCTACATCCTTTCTGAGATGTGGTCTCCAGAACTGGACACAGGACTCGAGATGGAGTCTCACCAATGATCAATACAGTGGTAACGCCACCTTTCTCCTTCTGCTGGTGATTCCCCTCCCTATGCACTCCAGCATCCCACAGGCCCTGCCTACTGTCTTGTTGCACTGCTCCGCCACCTTCAGATATGACAACCTCAAGGTCCCTTTCCTGCTTTTCAAATGTCAATACATCTTCGCCATTATATACACTGCCTCTAGGTTTATGTGCCCTAGGTGCGTGATTTTGCACTTTTTTTTGCATTGAAACCCAGCTGACGTACCCTCAATAATTCCTTGAGTTTCTCAGGTCTCTACTCATTTTCTCCACCCTGTTGCAGATTTTGTTGTCATCTGCAAAGAGGCATACCTTCCCTTCCAGCTCTTCTGTAATATCACTTGTGAATACATTGAAAGAGTTCCAAGCCAGGGGGGCAGGGGAAAAAAAAGGTTAAACTTCCCTGCAGCAGTTTATTGATAACTGTATTTGTATCCTGGGATATGGTCTCTTGTGTAGCACAATAAAATACAGATGGCTACTGTCCCCCTGGTAAAGGTAATCCCCCAACATACTCTAATCTTCCTGCATTACAAGTCAGGTCCAAGACTACAAAATGTCAGGGCCGCTGTGGCACATTGGCACAGGTTGGTAGGGCACTGCAGCGTGACACAGGAGACCCAAAATCGAGGCCTGACTCCAGCTCTCCTGCTTTAGGTTAGAAGGGCCTAGAGCATGATGGGAAGGCATTCTGCACTGATGGGGGCAGCTGGGCTGTCCACTGAATGAGCACCTTCCATGGACAGGGTGGTGGTGATAGCACTAACATTGTGGATGACCAAATAATAGCCACTCCAGTAGTATTTTGCTACTGGTGCCCATAAACAGTTACTTGGGCAATGGGAGGGTGCATCAGCATTTGTTAGTTAACAAAAAATCTAAATATTTCATTATAGATATGGATATAGATACCGTTTGTTTGTTTTTTCAATTATACATCTCTGGCACCCTTCGATCATCACCAGTGTAAATTTAATTTCCACAAATATTTTTGAAAATAGATTTTTTTTAGTGCTGGCCCGGTGGCACTGAGGGTTGAGGTGCTGGATGCCTTACCTCACGCTGGCGACCCAGGTCCTGGAACAGCCTCAAGTCACTGCAGAGCTGGCATGGCGAGGGTGGAGGGAGCAGGATTAAGCAGCTGAAAGGCAACTCTCCTCTCCCAGGGTGGTTGTCACCCCACTGTAGTTCTGCTCCCACTGGGTGGAGGTTCAGTGGGTAGCATAGGCAGGAAGGGGCGGCAGTGTAGTGGGTGGGCACCTCAAGGCATGGCATGTAGGTGTCTCCACACATGTGCGCGGACACGCCCGGGGCAAGGGGGCGGGAGAAAAAGGGGGGAAATACTATAAAAATCTATATAGAAAAAGAAAGAAAACAGATTTTTTTAACTAGTTTTTTGATTAATGACCCAAGTCGATAAATATGGCCCCCAGTAGCAGCTTTTTTAAACATCTTTTCTTTTAAGGTCACTGTTTGACTCTGTAAATGAGGTTCATACTCTAGATTACTAGGAAGATGCAAGCACACACTTCTGATGGCAAACAATAGACCATCTCATCAAAATGTTCAATTTTTTCATAGTGGGCACGGCAGAAGAGAGCAGGAACTTTTTAGAAGTTTGACCCTATGTATCTCCATTCAGGAATGAAATATCATGAACAGAATAATGGGTATAGTGATGTTTTTGCTAGAAAAAACATTATTACTGAAAAACTATACGATGACATATTTTGCTGCCTGGCACATACTGCTGCTGTAACAAGGGTAACCATTCCCACCCCTGGCCACATGAAGGTATATCCACTCACCCACATCCAGAAGCACTGAATATCCCGATGACTCTCCATCTTCACTGTCTGAGGATCACCCTTGTCACTCTAATGGAGGACTCCAGATCTGGACCAGAGCCATGCAGGACCAGAATCATATGAGAGGGGAAGCCACCTGGAGTACAGCCTGAAAAAAATAACAAGAGTGGGGTTCAGAGTTATGTCATGGATGGGGGGTATATAAAATATGCATTTGTTTAAAGCCCATCTGGAATAAATGATCACAACCATGAAAACCGTTATAATAATAATAATAATATAATAATATTTTTATTTATATAGCACAATTCCAGTTGCAAAGTGCTGCACATACAAGACACATCATAATAATTTAAAAACGTAACACAAATTCAGCATCGGTTTAAAAACATCCCCAATTATAAATATCAATCATTGAAAGCTTGTTGGAAAAGATGTGTTTTCAGGCTGGTTTTAAAGCTCTCCACGGTCCTGCACTCCCTAATCTGATGAGGTAGAGAGTTCCACAGGGACGGTGATATAATTTCAAGAAGCTGGTGAAGTATGTGGCTTAGTGCATGAAAACTCATTTTCTGGTGGAGAAGTAGACAGTAACACTTTCGGCTGACATTATTTTTAGGTTTGGAATCATTACTCTTCAGTAACAGAAAAGACAAATTTAGGAGGGACTACCTGAGGACATTTTTGAGGCAAAATCAGGGACCATTTAAAGGGATGCGCCTATGAAGAGGACTTTTTAACTCAGTTGGCACCCATTTCATCTTAAAGGGAAATGGCACGAGATAAGATAGAGTTTAAATTTCCATTGTTTTGCTTATTGTAGTACTGAAAAGTTTTTAGCTATGGGCAGATCAGCACAAGAATGAAATTAAGAAAAAAGAAACTAGAAATTAATTAAGAAGCACTGTCCATTTTTCTGGGGCGGGGATGCTGTTGAAATGCCTATACAAATAAGCAAACTTGCCTTTTGTCATAAGAGGTAAACTCTACCCACCCCCCAACCCCATTCACGTACCGTAGGTTTCTGTGTCTAAATATAGTCTAGCTGCATTAAGTTTAGACTAAACATAAACAACGTGTCTGGATTTTATGAGTGCAAATTCTTAACTGTGGGTTTTGTGTTTTGCTAAAGCAAGGGAATTCTCTCCCCCCTCCTCAGATTTGGTATCAGTTTCCAGTGGGCTCTACCCCTGGGTTTTCCTTCAGGAACTCTGCATATAAGGGCTACTTGTTCTCCACACAGCTATAAACTCAATGGTTTCAGAAAGGAGTCATCTAACTCTTCAAGGCTTCTCTTTGTAAGGGAGCCTAGACACTCTATTATTGAATCAGAAATAGCTGGTACTGCCTTTGTGGTCAGTATGAACGGGGGCTTTAAAACTGTAAAGGGGCTTGCAAGATAAGAGAAAGGGGCGATCCAAAATGGAATAATATGGTATCTGCAGGGAAAATTAATGCCTGCCATAGCATGAACAATAACTTCATTTTTCTTCTCATTCTTCTCCTTCTGTTTCTGCACCTTCGACCCATGGCCCTGCAGCACCCACCCCCATCCCCCACCATCTCGTGGACTTACTGGTTATTCACCACTTCCCCAGGACCACACTCAGTGATGGGCATCCTGCTACATCAGTCATGTGTGAGCCTACATGTGGGGCTGCATATGATTGGGTGTTTTTCCCTGTGTTGCTGGTGTGGAATGATGCATGTGCCTGCATGTGGTGGTATGCATGAGCGAGGGTGTCTGGCGCAACACTCCTTTCTCTATTTGTGTGCTCGCTTGCGCTACCCCCTGGCCCCTGCCAGGTAGCAGTCAAGCAATGAGACACTGTGTCCCCCCCAACCCTAGAGAGGAAAGCTGTCCCTGGGATGCTCGATATCCCCTTTCCAAACCCAGGTGGTTGGCACCATAAGTGGTAGCCCCACCGCTGCATTAATGGGACAGCTAAGGACAACATCTGCAACATGTCGAGCAGTTTGGTTCCTTTCACTTTTTAAAGGAAACAAAACTAACAGCCCTGCATCCACATGTGTGGCCAGTCCCAATCTGCACTTTGTGCGCAAAAACATTTTTTTTGACTTGCTGTTTGCTGCAGTATAGCAGATTGTATCAGACTGCTTCTGTTGACTTGCAAGCTGACATATTCTGTAACTACAAATCCCAGAATCCCCTGCAGCTGACATCAGAGGAGGGCTGTAAGCCTTGGAAAATTCAATAGCCTTTAGTGCATGTTAGAGTTTGTATAAGCTCTGATCAGATGTTTGCCAGTCCCACTGTTCTCCCCGGGGTAAGAACAGTCCTCGGGGGAATGTACTTAGCCAACGGAGGACAGTGAGACCAGCAAACAAAAGATCAGAACTTATAACAACTCTAACATGCACCGCAGGCTATTGAATCTCCCACTGCCACAGCCCAGCTTTGCCATCAACTGCAGTGGATTCTGGGATTTGTAGTTAAAAACAATGTCAGCTTGTAAGTCAACAGAAACAGTCTGATACAATTATCTACTATACTGCAGTAAACAGTGAAATAAAAGCTTTTATTTCATTTTATTAAATGTTATTTTATTTTCACTTTGGTAGCTGGTAAGCGCACTGGCAACGGATACCTTTTTCAGGGAGAACCTGGGTGCAGATGCACAGACATTTATAATAATATATATAATCACTGAGTGCAAGTTATATACTTGATACAGACAGTGCAGAAACAGCGCAATAATTGATTACACAAAGTGCAAATTGGGACCAGCCCCACATTGGGGGTGTGAGGCTCTTAAAGCTTACTGTTCCCCTTTAAGAATATTCGTAACAAAGCAAATTTTCCGAAATAAAACAGCTGTGTAAATGTGCCACTGCGTAGTGCTTTTGCCTCTGCTGTCTCTTCCCCAGGCTCTCAACTCTGTAACGTTTTGTGGGAAACCGCATGATGTAATTTAAGCTACTGCAAGGTTTCCCTCCTTTTAAAAGTGGCAAATTGAACCCATTTGTGCAAAAAGTAATTAATTTAGTAACCGTGACTTTCTACTTCACTATGTTTTCAAAGGGCATTTTTTTTGTAAACGTTTGGGAGTATAAACAGTTAAAGAACTAGTGCACTGCCAGAAATTAATATAAACTTTTAAAAGTAGTGAGCTATTACTTCTTGTATCTGAAGTATTGTTTTATTTTCACTTTTGCTAATTAGAAGATTTTCTGCCTGACAATACCTGTGATGCATGGAACAGTACTCTGCCTGGAGGCTGACATAGCTAGTTCTATTCCTCCTTATACATCATCAGCCTTGTGACCTCACTGTCTGTGACATCACAGCTCACCAAAAAGAGCCAATCCCTTGCTGCAAGCTCAGTCAACGGTGATGTCACAGTAAGTGAGGTCACAATGTTGATGAGGTGTGAGGAAGAATAGAACTAGATCTGTCAGTATCCACGTTGAGTACTGCTCTTTACATTCCACTTAATACTATCAGGTATAAAACCTTCTAATGAGCAAATGGAAAAAGGAAAATACTTCATAAATAAAAGCTACAACTGGCTACTTTTAGAAATGTAGGCCCCCGACCCCCCACTCCTATTTGAGGTTTACCTTATCGTGGGCTATGGCCCTGCCACTCCACTGCTGGTTTCCTGTCAGTCACTCTGGTGGCCACGTTGTACTCCACAGCTGCAGCCACTGACTTTCAGTGTCTCGGCCCCATGTTCAGATGGGGGCCGATTTCCGAATAATGTTTTCATTTCTCCAGGCGCTTTTGGGAGAGCTGGAGTGGCCTTGGGGAGGATAGAAACCCAGACTGCGATGTAAATAAAAACATGGTAGCACGCACCTTACTGAGCATGCCTGGCCACCTGGGGGAAAAAATTAAAACAGCCACGGCTCATTTTAAGGGTATTTGGCTGCGACCACATTGCAAATATATCCCCGGATCCAGGGTAGGCTGTGGAGCTAGGATCATCAGCAGAAAGCCTCTGGGCTTGGGGAAATGTGTTCAGCCCCAAAGAAGGGCACATAACTAAAAGGTAAAGGACACATGTTTTGGGGAAAATGTATAAAACTATGGTGACCCTCATTAGACTTTGGCAAAGCGGGTGCCACTGGGAAAAGGTCAAAGGGCACCAAAAAAACCCGGTACTGCAGTAGTCAATCAGAAGGGAGCTGCTGGAAATCCATAAACAGGACTGCTTTGCCCCCAATGAGAGATTCATTTTTGGAGTCCAGGGAGTGCAGGAGAGACTTCTGTGGGCCTTCCCAGCCCAAGGCATGTACCCAGCACCCAACAGCCAGTTAGGCCCCTGCTCGAGAACAACAGGCAGTGCGTCTCACTAGCAGTGCTGCGGAGAGAGGGGATTGTAGAAGTTTTGCTGTGGAGAGAAAGGGAGACACTCTGGAAGCAGCTGCAGAAAAAAGAGGCTTGGGAAGTTGTGCAGCCAGAGAATGAGAAAGAGCTTGGAGCTGCAGTGAGAGAGCAGAGACTGTAAGTCATTCACTTTTGAATTAAAACAGTGCTGTATTCAAAGACTAAGCAACCTGTGCCCCCCCCCCACATGGTGGAATAAGTGTATTTAGACTGTGTTGCTGCAAGTCAGAGGGACTGCACGTGCTGGGGCCAGAGACTGAGCCAAAGCCCAGCTACACTGCTGTTTCATTAAAAGTGTGTGTGCCAAGCTACAAGTCTAGGGGACCCAGCCTGCCCTGTCCCTAGACCAACGGTGAAGAAGCCCAGCAAGGAAGACGGCGAAAGGCCTGCCTGGTGAACACTTTCTACAAGGCCTCAGAGGTGAAATTGGCAAGGCTAGGCAGGTGAAGACCAGTGTTCTCCAACTATCTTCAATCAGCCCTGCTGCTGCTGCTGTGGTGCACCTTCAAAGAGATACCTCTGCCAAATCAGATCCAGACTGTGAAACCCCTGGAAACTGTACCTCTGGGATGTGGCTCAGAGGAGAACTTTATTAGACAGCTAGCTAGATACGATTAGGGGGTTAGATCCTGGGCTGGACTGCATAAGTAAAGCTAAGCCCAGGGCTGGACTTAAATTTTGGTCACTGTCCAAGTTGTATGAGCCCCGAGAGATCCCCAGTGTTGAAATCTGCACTGTGGTATTTTACCCACTGAAAGGGACTATAGACACTTAGCAGCTGCCAGTGGGAAGCTGGGTGCACCCACAGGTGGGAGGTGGGGATACCATGCAGGGTAACATTGTTTGAGTAAGTTACTACTACTGTTGTGCTATTTTCTCCACTTTTTTCCCTCCCCTTAATAAATCTTGTTATTTGTTCATGTTATCTGTTGGTATTCCCAATTATTGCAAGGGGGCATTGCTATTGTGTGGGGAAGTGTTGTGGGGGCAGCTACTGTTTATTTCCAGGGGGGTGGCAACCTGCAATTTGTTCACAGGTATTCCCTTCCATTGCTCCATGTGGAGGCACTGCGTCATTTCTTCTCTCCACTTCAGAACCCCGGCCGGCCCCCTCAGAGGTGGGTGCAGAGTGGACCCCGAGAGCTCTGGAGCAGCCAAGGTTTGTCAAAGGGCTGTTTCAGAAATTAACATTTTCTGCCTGCTATTTTTGGTGCCACTAGCTCTTTAAGACACTGGTGACTTCAATTACATCATCAAAATGTTGGACCCCAAGCGCCCGCCTGCCAGCACAGTGGTAGAGCTACTGCTTGGGACACCAATGACCTAGGTTCGGAAGTGAACCCTGGGAGTCGGCGGGCTGGCTCGGGGGGGGGGGCTGAGCATCCTATGGACTGCTCTCCTCCCCTAGGGGGGAGTATGGAGAAGCACCCAGTGTTTGACTGGCCCCTGGTGGAGGCTAGGGATCTGACAGCCGGAGCTCACATGCTTGGGAGGCATGTCAGACCTTCATCCATGCACCATAACATCACTGCATGCCACACCTCCCCGGGGGAAAAATACTGCAAAAAATGTATCAGATTGAGCAGAAGGATGTCCACCCCCGCCTAGCCCTACACAGCGAGCCGAGGCACTCTGTCCCTGGATCACATTCAGTCTCTGTTGGGGGAGTATGGGCCCTTCCCCAATAGCCCTGGCCTGGGGGGTAAGCCATGTTGAACTTTGGGGGGCAGAAGGTAAGTCCACAGGGATGGGGTGGTGGAGGGTGGACCTAGAGGCAGACAGCTGGTAGCAAAGAAAATGGTGGACCCCTAAGGGGAAGCTACAAAGAGCATACACTGGCACAATGCTTTGGTGCGTCTGACAGGTTTGGTTATCATGTAAATATTACTTTAGCCCAAAGAAGAACCATTTGCATTTTATAGCACTTTCTATGCTCACTATATATGAAAGGGGTATTGAGAGCAAAAGGAAGGAGGTATTACTACCTCTCTATAGATCACTTGTGAGGCCCCACCTTGAGAATTGTGCCCTGTTCTGGAGTCCTCACCTAAGGAAAGATAAGGGGAGGCTGCAGACAGTGCAATGTAGGGTGACCAAAATGACTGCAGGCCAGCAGGGCAGATCTTACGAGGATCGGCTCAAGGCACTGAATACGTACTCACTGGAGGCCAGACAAGAGAGAAGAGACTTAATAGAGACCTGAACTTTCCTACAAGGAATGAACAAGGTAAACTGCAAGGAGCTGTTTAGCATAAATAGTGGATCAAGAACACAGGGGCATGAGTGGAAACTGATGGGAGGGGAGAGATTCAGAAGGGAAGTGAGAATGTTTTATTTTACAGAAAGGGTGGTAGAGCTGTGGAACAATCTACCCGCTGATGAGGTGGGCACCAAATGATCAGTGGTTTCAGACATGGCTGGGACAGAGTGAAGGGCTTAGTGGTTGCTCAGGGTGGGAGTGGCAGGTCAGGGAGCACAAGCATGGATAGTGTGGGTTAGAACCCTCTTTGGGCAATAGGTCCCAGGTTTGTCAGAGGTTTTTTTTTTTTTTATTTATTATACTTTTCCCACTTCCAGCCACCCAGTACCTCTGCCCATGCACAGACCCCCCCCACTTCCATTCCCATATTGGCCACGCCTCTTTGATACCCCCTGGCTAACCCCCCAGGGTGGGGTTATGGCACTGGCCCCTGTAGTGCCACAGATGATGGGATAGGTCGAAGGTCCGGCCTTGGAGCTAATTGAAGCCACAGGTGGGCTTCATCTAGGGCGGTCATCAGCATTTTTCCCCCAGAGTGCGGGGCCAGGGACATGAAGGACGTCCAGCGTCTGCTCCGCCTCCCTGAGCTACTTGGCATTGGCATGATCGGTACACTCAGCCTCCGCTAAGTGTCAATATTGCACTGAATGCTCTACCTCCCTCCCCCCTTGGAGAAGGAGAACATTCATCGGACACTCAATCCTTCTCCCCCCGGCCAGCCCTCTGATGTCCCTTCCCAAACCCAGGTTGCCGGTGTCGCAGGTAGGCAACCTGCCCCTACACCAGTGAGACGGCTTGGGTTTGTTAGAGTTTATGGGCGGACTGGATTGACCAGTGGTATTTTTCTGAAATCATTGCCTATGCTTCTATGAAAGCACTTTACAAGCTGTGCAAGAGACTGGTAGTGCAGTGACTGTGATAGCATAGTGTCAGCTCATCCACATCCACACAGAGTCTTGGATAGTGCTGGGCAGAATTTTCAATTTCCAATGGAACAGAACTCAGCAGAATTTCAGAAATGCCGCCTAATTCTACGTAATTCCATTGGTAGAGGAATTCTCAAATTTTTTTCACAGAATAGTAATTTTGCAGTTTTCATAAACTGTAGATTCTTTTTTCACAATGCACAGAAAATTATTTCGCAGTTTACACGATCCATGAAACATTATTCTGCTGTTTACATAGGAATGCTTTTTGGAATTCTGCAACATTGAAAAAGAAATTCTGAAAAGCATTTCGGAAGTGGAGCTGCCAGACCGTTTGAATTGTGCTGGTGTAATTCCACAGGACAAATCCTGGGCAATTGCCTAAATCATTTTTTTGTTTTTTTTTTAGGGGGGGTTTGGAAAGCGGAAGTTTAGTCAGGACACTGGGGAAGATTCCCTGCTCCTTCACAGGTTATGGCTTCCTGTCCAGAAGCAGTGTTAGGCATCTTCCCAAGTCAGTGGAATCATTTCCATGTGCGCACATTAAGGGTGTCTTTTTCTGTATGTTACTACCACTGCCAACACCACTCTTGGCCATTTTAAGAGTGGTCTCATGCACATTCTCTGTGTGTGAGAACCGCAAATCCTCTGTGCTGATGACCTGGTCCTTTACTCTAGCGCCAGCAGTGTCACTGATATCAACCTTTACCTCACATATGCCTTTCAGAAAATCCAGTCCTGGCTAACCAGAAATAAGTTGGTTCTAAATGTAGGTAAGACACAGGCTATGCTATTTGGCACAGCTGCTAAACTGAAAGATTGCTGTGCGCTTTTTACTATAACTTGTGCCAGTGGTTCCCAGCTCACAGCCGATACCTCCTTCAAATATCTGGGAGTTCACTTTCATGCCACACTCAGCTTTGATACGCACAAGTCATTCAGACCATTTGTAAATCTATGAACTGCAAATTTGGTGTGTCCTACAAAACTTGTCATGCTCTCTTGCCCACATCCAGACTCACGATTGCCTGTGGAATTCTTCTTCCATCTGTAACCTATGGATCTATAATCTACATGAACACTTCTAAAGTCACTATCTGTAAGTGGGATGTTACTTACAACAACATACGTCGCTATCCCTCTGCCTCCCCTTGACTCAAAACACCACTATCAGCTCTATGGCCCTTTATATCAATGAAAATATCAAAGCTACAGAAGTTCGTAATACACATAAGGAGCCAGAAGAACTATGGGTCACCCTGTAAAAAGGAAATGGGACAGCCATACAAACTGGGGTCGTCTACAGCCCTCCAGACCAGGAGGAGGAGATAGACACATTACTGTTAGAAGATATACAAAACATGACAGCTAAAGGGGAGGTTCTGATAATGGGAGACTTCAACATGCCAGATACAGATTGGTCAATACCAGCAGGAACATCTGCCAGAACTAGACACATAGTGGATTCCCTGCAGGGGGAGGGCCTCAAACAACTGGTACAACAACCCACAAGAGACAGGGCTATCCTAGCTCTAGTACTGACTAGCGGGGAAAGGATCACAGATCTCCAGGCAAAAGGTCACCTGGGGGCCAGTGACATCAAATGGTATGGTTCAATCTAGGCACTAGAACTAAATCATCCCATTCCAAGACAAAAATATGGGACGTCAGAGGCACTTTGATAAGCTAGCCAACAGAGTGATGTTAGCCCTGGCAAGAAGAAACACAGGTGAGTGTGTACAGGCAAAGTGGGCAAGCATTAAGGCTGCAATACTTGAAGCAACATCCCATTGTGTCAGGGAGAAAAGCAAGAACAAAAGAAGGAGGAAACCACTTTGGTTCTCAAAAACAGTAGCAGAAAAAGTCAGAGCCAAAAGGTTGGCCTTCAGGAAATATAAGGGAAAGCAGCGGGACGAAGATAGGGAGGCATGCCAAACTTCCCTAAGGAAAGCAGGGAAGGCAGTACAGCAGGCAAAGGCCCAAACTGAGGAAACACTAGCACGAACAGTAAAAGAAGGGAACAAGACTTTCTATAGATACATTAGTGAAAGGAGAAAAACCAGAGGGGGTATTGCTAAGATCAAAGGTGATAAGGGGGAGTGTGTGAAGGAGGACCAAGGAAAAGCATCTATCTTAAATAGATACTTCTGCTCAGTAATTACTGAGGCGAAAGTAGGGGAGGGCCCTCAGTTCAGCACCATGGACACGGGGGGGGGTGCACAGGTCCCTTCACAAAAGAAAGGGTTCTACAAGAGCTCGCTAAGCTCAGGGTGGACAAGGCAATAGGACCTGATGGCATACATCCCAGGGTACTAAAGGAGCTAAGGGTGGAACTAGCAGAGCCATTATCAGAACTGTTTAGTGAGTCTCTGAGTACAGGATAGGTCCCAGAAGACTGGAGAAGGGCTCATGTGATTCCGCTCCACAAGAGCGGCAGCAGGGGGGAGGAGGCAGGGAACTACACAGCAGTCAGTCTTATCTCAGTAGTGGGAAAGATTATGGAGGCACTCCTTAAGGAAAGGATAGTGCAACACCTGGAATCCATAGGAGCACAGGATCCAAGACAGAATGGGTTTACAACAGGAAGGTCCTGTCAAACTAATCTCATAGATTTCCTTGACTGGGTAACCAGAGTAGTGGACCAAAGGGTGCACTTGATGTAACCTTCCTTGACTTCAGCAAAGCTTTTGATACTGTTCCACATAGAAGATTGATTAATGAGCTTGTCAACTGGGTGGCAAACTGGTTGGCGGGCAGAAAACAGAGAGTGGTGGTAAATGGTATACAGTCAGAAGAGATGCAGATCACAAGTGGGGTGCCTTAGGGATCAGTCCTGGGGGCCAGTCCTCTTCAAGATCTTCATCAGTAACATTGCAGATGGACTGGAGGGTAAGGTTTGTCTGTCTGCAGATGACACCAAGATTTGCAACAGAGTAGATGATCCAGATGGGGTGGGCAGAATGAGAAGAGATCTGCATAAACTGGCAAAATGGTCGGATGCATGGCAACTGGGGTTTAACGCAAAGAAGTGCAAGATCATGCACACAGGGAAGAGAAACCCCGAAGCTGCCTATAGGCTGGGAGGGGAGTTGCTGGCAGTCACAATGGAAGAAAGAGACTTGGGCATCATCATCACAGAAGACCTGAATTCATCCAAGCAGACCACTAAAGCAGTAGGCAAGGCTAGAGGGATGTTGGGGTGTATTAGTAGGGGTACCACAAGTCGTATGAGGGAGGTAGCAATCCCTCTTTACAAGACACTGGTTAGGCCCCATCTGGAGTACTGCATACAGTACTGGAGGCCGCACCTGCACAAGGACATTAACAAAATGGAGGCAGTCCAGAGAAGGGCAACCAAAATGGTGCAGGGACTGCATCAGAAAACATATGAGGACAGATTAATGGAGTTCAATATGTATACCCTAGAGCAAAGGAGGGAGAGAGGTGATATGATTAAAACATTCAAACATCTTAAAGGCACTAACAAGGTGAAAGAGTCTAACATGTTTCAATATAGGAAAAATAGCAGGACAAGAGGACACAGCATGAGATTAGAGGGAGGCTGATTGGGGGTAATGTGAGGAAGTTATTTTTCACAGAAAGGGTGGTGGATGCATGGAATGGCCTACCTCAGGAAGTGGTGGATGTGAATACAATGCATGGCTTCAAACAGGCATGGGATATGCATAAGGGAGCAATACAGATGAGTATGAATAGATAGGCCATTGACAGAGTAAAGGTCTACGGCACATTCATAAGGTAGAACAAATGGGCAGACTGGATGGGCCTTGCAGTCCTTATCTGCTGTCAACTTCTATGTTTCTACATTTCTAAATTGGGCTTCTCCCCACTTTTATCGACTATTGGCTATAAGATCCCTACTGGATACTGTCATTAGATCTAACACTCCCCTGTCACTTGCCTCCCTGCTCACACCCCAGATCTCCCCATATGGACTACGTTCCTTGAATTTATCACAGCTGCAAGTCCCTAGATGCAAATCTACTAAAGGCACAAGTGTCTTTTCCCACTTGGCTCCTAAATACTGGAACTCCTTGCCGACTGAGATACGTGAGGTGCCAAGCCATCACGTCTTCATAAAAAGACATCGAAATCTGCTTGTTGACCTTGCCAGTTGTACCTGTTTTAACCCACCTTAGACCATCTACTCTCAGGAAGCTTTAAAGACTTCTTGCCCTCTTACCATGCTAGCATACTTATGTATCCAGCACCTCTACCTTGCTGTATATCCCATCCCACTGCTCCCTTCCACCTCTCTTCTCTTCTCTCCCTACTTCTACCCTACCTTTTCCTCCCACCTCTTGGAGCTCTTAGTTTCTCCAACCAACTCCAGAGGAGGTCTGGCACAGCCTCCTATTAGTAAGCCAAAACTTCCCTGGTCTCTCCCCTATCTCACCTACCCCTTCTCCCCCTCCTCATCTTTACTTATGCCCCCCCCGGCCACAAACTCACCTCCCAATATCCTGAACCCTATCCATGATCCTTGCACTCCTTCAACCCATGTAGTCTAATTTTTCCCACCACCTGCTCCTAAAACCTCTGCACTTTTGGCTAATTTGCTCTATTCTTTTAGACTTGTTTGCCGTGCTCCTCAAGATTATGTTCACTGCAGTTATTTCTGCCTCTTATTTCTCAAATGTTGTTAAAGTCACTCCTAACCAATTGCCTTGTTTTAGGCTATTTAATTGCACTGCTGCATTGTTTTGCTTTGTTTGTTGCACTGCTGCATTGTTTTGCTTTGTTGCACTGCTGCATTGTTTTGCTTTGTTTGCTGCACTGCTGCATTGTTTTGCTTTGTTTGCTGCACTGATGCATTGTTTTGCTTTGTTTGCTACACTGGTGCATTGTTTTGCTTCGTTTGCTGCATTGCTGCATTGTTTTGCTTTGTTTGCTGCACTGCTGCATGGTTTTGCTTTGTTTGCTACACTGATGCATTGTTTTGCTTTGTTTGTTGCACTAATGCATTGTTTTGCTTTGTTTGTTGCACTAATGCATTGTTTTGCTTTGTTTGCTGCACTGCTGCATTGTTTTGCTTTGTTTGCTTTAACACTTTGACAGGAATTTGTTTGTTTGCCTTCGCTGCTCTTCGAATGTATTACCACCTCATTATCACCTGGTTTGGGATCTTGTTGTAATTTGATGTCTGTTTTTACCTGTAATGTACTTCCTGTAACCTTCTAGGTCATGCCTGAAAATAGTCATCTTCATGACTTGTGCACCTTACCTGGTCATCAAAAACTAAATAAATAAATGAATGTGTCAAAGTCAATGTACTTTCATGACACAACAAAAAATGATTACTCAGACAGAAATCACCCACACCACTACATCAGTCCTGTTTCATATATTCTACCAGGAATCAGGCAGTTTAACACCAAGAAGGAGTGAGAGCAGAGGTTGGAGCATGATGGGATTCTCCTTTTCTTTCTCGTGTATAACTGGAACCCACTGGATCCCGTGTAATAGGTTCCATCTTTGTTTGATACTGAGCTTGTCATTATGCAGTGAAGTATGTTCTCATAATGTCCCCCCTATTTCTGTAATCAAAAGTCTACTATGCAATTTTCTTCATTTAGTTCTCTTAGTCTGTTATATGACTATCATACATACACATGGATTTTTTGTCTGTCATTTTTGCTTTGCTGTCCTACCATTTATTTTGTTTTTGATATATGTACTAGTAGTTGTTACATATTATATAACATTCTGCCTATTCTTTCACCTTCTTCCCTGCCTTTACACAGCGTGACAAATGGTGCAATATGACTGGCTAGTGGCTACCACGCCCACCTGTGCACCATGGCAAGGGCATGAACAAGTTCCTGTCCTCAATGAGGCAGTATGCACAGTACTATTTATACAATAGGGGTGATCGACTACTGTTTTATGTAAACGCATGTATCCTCACCACTGTGTGGATAAATGAGCTACTGAGTGGATAAAATACATTTATCCACACAGTAGCCCATTTATCCACACAGTAGCTATGTCACCGCTTCTGCTCCGCTCCCCTCACAACTCGACCCCTACCTCACTCTGCCCACCCGCTGACCCCACCCTAACATACCTTGGTGACTGTCCCTCAAAAACAGTCTGACACCTTTCCGAAGTCTCCACACTGCCCATAGACATCCACACCACCAGGAAAATGATGAAGTCCCGCCACAAAAGAAAACACCGCATCACTGCCACAGTACAACAAACAACCCACCATACTACAAGAACTCTACCATCCTCCCACATGCACTATACAGCCAATCAGACACCACAAGCAACCCTCTCGACAGAATCACCAACCAATCAGAGATCAAAACACAAAACCGGAAGGGAAAGCCCAGGCAATGAAGCAAAACACAGCGGCAAACTGTAATTGACGTAAAACACAGAAATCAAACACAAAAACATAAAACACAGGACCCTATTGTATATTGCAGTGGTGGAATTCACTGTGTAGCTGCACTCATGGACACCGACCTCAGGAACCATTGCTTGTGGATTTGCTATGCTCCACCACTCATGAGGTTACCCAAGGTCAGTGTCCACTCGTGCAGATACATAGTGAATTCCACCACATTACTATCATAGTACTTATTATCTAATTATATAAAATACATAACATAAAAATAATAGAAAAGCTAGCATAAAATAATCATAATATAAAAATATAATTGTAAAATCGGTGGCACTGCAATTGAGAATTAGGTAATTGGCAAGTAGAACACTGAGAGTCAGGGATTATGGCAGGTATATGCCTTGAGGTCAGATATGAAGACTTACTACAACTGTAGCTGACACGGAGTTGTGGTGTTCTAGTGGGTTTTGCAGACTCTGTCACAACACCAGAAACAGTAATCCACAGCAGATGCATGCCAACAGCATCCAGGGGTGCCGACAGGGGGGACAGCCAGGACAACTGTCCCGGGCCCAGGTAGCTCAGGAGGGCCCATATTTACACATTTACATGTCTTGGGGATGAGAGGAGGGGTCACAGACCTAAAGGTGTGTCCTGGGCCTGGAAATTTCTATCGGTACCCCTACCAGCATCTGCCCCAAGTAAGCTATGGTAATTAATAAGCTACGGTAATTAATATTCATTGCTGTCCTCAAGCGCCCCCCCCCATTTGTAGTCATAGAAACACAGAATCTGTTGGCAGAGAAGGACCGCTTGGCCCAGCCAGTTGTCCATTTTTTCCTGCCTATACTGTCACCACAGACCCTACTTCATCTCCAGATACCCCCCCCCACTTTTCCACCAAGATTCCTTTGTGCCTATCCCATGCATGCTTAAAGCCCACCACTGTTTTCGCTCCCACCACCTCCGTTGGAAGATAGTTCCAGGCATTCAGCACTTTTTCAGTGAAAAAGTACTTCCTCACATCCTTTCTAAATTTCTCCCCTTCCAGTTTCACTGCATGCTCCTTTCTGCACCTTATCCTCTGAGAAATACTCCCCTCCTCCACTTTATTCTCCCCATGAGGTATTTTTAGGTCTTTATCATGCCCCCCCCCATATGTACATACTGAAATCCCTCGGTCTCTCTTTGTAGGGTGTTTGATGCAGCCCCCACACCATTATAGCTGCCCTCCTCTGGACTGCCTCTACCCTGTCTATGTCCTTTCTGAGATGTGATCTCCAGAACTGGACACAGTACTCCAGGTGGGATCTCACTAACAATCGATGCAGTGGTAATAATGATCTAGTGTCTTTTACCCTATGCAAATTACTGCCTTGGGAGCCACAGTGGTTCAGCCAGTTTAGTGAAGCCGAACAGAAATAGCAGACCTCAATTTGAAGTGGAACCACAGATAACTCTGATCCACTGCTCTCATCTATAGTTTAAACCCTGCCACAGCCTCACTCACTGTGTGACCCTGAGCAGCTCACTTAACCTCCCAGTGCTGCACTCCACCTAGCTGTATAAATGGCTGAAAGTAGGACCCCACAGAAAACAAGATATTGCATCACAGTTGTACAAGTTATACAATTCTGGACAGGTAAACTTGCATAGAGGCAGTGGGACCAGTCTTGGGAACCAGAAGACCCAGGTTCAAATCTCATCAGAGCCACTTACTCATGATGAGACATTGCACAGGGAACACTGTCAGCCCAATTAGCCCTCAAAGTGTCTCCAGTTTAAACAAGCATTTGTCAATGCCGAATGTTTGCTTGCTGGCATTGGCATTGGTAGTGTAGGAGTTAGAAAGATGCATAATAGGAATGGCAGTGAAGTATTGAACTGAAGCCAACCCCATTACCACCCTGCAGAGACTGACAGGCATTGGGGTGTGCCTTTTGGTCACCAGGCATAATGGCCATGCCATTTCACCACACCCTACCCTGCAGACACCGACAAGTGTCACAGTATGCCTTGGAGTCTTTGGGCCTTATGCTCACCCCACTCCATAAGAAATACCTCTCTAAAGTCCTGCATAACGCACGATATAGCAGTGACTCCCTTGATCTAAAAATTCTTCGACTCACCCTTGATGAGATGCTGTCTCATCTCACCAAACTCCTCAACCTCTCACTATGCCTTGGCCAAATCCCTACTATATGGAAGAGGGGAATTATCACTCCCATCCTAAAGAATGGTGATCCAACAGCCCCAGGTAACTATAGGCCCATTACTATCCTTCCCCCCCTCTCAAAAGCACTAGAAAAAATTGTGTCGGACCAACTCACCGAATACCTGGACAAATATAGTCTCCTCTGCCATGAGCAACATGGTTTCAGAAAAGGGCACAGTACTACCACGGCCCTACTTGAATTTACATCATACATTCATGAAGCTCTTGAACAGGGGTCAACAGTAGGGGCAATCTATGTTGATTTGACCAAAGCATTTGACACCGTCAATCATGAGCTACTTCTCCACTCACTTGCATCCCTCCATGTTGCCCCGGAAACTATCTCTTGGTTCAAAAACTATCTTACTGATAGAACACAGCAAGTAAAAATTAGCAACACACTCTCCTCCAAGCAACCAGTTCTAGCTGGTGTCCCTCAAGGGTCAATACTTGGCCCACTGCTTTTCACTCTCTTTCTGAACTCACTCCCCCAAGTCTGCAGTGGAAAGCTTTTGCTATATGCAGACGATGCCGTGCTATATTGGAAACACACCAACTTCATCCATCTCCAAAATACCCTTCAAGGCTGTTTCTGAGAGCTTGAATATTGGTTCACCGACCACCGACTAATACTTAACTACAACAAAACAAAATCTATGATATTTGCACACCGCCAAAACCCCCTCAGTAACTCCCAACTTACGATCGCAAACTCTCAGGGTACCCACATTGAACAGGTCACACATTTCAAATATCTTGGTATCACTCTAGACACATCCCTCACCTACCACCACCATATTAAACTCCTCTCCTCCTCCTCAGTTAACACCCGACTTGGCATTCTTTACAGACACAAACACTGCCTTACCCCACAGGCTCTACGGCTGGCTGTTTCATGCTCAGTCCTTTCATTGGTCGATTATGGAATAACTATTTACGGTGCCGCTGACCAATCAGCCCTAAGCAGCATCAATATAGCGCTCAACAAAGCCTGCCGCATGGTCACAAGCAGTAATAGACAAATCTATGGTTGTCTGCTCTATAATCAAGCGGCCTGGTTAACCCTTGAAGGGAGGCTTAAATACCAAACCTGCCTCCAAGCCAAAAAGATCGTTATGAAACTAACACCTAATTGTCTACACCGCCTCATCCAACCAGCCCCCCATAGGGGTACCCCCAGACAGCTGGCTGGGACCTCCTATACAGTTCCCCACTGCAGGACCTCTCTAGGGCAAATGTCCTTCTGTTATCGTGCTCCTCTCTGGCTTAACAATCTACCATCTTCCATCTTACTCGTCCCTAATCTAGGCCAATTTAAAACCAGGATCAAGAGGCTTCTTCTCAACTCTGAGACCTGTAGCTGTTTCCATCATTCCCCTAGGTTGTCGGTCACCTGTGCCACCACACCGTTATGACCATTTCAACCCTCAGATGTTATCTGTGCTCTCTCAATACCTTATACTGTGAACGTTGAACACTTGTAATATCCTGTTTGGAAATCTCTGTACAAACTGTTCTTTATGTAATGTCCTATTGCAACTGACGTGTAGCCTTTGCTTATGCTACGATTCTGAACATTTTGTCAAAATGTAATGTTTCTGTCTTGAAAACTTTGTACAATCTGTATTGTTGTAATGTTCTGTCATGACTGACGTGGAGCCTTTGCAAAGGAGTCTTTGACTCAAAGGTTGTAATTC
Source organism: Neoceratodus forsteri (assembly GCA_016271365.2). NCBI lineage: Eukaryota > Metazoa > Chordata > Ceratodontiformes > Ceratodontidae > Neoceratodus > Neoceratodus forsteri. The sequence goes on along the minus strand of JADMNL010000026.1, from coordinate 31,893,167 downwards.
CGAAATTTTCAATAAATAAATAAAATACGGTGAGATGGGTGCAGTATAGGAGAATGGGGTAAACTTTGGGGCCAAAGAGTCCAAGGCACACCTCGATGCCTGTCACTGGCTGCAGGGTGTGGGTGGGAGGTGAAATGGCAGGAGTATTACAGGCACACAAGTCACACCCCTGATGCCTGTCAGTCTCTACAGGGTGGGGTGTTATGGTCGGAAACCATAATATCCCAGGTGTTCGTTGGTATTTTCACTCCAAATTTTAAACATGGGTTTTCTGTGACTCCCACCTCATGAACAGTGGCAATATCAGTTTGTTAGCGGAAAGCTGATTTTCCACAGCAACTACACCATTTGGCACCACTGGTGTGAAAACACATTTAAAACATGATGTGAAAAATGACAGCTGTACAGTTCATGGGGAGGTGTAAAAAATAGCAATGTTGAAAATCTGGAGTGAAAATATAAAAAAACTGGTGAAGTCACGAGCATGCATAGAAACTGCGCAACACACACCCCATAATGTAATTAGCCTAGGGAATTTTTACAGCAGACTGTCAACATAGGCATTTTGAGACCTCCGCTCATGAACAGTGTCACTGATTTTCTTAATCTGTCCTGAACACTGATTTCCCACAGCGACCATGCATTTCTGAGCCAGAAGTGTGAAAACACATTTCAGCCAGGGTGTGAAAAATGACAGCTGTACTGTTCATAAGGAGGTGTGGAAAAATGCTAGTGTTGAACTCTGGACTGAAAATATTACAAAGTCGTGAACTTACAAGGTGCGTAAACTGCGCAATGCACGCCGTAACACAGTCATTTTATGGACTTTTGTCACCAAATTTCCAACATAGCCATTTTAAGACCTCTGCTCACGAACAGCATCACTGTGATTTTCAGAATCTGTCCCAAAAATTGATTTAGCACACCGACTGTGCTATTGTGCGCTACATGTGCGAAAACACATTTTGGGCAAGATATGAAAAATGACAGCTGTACTGCTCATAAGGAGGTGTGGTAAAATGGCAATGTTAAAAATCTAGAGTGAAAATATAAAAAATTTGCGAGGTTATGAGCATGCGTTGGAACTGCTCAACACATACTTGTAAAAGTCATTTTTGGGAATTTTTTCACCAAATTTTCAAGATAGGGTTTTCGGAGGCCTACCTCATGAACTGTGGCACTGTCATTTCATTACTGGGTCCCGAACGGTGGTTCCGTGCAGTGACCGTGAAAATCACCTTTCGGGACCAAATAACAAAATGACAGTAACTGAATTCATGAGATGGGGTCCCAAGAACCCCATGTTTAAAAATTTGGTAAAAACAATTCCCCAAAATGGCCAAGATATGCACCACAGCTGAAAAAAAAAACATTTATGCCATTCTACAGCTTACCGGCATTTCTTCAGTTCGTGGTCGGCTTTGAAGAGTGCAGATGTGTTCCCGGTCCACCAAAGATCGTTGTGCCGGACTCTGGAGGTAAGTGTGGGATCTGGGGTGTTTGTGGGAGGTGGATGCACAGAGGGTGGGTGCGGGTTAGGTGAGGGGGGGCAAGACAATCAACGAGAGACCGTTTTTTGTTTTTAGCTGTTTTTTGTGAAGATGATGTGGGACTTTTGCCATGCTGGGGTGGGCTCCCAGCATGGCAGCTGGACTTTTTTCCAGGGGAAGGGCCAGCGGAGCCGATGGGGGATTGGGCACCCCCTGGCCATACCGACTTTTGCCACGCTGGGGTGGGCTCCCAGCATGGCACTTAGAAGTGTGTTTGGGGGAGGCAGCAGATGGACATTTGCCGTGCTGGGGTGGGCTCCCAGTGTGGCACCTGGAAGTGTGTCTGGGAGGGACAGCAGAGCCAACGGGGGATTGGGCACCCCCATCGGCCATACTGTGTATGGGGGGGAGCGCATGAGCATGCAGGGGTGAGCATCCAGCGTGCACGTATGTGTTGGTGGGGGGAAGAACTGTCTATGAGAGTTCAGATGCAGCGCTGATGCAGGCAATTTGCATACTGCAGTGTTTTCCTTACAACTGTATACCACTGCATCTGAACAGCTGTCATAGACAGCTCGGACATTCATTGGCGCAGTGCAACTAGAAATAATATGTGCAAAAAAGGTTGGCAGTGTCCCTTTAACCTCCCAGTGCTTCCATCCACCCAGCTACTGGGTAAAGCAGGACTCTGCTGAAAAAGAGATACAGCACCTCAGTTTGACTATCTTGGCTAAATAAATCACAAAGAAAAAAACAGAAATGCCTGCCACCATGTTTGGCATGCCTCTCAACCCTTCGCTTTTAACTCAGGGACAAGGGTTACATAAATCAGAGAATTATCAGAAAAACAGGTAATATACATTCAGAAAGCTGGTAGAATAAGGGTATTCATGTAAAATGCATTTTCTGAAGAATAGCAGCTTGGGCAGGATTCTCAAAAGGAATGTGCCCAGTGCATCCAAAATGCACTGGCGCATTCCCGACTTGCGCTGTAGCACAATTCTGGAAGGGGGCCGATGCACCAGCACCTCTCTGATGCACCAAATACCACCCATAATGTTATGCAGCGCTTCTGGAGAGGCTGTGAAGGGGGCTGATGCGCCAACGCATCACAGATGCACCACATACCACCCATAATGACATGCGGTGCATATGGAGGGGCTGTGAAGGGGGCTTGCCTGTGCATATGGAGTGCAGCCCCATTCACAGCCCAACTTGGAGGCGCATCCCCAGGGCAAGTCTGGAGATGCAGCTCCCAAAGATAAGTCTACTTCAAGTAGACTTAAGTGGGTGGCCACCCCCAGGCAGGCTGCTGTACTGCAGACTGTCCACCCCCAGGCAGGCTGCCGTACTGCAGACTGGCCACCCCCAGGCAGGCTGCCGTACTGCAGACTGGCCACCCACAGGCAGGCTGCCGTACTGCAGATGGCAGCCCAGCAGCTTGCCTACCCTGGCAGTCTAGTCCCTCCCCCAGCCCGTTTTACCGTACATGCCGAATAAGGCCTGTTGCCAACCCTGGTAGTATAGTGGGATCCACCCTGCCATGCCCATCACACCAAGCAATCTCCACATGCCTCTGCATAATCCCTGGTGGCTTAGCAGTATCTGCCTCCCTACCCCGACCCACATGCATAGTGATGTGAACCACCACTAACCCTGGTGATCCAGGGACCCCCTCCCATCCCCAAACCCCTGTTTATACATTAATCCAACATCAATATACCCTGGTGGTCCAGTGGTGCCCCCTCAGCCCTGATCATGACATAGACCATCATCCGACATTGTCTTGGTAGTCCAGTGGAACCCCCACCCACTCAGGCACCCCCATCCCTCTCCCCCCCATCCTGGCATTGGTAGATGACCGGCGGGCAGCTCAACCCACCCGCATACTGCCACGGCTGCTCATGAATGATAGCATTTGGTAGAACTGTAAGTGCACTGGACGATCACTATGCATTCGGGTCAGGGCAGGGAGTGGGGTACCACTAAGCCACCAGGGATTATACATGGACACATGTACCACTATCGGAGTCAGTGGCAGGGTGGGAGGGCCTTAGTCTACCAGGGGGGTTGGGTATGTGGCTGTACAGCCGCACTTGCAGAATGCCCGGCACATTCTGCCGGATGCAACCCTGCAACACGTATGCAAATGAGGCCATAATGACATGGAAATGGCCCCATTGCACCTTGCATGCCTAATGGCATCATTTGCATGTTTCTGGCTCTGAATAACAACTTTAGGTGCAGCGCATCTGGAGATGTGCTGCCCCATTGGATTTCCAGCCTGGCCATGGGCTTGCCCCAACACGTCTGGGGCTGGGCACAAGGGATGCACCAGGAGCATCCCCTGGTGCACCTTCTGTGAATACCATAGTTGGTGCTTGACGCATCTTATTTGCATTGGGGCATCCATGATGCGCTGAGCACACTTGCTTTGTGAATCCTGCTCCAAGTCTTTAATGTTTGACATTAGTTTGTGCTTACAATACAAATGGAAATAAAAAAGTCTAGGAGGGAGAAAGGAAAATTCTGAGGCAAAATCAGGGCCATTCATGACAATCTGGAACAGCTGAGAGGTTTGCTGTTTGGATGTTTATGCGGTTTCTAAGATCATGAAAGGCAGCTGGTTTATTCCCCACAAATGATCCAATTTCCTGATCAGATCTGCTGGCTAGAACCCGATTGCAGATTCCACCCCATCTAAATGCCAAGAAAACATCAGCAGTTTGCTCACCAGGTTGTGTGTATCAATCACAATAGAACTTCTGTGCACCAGGTGATAATTTACACCTCATCAATTCTGCCTGAACCTCTGCAGAACAGGGTCTCCGAACCTCCCAACAGGCAGCCTTCCAGGAACAGACCAAAGCTCATTGGCAGCTGACTGCATCCTTATGTGCAGCAATGTAACCTGCATTCCAACTGGCTGGTTTGTGAGTTTCTAGTTCACTTTTCTTGGGTTAAATATGTAGTCACATATTTATAGAAGCATATCTTGCTGCAGGATGTGAGTGGAGAAAGAAGGGAAGAGACTTAAACCTTTGAAGTATTATGTGGTAATATGTGTGAGTGAAGGACTTCAGCATTTAAAATTTCCTCCAACTGTATTACTGCTAGACACTCTGATTGTCCTTTTATTAGGGGAAATCTACAAAAGGTCACTTGCCTAGATGTAAGAAGGAGCGAAAGTACTAGGTCTTACTAGGAGACTAAGTGAGGCCCCTGTTCTGTGTGTAATTTGTTACTTTGCAGCATCTGGACTCCGTGTTTAAGTATCTGGTTGTAATCTGGTAACAAATTATACCTTGATTGCTAAAGAAAACTCCAGTACATAATTACATTGTTTAGATGTTGTCCTCCAACAATCCCACCCCATTACATGTTTTTAAAAATGGAATTCTTGCGATGTATTATATTTGTTTCTTTTGATAAAGCAATATTAACATACTGCTTTGCTGATGGAGTTTATTTAACAAGAAGAAGATTGGTTCTTATTCCCAATATTATTTTTCATTGTCTGCCTCAGTTTTGCAATAATCAATACTAGCAGGGTGTGATCTTTGATCCGCTACATATGTGGAAATGTGACTGGTTAGAGACACTCTTACATTTTTCTCCCTGTACATAACTTGGAGTCCCTGTGTAACTAACCAGTTTGGGATTCTGTGTGTGTGAACTTGCATAGAAGGGAAAGCTGCTTAGGCCAGTTTTAAAACTAGCTAAGATGGTTGACAAAGCCCATTACATTTTTCGTGGGTTGTAGGCTCCCACTCTGCCCTAGCTGGGCTCTGACTGAAAAAAAGTTTGTACTGATTGCTCTAGCTTAGAGAGAGAGCCACATGGGAACCAAGTACTGTGCTCTAGACCGCTTGCGCTTCCATCTCTAGTGATGGATTTTGGAGTCCCTCAGTGTGGCAGTAACAGGTTTCTATTGTATCTCCCTTTGCAAGACCTTACGGAAGTCTCATCTCCAGTTCCCAAATCTTCAAAGTGCCCAGGACCTGGGACACAATGGACCCCTTACTGTACTCCAGTATCCTTTCTCAACCAGCAGGTCCTGTCTGCATCTTATGGGGTAAGAACATATCACCAGTAAAAGCCACATTCACCTACTGATCTGAAACAATGTGCCTGTTTCTGACACATTCATTCTGGTTTTTAGGCACTTGATTTTGCTCTTTTTGAGTCAGTAGAGCTCTTTTCATCTGTTAATGATTAGTACTGAAAGCCAGTGGGGAAAATGAAAGGGCTATTATATTAAGGGCAAACACATGTGATATTTTGTTTTACAAAAAAATTGGGGGGGGAGTTCAAAACTACATTTTGTAAAAGATGGTGTCATGCCTATAAATATGTTTGTGCACAATCTGACAGCCAGACCTTTACCTATATAGCATGTCAGTCGTGACCTAATGATGCACTTAACATCCCCATACTACACAGGAGGAATATTAAGGCAATCCACTTACCTTGGAGGCATTTACTGTTGTACTTTTTCTTTTCTCATAATGAGGTCCTTTTTCATATATATTTCATTTTCTAACAGCATACCACCATGAATTGCTACGAGAAATTTTTAAAAAATGTGTAAGTCCAAATTAGGATTTGAATGTGGTCTTTTATTAAAGAGATAAAAAGGTAGACTCTTGCCTGGATTCAAACCCATGGTCTCTTATTGGCCTGTTAACAGTTTTGTATGTGCCACCAAGACAGCAGCAAATGGCAGCTTCCAGCATCAAGTGGTACATTCGCTTTCATGCAGAGAGCCAGAAAGAAGGGCAACAAAGGGTTGTTTCAGAGACTGGAGGTAATACTGATTTCCCAAACCTGTCTCCACCCCCACTGTGCTGCCTTTATCCAAGTCTTGGGTGCTCACGAAATGATCCATTGGAACACTGGACCACGAAGTGGGGTGATCTGATTGGCTATATAGCCATGATTTTCTAGGAAATCGCAGAACTTGAACAAAGCAGCCCAGAGGCCATGCACTGCTTCAGAAAGGGCTATGTTTAAGGCCACCCTGACAGCCCAGTGGGAGAATCCGGTGGTGAGGTAGAGTACAGGGGAGGTACTGCACCCTCAAATGACTGCGATGAGATGGTGGCAGCAGCATACTAGGCTACCATCTGGGTTACAGGGGTTCATACTCAATTCCAAGAAACTAGTGCTGCAACTGGCTGAGGGTTGGGGTGCATTTTGGAGGGGGTTCTCTGAGCCAGTGGTGGTAGCATACAGGCTATCCAGCATTTATGCACCATGTGGTCTGCTTGACATTGAATCACATCCAATTGGCAGATCAAGTGACAGTATTTGCATAGACTATGAAGCTGACCTGTAGTGCTCCCTCCTGACTGGAGGAAAGGTGCATCAGAGTGACCCCATAATTGGGGTGAGGGGACCAACAGTGGAAAGGTGTAAACGAGGTGACACAGTAATTGGGGGGGAGGAGGTCTGCCCAGGGTGAAAGGTGTAGTTGGGTGATCTCATAATTGGTGTGGGGAGACAGGAGCCGGCCAGGGGAAAGGTGCATCAGGGATGATCTCATAATGGGGAGGGGGGGCTAGCCAGGAGATGGGTGCAACAGGGTGACCCACAATTCAGGTGGGAGAGGGGGGCTGGCTAGAGGGGTTTGGTGCAATAAGTTTATGCAATGATTAAGGTTGGGGCCGCCACAGGAAAGGTGCAGCAGGGTGACCCCATAATTGGGGAAGGGGGCTAGCCAGCAGGTGGGTGCAGCAGGGTGACCCATAATTCAGGTGGGAGAGGGGGCTGGCTGGAGGTGTTGGGTGCAACAAGTTTAAACTATGAGGTTTGGGGGGGGGGCTGACCAGGTGGAAGGTGCAGCAGAGTGACCCCATAATTGGGTGCTGGCTGAGGAGAAAAGTGCAGCTGAGTGGCTCCCATAATTGGGGGTTGGAAAAGGGAGATTTGTTTCTCCCACCCACCGTACTCCAATCAAAATCACAATCCCCCACCCCTGTTATTGAATCGGTTTTATTGTAAGCAACACACAAGTTTTGGCTGACAAACGGGTCTTTTCTTTCCCCTGTTGCTAGTTGTCCCTTGTCATTATGACACATTAAATGGCAGCAACATTCCCTTCCTGTTCCTAGCTCCTGGATTAAGTGCTTTGGGATGCAGCTTGTATGAAAGGCGCCATATAAAATGAAATTCTTTTCCTTTTCAGGCTGTGAACTGAATGCAAGCAACAGGAGGTTTGTGTTTGAGGTTCCGAATGATTATCTGGAGCATCAGCTATCTCTGAGAACTGTAAGTACGGAAAGACTGGATGGCTGCATTTTCAGTATTGTATTCCTTCCATTCATCTGCTACCCCTTTGTCCAGCTAACAGTAGCAGTTTGCAGCTTAATTACTTTTTAGAAAGGTAACAATTTCACGTTTGGGGGAAAACTGCTACCCCTCAAAAAAATATTATTCTGCCCCTCTCCAGGTAGGTAAGTATTTCTTCAGAAGATTTATTTGGGGTAATGAGTTATTCCCAGTCTGTGGTAGGCCTATGAGATTTCTTAGTTGTATGTTGTGTACCAAATATATAATTTGGAGCATATCTCCTATTGCATTTCCCCAACTTCCATTATTTCACAACTAGACATTTGCATGAAAATGAGATCGATCTGTTCAGCTGCTTGACTACCTAATACCATTTTATGGATCCTACATCTTGCTCAGTTTACAGACTGCATCGTCAGTTTGCTGGTGTACATATGAGTGTACAGTGTCTCAGAACCTCTGCTTGTGACAGTAGCACTGCTTCCACAGCACTGAACTGTAATGCCATCACCAGGAGTTATGGCTTGTATGGACACCCACGGTCTGAACAGACGTTATTAAACCTTGGCTCTAAATACTGTCGTGCTGGTTGAAAATGAAGTCACATGATGGTATTTAGTAGAAAATGTTGCCTGCTTTTGCTTAGCAATGGGCAGTAATTCCACAAACTACTGACCAGTTCTCGGCGCATGCACCTTCCAACCCTGAGATGGCTGAGGGCACTTTCCCTCCGATGCTGGCCTCGCACAAATCTCGCTTGTGTTATGTACGTTTCCTACCGCTTTTCTGTATGCACTGGTACAATATTGATAGTTACTTACAAGAGACTGTACTTGCCAGCAGTGGAGGTACGTGGCTGCTGTTGAAATCATGTGTGGGCAATCGTGTGCTGGGTATACGGGGGCAGTTATACTACTGGGGGCAGTTATACTACTGGGGAAACTATCTGTACATATAATGGACCCTGTCATATACCTGATGCATACATTTTGGGGGGCCCCCCACAGGTACCACATAATTTTTTATTTTTTATTTTTTTTTTATTTTTTTACACTAAGGCCTGGGTTACTGGGGGAGGGGGGGAAGGGTAATGCAACTCTGCAAGGTTTAATAAAATGGATATTGACCATCATCTTGGGCTGTAGTGTAGGTGGGGGAACCTGCACCCTCCAAGAATGAAATATTGACATCCTAGAATAGTTAATCCCTCATCAATATTTCCCACACTATCCCTCCACGCTGGTCAGTATTTGCATATTTTCTCCCATTTCCTCTATAAAACCCTCCCTGGGTTACACCTGGAAGTGAGCATTGGGTGTGGGGGCTGTGTGTGGTGTGTGTGTGGTGTGTCTCTCTCCCCCTCTGTCATTAATTTACAAATGGCTATAAATGAAATAAATTCTGTATTCATGCAAATGATTTGTTCAGTTACAAGTGGAGAGGAATACTGGCAATAGGCTAAATATGTCTCCATATTTCTTTCAAAGTTTTTTAACGGCCCCAATAATGCCTTGGAAGCTGTGCTGACCAATTGGATGATTTCAGACCACTGTCTACAACCATATGAATATTTTAGGAGACAGAAGACTCCTCAGTCCATAGTTCCTTTCCCCACCTGCTTGGTGGTAATTCCCTGTCGCTCTCACTCCATGAGCTCATGCCTCTGGCTAGAGTGCCTCCAGATGTAGGAATGGAGGACATTTTGGAATGGGACAATGAATGGGAATTCCTATGGGCATGTCCTGCCCCCAAAATAAAAAAACACTTAAACTGCGCCATTGGGAAGAATTCCCATTCATTGCCCTAATCCAAGATGGCTGCTATTCCTACATCTGGCCAAGCGGAAAAGATCATGTGGTTAGCACTAGTTCCTTTCTATAGGCTCTACAGCCACAGACCTCCAATTCCTCTGGGTAATTAGGAGTCCTCTCGTTAATGAACAGGTTGCTTTGCTGATGTCATACTAACTATAGTTTGATCCATTTTCTTTTTTTTTTTTTGGGGGGGGCTCATTTGCAGTACAATACATTCTATAGGTCAACATTCTGAAGTACTGCAAAGTGTGTGGCAAGACACAGAATTGGTGAAACAACCTGCACTTTTGGAAGGTGTTTTTGGAAATGGATAAGAGAGCAGGACTGTGCTGCTGGCCCAGTGGCATGGAGGGCTGAGGCATGTGTGTCTCACCTGTCAACACACCGGTGACCCCGGTTTGGGTACAGACCTGGGAAGAGAGGAGGATCAAGCATCCCAGTGGCTGCTCTCCTCCCCCGGGGGGGGGGGCGGCAGCCTGCTCCAACATGACATTGCCATCTAGGGTGACTATGGGTGGTGGTGTGACAGGAGATGCTCCTCAACAGAAGATGTCGACACATCGATACATCCTCTACAGAGTGTCGGGGGATAACCTTGCCAGCTGCAAGCAAGATAAAGCCCATGTCTCCTTGCAGACCCCACATTGCCTAGTGGGCACAGGGACCACCGCACCAAACATGACATCAGAGGGACATGGGGGGGTGGGGGAGCTGTGGAGGAACTGGGGGGTATTCAGAATAAGTTCAGAGATGGTGGGTGATGGGTTGGTAGAGCCACTGGAGCAGAAATTGCTGGTACCTAAGGAGGATCACATCTAGATGGATGCAGAAAACTTCAATGCAACTATGAACAGAGGAGGTTCTCTTTGGTGACTTTGTGGTTTTTTTTTTTTTTTTTTATGAACACACACCCCACTGTTAATTTATTTTTTGCATTTTTTTCAAAGGTCTGCTTGGGCGCAGAAACCGGTGATGAACTGAATGTTGTAGCGGTAGAGTCCATGTACACACACAATGCAAAACCTGTCCCCATCGCATCACTCCGGTCTTCAGTCCTACCAATGGTGAGGAGCAAGAAATTGCATGATTACACACAGTCTGTGAACTTTAAACCAAAGCAGGTTTATTGGCAACTGTCCTAAGGAGAGTGTTCAGTTCAAACACCAATGGAACCAGCAAAAGTACAGGTGTTTGTTTTATTTTATTTATTTATTTGTACATCGGTTTACAACCTTTGAGCCAGAGGCTCGTTTCCAAAGGTACCTCGTCACAAAGAGGATAAATACAGTACAACATTTAGTAACAATATTGCGGTTACAGCTTACATCATTGCGGTTGCAGTTTTGGTAGATACAGGCAGTTATAACTTGGTTACAATTTAAGTGTTACAGGAATGGTATTCACAAGTTATTACAGTTATATGGGTACAGATTGAACGATAAGCATACATTGGTAATGTGGATAAGAAGTCTTGAGCAGGGACTGCTACAGGTGAATAAATTCAGGGGCTAAAGGACACAGTTTGTGATTAGTTTAGGTGAGGAGTCACTCAGAGTTTGGTCGGGGCATATCGAACTAGATCACCTAGAGACAGGAACAGCTACGCATGATAAAAAGCTGACTCCGAAGTGAGATTTTGAAATGGGAGATTGTAGGGGTGTTGGAGATGGAGGTGGGGAGAGTGTTGTACCAGGAGGGAGCTCTCTAACAGAAGGACCTTTGCCCACGTGTGGTCCTGGACCTAGGGACTAGCAGGGTGGCCTTGGAGGAGTTACGAGTTTGGACTATGGGTTGTGCAAGGTGGATAGAGGCTGTCCGACCAGGTGAGGATAGTCCAAGGAGGGGTTTTTTTTTCGTTATGAGGCAGGTTTGGTATCTGAGCCGTTTGTCCAGGTTCAGCAGCCTAGCCATGTCCTATAGCTCACAGGTATGTGTGAGCCTAGGGGCTCCCATAATTAACCTGCAGGCCTTATTCAAGGTGAGGTGAATTTTATTGAGGGCGGTCATGTCCACAGTACCATAGACTGGCTAGCCATAGTCCACAAGGGACAGTATTGAGGTGACAACTGCTAGTCGGAGGGGCAATGGGGGGGGCAGTGCTTATAGCGGTAAAAGATTCCTAGTCAAGTGTTTGTAGCCGAGGCTAGATTATCTCTGGTCGTGGAATGTGAGGGCTGAGTCAAAGGAGACCCCAAGGTATTTGTACAAGCAGATTAGATTAAGAGGATGCTTGGAACCAGGGAGGATGCAGAGTGGGAAATTTTTGGATTTGTTTTGGAGATGGGCAAAGAGCATAGTTTTGTGTGTGGTGTTTTTTATTTTTTTTTTTTTTTTTTTATTACAAGTCTATGCTCTTTGAACCAGGCTTCAGCATCAACAAAGGCTTGTTGCAAGGAGTCTTGTAGGGAGTTGGAGTTTTATTGGGTGGCGAAGATGATGGCATCATCTGCATACAGCAGGATTTTACCAGTGCAGGCTTTGGGGAGGGTGTTGAGAGAGTGAGAAGAGGACCAAGGACTGAGCCCTGAGGGACACCTGAGCAGATAGGACATGTATTGGAGAGTGTCACATTAATTTTAACACACTGGGAGCGGGCAGACAAATGGTTGGAGCACCAGGAGACTGGGCCAGAGGCAAAGCCAGTGCAGCTGAGGGCATCCAGCAGGAGGGGGTGGGAGACTGTGTCACAAGCCTTAAAGAGGTCAATAAACACTGCCCCAGCGAGCCAGAGTACAGAAAGGAACGAAGAAAATTTGAAAACTCAAGGGCTGTGCTGGTACTGTGTCCTGCCCGGAAACCATGTTGTTCATGGCAGAGGATGTTGTATTTGGTCAGGTAATCTGTGATTTGGGTAGCCACCAGTTTTTCTAGGGCTTTGGAGAGGGGTGGGAGAATGGAGATGGGATGGTAATTCCTGGCTGAGGACCTGTCACCTCCTTTGTGAATGGATGTAACTGTGGCAATTTTCCAGGCTGAGGGGAATTGCCCCAGGCAGAGGGACTTATTGAGCAAGCTAGTTAGTGGAGCAAGGACCTGATCCAGAACCCGGCAGAGGATACTGGGGTCCAGAGAGTCACTGCCAGTACTATTGCTCTGTAGAGCTTTAATCAGGGGTGGCCTGACTTCCTGGGCAGTGACCCTGCGTAGGTGGAAACTAGGATATTGAGTACCTAGGGCAGGTAAGGAGGAAGGAGGATCAAAGAAATCATTAGGGAGGACAGAACTAAGGTCCGTGAAGGATGAGTTGAGGAAGTTGGAAATGCGGGCAGGGTCAGTGGAGACAGAGCCTTTAATAGTGATCTGAGAGGGGGGTGGGGCGTGCACACTCCCATTTAGTTGTTTAATGTTGTCCCAGAAAATTCTCGCATTCCCCCAGGAGGTGGTGAGCGCGGCCTGATAGTGATCAGTTTTTGCTTTTCTGACGGCCCAGGTGCATTTGTTTCTTGCAGTATTGTAAGCCTGACTGTCTGCTGACCAAGATGATTCGAGGCCAGGTGCCAAAGTTATCCCTGTGTTTGAGCAGTTGCAACAGGCTGGGGTAACTCTGGAGGCGCGTATAGTTTTAGTTCGTACTGCCGTAAGGGGTGCGAAGATGTCATAGGCTTTGTTGAAGGTTTGTGAGAAGAAGGTAAGGGCAGTATCTATATCAGGGGCATAGTGTGTGGGAGACCAGTTAATTTGGGCAAGATGTTGCTTAAGGGCACAGTGATTGTGTGTAGGTATGTATGGAGCTGTCCCCCTGCTTCCATTTCTGTGTGCATGTCTTCAAATCTAGTGTGGCTGTATCAGACAGGCTTACAGGTGAGGCTTGTGTTTTTTGGTTTTACCTGAAGCTGTCAAACCCTGCCGAAAATGCAGCTTCACTGCTCTTAGCAATTGGCCTTGAATGTGAGCCTCTCGAGTGCACAACTGCTGACAGAACAGATTAGATTTTGCTTGCATCATCCTATAAACACACAAGTGAATTCCTGTGAGCTTACAAACTGGCATAGCAAGTAAACCCCTTAACTATGTCTCTTGTACTCGGAAATATTTCCCCCTTTACAAACTTTAAATGCGACCAGAAACCTGGACATGCTGCTGAGAGCTGGTACTGAGCCAACTGCTTCTGTACTGTCTGGCTTAACTGTGCGTGTGTGTGTGGGGGGGGGAGGGGGGTGACATTATCTAAAACAGTATGGAGAGATTAGCTTTGAAGCTACAGTACAAGGCATTGGTCATGGGACCCACCTGTCTCTTCAATGATGTCATGGCTCATCTGCGTGCTGCAGACTGATTGGCCCACTACACCCTACTCGTGTAAGGGGGAGGGAACATTTAATCATGGTGCTTATTGGTAGTTTTTTATTTTTTGGTGGGGAGTGAACTGGGATACCTCCTGCCTCATAAATCTGGGACAAGGGGTCAAAATCGGGGACACATCTTCTTCATATTTGGTGCTATCCACTCAAGAAACTGGTAAAAGGAAGAACATGTCTGTAACTGTTTTGTGCTTACAACCACTATTGTTTGGTCATGGAAACAGTGACATTTTAAGGGAGGTATCTGGGGATAAAAGGCCCGCAGGGAGTCTAGCCATGCCAAAGGTCACACCACGGCCACAGCCCATCTTCTAGGTGTGTGTGTGTGTGTGTGTTTCTCACCTTTTTTTTTTTTTTTTTTTTTTTAGAGGTGGGTGGTGTGGGATGTAATGAAGGGCAGTGGTGATCTGCCTTTGGAGTCTGAGGGCCTCCTTGTACTTGGGAGTACTGGACTGTCTCCTATGTTCTGTCACAGGGGTTTCTGCTGCTCCACATCAGACATGATGGTTAATGTGACATCAGAAAATGTGAGAAAATGGCTGAAGTGTGTGTCCATCCATCTGTTTCCCCAATCCTATGGAACAGGAAGAAGGCGCTGGGAACCTCTGTGGTCAAAGTGTAGAATCTTGCATTCTGCTCCGTTTTGGGAACTGGCTACCATATAATAGAGGTCTACTCTCCTCCTCTGTTCCCTCATTGTGCTGAACAGCCCATTGAATCTCTTCCCCCCCTTTCCAGATACGTAAAACATGCGTTTGGAATGGCCTTCCTAGTTGCTTTGCATTTTGTGCCCTGTGCATTTCAGACTTCTTGATGCACTTGTGATGCATACACTGGTTTGACTGCTCAACTGCAATGGCTTAAATCTATTGATGTAGTTGGTTCCGGGCTGTCCCTTCTGAAAGGTCAGCAAACCAGGTGCTGCACCAGAATGCAACATTTAAAAGGGCCAGTTGTGGGCTCTAACACGGGGTGTGTGTGTGTGTGTGTGTGTGTGTGTGTGTGTGTGTGTGTGTGTGTGTGTGTGTGTGCACAAAGTATGTGGTTGGGCAAAGGGAGGGGCAAGGACAGGAATACCCAGGCAACCCAATATTTAAGTGAATTTGCACTGCTCGAAAGGGGTTAGCCTGGTCCCTCTGAGTAGCGCAAATGCCACCAAACAAAACCCTGTCCTAACCGACAACCCTAGCAGCCACCAGGTTACTGTAGCCAACTACCACAGTGGCCGGTGGGGGAGGACACCTGCCCCTTGGTGGTATGTGGTACCCCTCTCCATCCAGTCACCATCCCGGATGAAGAGTAGCTCTGGTGCCTAATGGCCCCCTCTCCCTCAGACCATCCTGACATGAAATAAATCCCTGGTGCCCAGTAGTCCCCGTGCCCTGCAATTGACAGACATTCCCTCCTGTTGTTCAGTCAGAGTGCCGTCAATAAAAGCGCCATCCACAACAGCACTATATTAACAGCGCTCTTAACTAGAGAGGCAGAAAAGAATTCTGCCACACAACAGGGCATTGATGGTAGTGGTCATACACAACAGAAACTACTGCTACCATGGTAAAATCTATTGTGTGAGGGGCTCTGCCCTCACGTACCCTTGATGCAGGGGGCTCTGTCCTCTGCACCCCCAAAACTTAAGGATTCCTACTCCGAGGGGAGTGAATCATTGGGGGGAGGGGTCAATTTGTGGGGCTGTGAAATACTGTTTTCATGGCTGTTTGTTTGTTTAAAGGGGAGGCCAGGATTTGGAACCCTGGTCACCACCATTCTGTTGAGCTGCTCCATGCCTCTGCCCTCTCCACCACAGGAGCAGCTCAGCCAGCCTCTGATTCTTCTTCTGTCTTTATCCATTCTCCTATTATCATGGACAGTAACCTGGGAAGTGCTTACTGCACAGTGCTGTCTAACCTGTCACTGTCTGAGGTAGTGCTATTTGGACTGGGCTATTCTGATCAGGTAAGCCCTCTGAATGCCAGCTTGTACTGTAACTAAAAAGTACCTGGTGGTCTGTGGTCCTACCCACCCACCAGTCACCATCCCCATAAGCCACCAACATTGCTTTGGTGTTCTGTGGTCCCTTCCACCCTCTCATCACTGGCCTGGTAATGCATCCGTTTCCCAGTAGTTCCTCCCACTGCCATACCCATACTCCCCTCTGTGTTCCTGGCATCCAGTGGACCCTCTGCTCTTGTCACTGTCCTTGGTGTCTAGTGTCTCTCTTCTCTTCCCCCCACTGATTGCCAGCCCATGTATAATAAACATCCCTGTGCATAGTGGTCCCCCCCTCCCCCGGTCGCTGATCCTCAGGACTCTTGTATCTCTACAGGGGCTACCACTGTGCCTAGTGTCTGTCCACGTGACACAGATGTAATGCATTGTGAAGGTACAATTTTCCCTGTCAACCAGTGGGTACCCCCACCCTCCAATCCCGTAGCTATAATTACTCCCTGGCATCTAGCGCCCCCCAAGCACTGCAGGCACAATCAACCCACCCTTCACATCCCCCTTACTGAAGGCACCGATGCAATGGCCAGATATGGTGACTGACGTATCCTTCCACTCACCTCCTCTGTTAGCCACCGAATGACAAAGCTGGGAGCATGCAGTTTATGTATAGCCTAGGGTATGTGTAATGCACATTATGCTATACATGGGTCATGCCCTCCAGCTCTGTCGTATGGTGGCAGGCCAAGGAGGTGAGAAAAAAATTGACTGTCACTGTATCAGGCTACAGCACCACTGCTTTCAGTAAGGGTGGGGTTGGGAGGGTGGTTTGATGCCCATTGTGTAAGGGAAGGACTGCTAGATGCCAGAGGCTACTTTATAGCTATGGAAATCTGAGGGGGGTTACCACAGGATGCCAAGGAATATCCTGCTTTTCTTTACGATGCACTGTATCCGTGTTGCATATGAACAGGCACTAGATGCAATAATAGGACTCTTGTATCTGTGCTGGGGATCAGAGATGGGGGGGGGGCAATGGGCCATGAGGACGTCTCCATGTTTGTATGGGGGCAGGGAGGTGGACACTTGGCACAGGGATGTGTTTTGATCATACCGGAGCTGGCGATCTGTGAAGGGGAGGGGCTACTAGGCACCAGAGACACTGACGGGGCTTAAGGGAACAGCAATCTGAAAGTGGGAGGGACCACTGGACACCAGGGAAACTTTGATGCATTACCAGGCAGGGGAGCAGAAGGTGGGGGGGACCATGGACCACAAGGGCAGCGTCGGTGGCTTACAGACATGGTAACCAGTGGGTTGGGGGGGGGTCACAGACCACCAGGAACTTTTTGGTTGAAGTACAGGCTGTTGATGGGAGGGCAAGGGGGACTGTTGGCCACCAGGGACTTTAAGCCCTGCTATAGTGCCACAGAGAACCAGAGGTGCTTCTATAGTCTAGGTGCATACCGTATACAAGGTACCATCAATAGTGGGGTTCTGTTCTTTTCCTAGGTTACTATCTATGGCATTGATCTGCTCCCTCCTGCCACCTTTATACTGAAATCTGGATCGGGTCCTGTCTATATCTCTGGGCAGCACCTAGTCTGTAAGTATATTTATAATTTATACTGGAAAAGATACTACTTACCCAATCTGAAATAAAGGGTTACTGTCTAGTTCTGTTATAATCCGGCAATAAACTGAATAATAGGATAGTGGCTCTGCATTCTGATTGGCTGCTACATGTGTGCTTAGTCACTCTGAGAGCAAGCACAGTTTGCCCTTCCACTTCAACACACAGCAATCGATCAGATGTCTAGGAACAATACAGCATGTCTGAGAAACTGTTCCTGCTTTCTCTTTTCTCGCAGATGTGCTGTAGTATGAGGATTTTGCAGATTTCAGTTTTAAAAATGTGTTTTCCAGTACAGTATTGATAGTGGTCTGGGTTTCCTTGGTAATAACAGGACCAGGGAGTTGAATACCTTAACGTTTGGCCTCTGTTTATGACCTATGACCCCTGACCCTGTCATTGCATTGTAAACCCAGACCGCTGTGGTGGTATTGCTACAACTAGCTTACTATTCACAGATCAAACTTTCTCTAGGATTGGTAAACCTAAAATAATACTCTGGGGGTCCTTTAGTAAATTTATTTACTATAGTTAAACCAAGTGATACGGCAAGAGATTCTCGGAAGTGCTGAAGTTTTGACAGCAAGTTTGGGTGTCCCATTCAGGGTCCAGCAGAGGACTGGGTGTGTTTGACCCACTGTGTGAACCTGACTAAGTCGCTGTGCCATCCCGTGCTTCAGCCCTTCCAACTGAAAAATTGGGTGAAAAGCAGGATCCCTCTGTAAATGCACAGTTCCATCTCATTTGGGCTGTACTGCATAGATGTTTTGCAAAATAAACTAGCGGTGAGAGACATGGCTCTGATGGGGTGATGTAACAAGGGGAGGGACTGAAACACGCAGGTTGAAGTGTACAGGGATCCCCTGCCAGCTCTACTGGGAGAGCTGCTGCATTAGCTAGGGAGCCAGAGAGCTGCAAGTTTGAATCCCTAGCCCTCTGCTTTGGCAACATGAAGCCTTGTCAGCTTGAGTTGCACAAGGATCCACATAACTATGATGCCTTGCTCTGGGAATGAGGCTTGAGAGTATGTGCTGGGGTTTGGAGATGTGCAAAAACCACAATTCTGAGATCTCTGCTCCCAGCATCCTATTATGGGTCCAGTTTACTGCTTTCCCCACAAACTGCCTCTCCAGTTCTCTTGACTACTTTAAATGGGCCTAGCATTGCAGGTCTAACGTGAGTCTAGTTACAGAACACTGGATAGTCACAGGAGTTTCTCATTCTCTGGCAACCCATATGAGAAGATGCACATGATTAGTTGAAGGGTAATGTCCATGTTGGTGGAGACTTTTCAGTTATCTTGCACAAGGATCTGTATGTCCACGATGCCTTGCTCAGCAGTACTTGAGAGGGCTCAGCAGGTGGCAGCAGTGTCCAGACCATCTTGGTCTAGACCAGATCCTAGACTGACTGAGCAAGGTTTGAAAATCTTTCCCTCGAGCAGGATTGTAAATAATAATGGGGGTGTCATAAGATGGTGTCCCCCTACTAGTTCAGCCAGAAGAACTTATTTACATTCATGAAAGAATCCTGGACTGGGAGTCAACGGGTTTGAAAATTCAAATCCCATAATCCCAGAGCCATTTCTTCTATTTAAAGTAAATGAGCACCAGTTCTGCCCTACTACAGAAGTCCATTTGTTATGCTGGGCCTCCGTGCTTTAAAACAGAAGGGGGGTGCCCAGAACACGCATCAAATGGCAGTGCTAAATGTTGACTCATATTGGCTCCTTGTTCTCTCTGATCATGCTGATGCTTTCCACTTTACTGTGAATGAAAATAGGATTAATTATTGCATGGGGGGGGAGAAAGACGAAGCCAGAAAAAATGTCTGTACTCTTCAGTTTATAAAGTGGTTTTAGCTGGTTGTGATTCATTTCCTTTTTTGAGAGGTAGTGTAGCATAGTAAGTATGTAGCACTTGGGAGACCCATGCTAACATCTCACCACTGCCACATTAACACTGTGATCTTGAGCAGGTACCCCAAGCTGTCTGGGCCCAGTATTCTTTCTCTAACACTCCCCTTAAAAGATACTGCAGCTTTTCACAGCTTAAGTGTTATGCGTGAGGCAGCCTTTATAAATCTAGATTCTTTCCCTCCTAAACCTCTTCCCCGGGTTCTGTGAGGCACACTTGTCTTTGTCCTGACTGATCTACATCTTGTCTGCAGTGGAGGAGGACGTAGAAGAGGAACACATCCCAGACGAGGAGCTGAGTATTGAGGACCTTCACAGCAGCCCAGTCTGAGGGTAGGTATTTATGGAGGGGTGTGGGTACTTGGGGGTAATGCAACTAGGAATTGTAGGATTGGAACCTGCAAATGCGTTTTACAATTGCAAGCCAGGATAGATGGCATGAAGCTGGTGTTCAATAACCCAACATGAAAAATGGCGCACGTTTTTTTGACACTTTAAGAGCCATCTCCAATAAGTTAAGGGACCTAGACTAATAGTCTATATTGCCATGAAAACTAGTGAGCGAACAGTTTAGGCAAGAAATGAGTACAATAATAATTTATAAGGTGCCTTTCAATTACCAAGGCGCCGTACATAAATAACAAATCAGAACAGTAAAAATCATTAAATACAATTAAAACAAAACAATCATAAGTCAGTGTTCTAAAAATGCAGTTTCCCATTAAAAAAAACAAAAACAAAAAAAAAAAAACTTCAAAACTCTCTTAAAACCCTCCACAGAAGTGCACTCCCGAAACCGACGGGGTAGATTGTTCCAAAGGGTGGGGGCTGCATACGAAAATGCCCGAGCACCCGAAGATTTCAAATTTACCCTTGGAACCTCTAGCAACCTCTAGTCGGCCGAGCGGGGTGATTGATTCGGGTGATGAGGAACCAGAAGTTCTTTCAGATAGCCTGGGCCCATATCGTGTAGAGCTTTGAAAGTCAGCAAGCCGACTTTAAAGGTGATCCGCCACCAAATTGGCAGCCAGTGCAGTTCGCGCAGCACCAGAGTAATGTGACAGGATCTGCTAGAACCTGTCAAAAGCCAGGCTGCAGCGTTCTGCACTAGCTACAGGTGACTGATTTCAACCCCTGAAAGCCCTAGGTAAAGGGAGTTGGAATAATCCAAGTGCGAGGTTTCACGAAGGCATGAACCAACGTTGGTAGGTCGGCAGACGGAACAAGATGCTGGATCCTGGTGATGTTCCTAAGATGGTAAAGGAAGTCTTAACGACTGCCGACACCTCGCAGTGCAGTGTCAGCCCGTCAAGAACCCCCAGGTTCCACACCCGTTCAGAGGTCAGGAGAGAAACTCCACAAGAGAACTCCGAAGACGATCAACACCCTGCCCCCAAATCCGGCGACCTGGGTCCACAACCAGTACCTCAGTCTTATCAGAATTCAACCTCAGCCAGCTAGAATTCATCCACTCCTGGATTTTGGTTAGACAGCTACTAAAGACCGAGAGAGCTCCACTCTGGTCGGGGGCAAAAGAAAGGTAGAGCTGGGTATCATCTGCATAACAGTGAAACCTCAGCCCATACCTCCTTACAATGTCTCTGATGGGTAGCATATACACTGCAAATAACATGGGTGACAATACTGAACTCTGGGGCACCCCACAAAACACAGCCGTTGAATCAGAGGAAAAAAACCCAGACACAACTCTTTGATCTTCCAGTGAGGAATGATGAGAACCATCTTAAGACTGTTCCAGATATTCCACAGAACAGCCTCAGGTGTTCTATCAACACCATGTGATCTACAGTGTTAAAGGCTGAAGAAAGGTCATGGAGAACCAAAATGGAATGACTCTTCCGATCTCTAGCCATCAAGAGATCATTGAGCACCCGAACCAGTGCTGTCTCGATACTATGTCTTTTACGAAAACCGGACTGGAGGGGTTCGTAGATGTCATGGGTGGTCAAATGGTCTTCCAGTTGTGCTAAAGGGTATAAAGGTGTAAAGGGAAGGTTAGAGATAGGTCTGTAGTTTTCCAGGCAGTCGGGGTCCGCGGTAGCTTTCTTCAAGAGGGGTGTCGCCACCGCCTCTTTCAGGGAGCTAGGTAACTCGCCCGATTCCAGGGAGCACCTGACTACCTGAAAAAGGACTGGATCAATGATGTCAATACAACCCAAAATTAGGGAGGTCGGTCCAGGGTCCAAACTACAGCATGTAGAGCGCATATACTGGACGATCCTCATGACATCAATGAACTCCAGCTGACCGAAGGAACTCCAGGAAAGCCGAGGCACCGTGATCTCCCCCTGGTTCATGGCAACCCCCATAGTGTGATGGCAACAACTCGGCCCTAATGTCGGCCACCTTATTTATGAAGAACCGAGCAAGCTCATCGCATTCCAATTGAGAAAACTTTCCGAACTTGAAGAGCATATATATTCCATAATATATGGAAGGCTAATGCCACACCTTCAACTTCAATGTAAACATGCAACAAGCATAGCCACAGTATTTCAGGTGGCCCTCTAAACACTAATAGACAAGGAGTGCCTTATATTGTTGCATGCCTTAACTTGATAGATACTCTGAACCAAAGTGTTAACTTGATAAATGTGAAGGAAAAATTCTAGAGGTGGCGGGGGGGTTAGTGCAAATTGCACTGCACTTTGAATCATTTGGGGCTCTTGGTACAGCCAAGTAAATCTGACTAGACAGACCTTCTTTTGTTCTGTTTTTATTTTTGGACCTAGTAATCTGTTTACAGTACAGCCATACAATATATAAACTGTGACTGTCTTGTATTTTTGAACACCTTGCTTTTGAAGGGGAGGTTCCATGCTCGTCCCAATTGCTAATGTATGCTGGTTGTGCTGTGGGCAACTGTTCAGTTGGTGCTAGGCTAAGACACACACACACAGCCCATCTCGAGTCACAAGTCATCTGATGCTGGGGTTAATCACTGCCTGCCTTGTTCACTGGTTTTAAACCTGACCTACTGGTGAAGGGCTAACCAGCAGATTTCATGAGGGCTAGTTTCCATGCAGGTTGGATAACATGCATGGTTTGGGGGAACAAGTCATAACTGACTAATTCACGAATTTTTTCTTTTCTCCTCACAGGAATACAGCTCCTGAAGAAGAAAAATGCAGATTGTATACTCAATTTTTAACATTTTAAATGTATAATAATAAACTATTGTTTACAAATAAATCCTCAGTAGTTTTCCATTTTCACCTACTCAATGACTAAATTGCAATATTGCATATTTGGGGGTGAGGGAAGAGACTGAGTTTTAGTAGAGGTAAGACAGGTGTCCAGTCTTCATTATTTCCATGTTGGATCTCCCTGTCCCCCACCTCGACGTTATTGGGTAGCTTCCTGGGCTGCACCCTTCTTTCGGCAAGGGAGCAAACACCAATGCTGCCCCAAGATTGCCTTGCATCCAATTATTGCAGATCTGTAGCAAACTTCCCCAAAAATTTAGAGGTGTTTTTTCAGATGGTCTGTCCTGTTCAGGTTCCTTAATGCCATGATTTGCATAAACGATCTGCCAAGGAAACTATAAAACGGATATGCCTTGTGCCTCACAACACACCCATGATGTCTGTACATAGACTATCAGAACTTGGAAGTACAGATGTTAGGACATGCAGGAGGGGTGTGTGGTCGCATACAAAAACACTATGTAAATTTAGTAATTGATTTATGGAAAAGAGAATTTTAATAAGTATATTATAAACAAGGTTGACTGGAGACCAAGAAACTAAGGTGTTGGTTGGCATACTGCAAGGAATGAAATGTGCAATCTTGGGGGAATCGAGTCAGAAGAAACTAAAACGGAATCTGGGAAAGGCCCCCATATTTGGTTGAAGAGGTCTATTTATGTATGGTCCTGTGACTAATTTTTAGCTACTGATATCCAGTTGTCAAAAGTAAGGGAATAGGAACCATTCCAGTGTGCAATAATAAACCTCTTGGGGTATAAGGTGGCAGACGATATGCATAGAAACGTAGACACTTATGGCAGAAAAAGAGCAATCTGCCCAAGCTCCCTATCTTACCCTAGGACCTATTGTCCATCCAGGGTCCTAGCCCTTCTCCTCCTCCTCCTCCTCCCCCCACTTCCTGATTGTCACATCAAGTGACCACTTAACCCTCCATTCTGTCCCAGCTGACCACTATACTCTTCTGTCCCACCCATACTTGAAACAATCAACTGCTTTATCACCCAACACCAGCTGGTATACTGTTCCACGGCTCCACCACCCTTTCTGTAAAATACTTCCTCCCATCCCTCCTGAACCTCCCTTCTGTCAGTTTCCACTCTTGCCCTCATGACCTCAAACTAGCATCCAAGCTAAATGGTGCCTCGCAGTTCAGCTTGTTTAATCCTTTTAGGAACTTCAATCTCCTCTCCCTTGTGGTCCCCAGTAGGTGACTGTCAAGTGCCTTGAGGTGCACCTCCTAGGACCTGCCATGTTGGCCTTGTATCTTTTTTTTTTTTTTTTTGTTACCCTGCATTGTACGACCTCTAGCCTGTCACTACCCTTCCTGAGGTGAGGGCTCTAGAACTGGGCATAATGCTCTGTGTGTGGCCTCAAAGCTCTATAAAGGGTTAGTATTGCCTCCTTCCTCCTGCCATCAATACTCCTTTATACAACCCAGCATCCTACTTGCCTTACCATAAGCCTTGCTGCCCTGGCTCAATTGCTTGAGGGTGTCACTGATGACTCCAAGGGCACCTTTCTCAGCCATGGTGCTAACTCTCACCCTACTCAATCCAGTATTCTCTCCTGGGTTTTTTTTATTCCCTAGGTACGTCACTTTGCAATTTTTGGCATTTAATTTTGACTGCCAAACCTCAGACCACCCCTCTAACTCTTGTAAGTCACTCTGAAAGTCCGATTCCCTCATTGCTATCCACCCTCCCAAAGAGCTTAGTGTCCTCTGCAAAGTGATAGTCTGCCCCAGATACCTTCTTCAACGTCGCTGATGAACATACTGAGAGGATCAGGTCCAGGACAGATCCCTGTGGCACCCCACTTGTGACCTCCTTCTGTTCTGACTGACCACAACTCTGCTGCCTACCCTTTAGCCCATATCCTACCTAGTTCACCATGTCCATGGCTGCACCTAGATCCTCCATCTTCAGCAAGTGTCTATGGGGCCATCATGTCGAAAACCTTGCTGAAGCTGAAATGGAGCAAATCCATGGCATAGCTGCTATCCAGTTCTGTCATCCAATCAAACTATCAGGTTTGTCTGACTGGACCTCCCCGCCACGAACCCATGCCATTTACTATCCTGGAGACTGTTTTCCAGATAATCCAAGGTCATATTTGATCAGTGACTCCATCAGGTTTCCTACAATGGAGGTCAGACTGACAGGTCTGGTGTGTGTGTGTGTGTGTGTGTGTGTGTGTGTGTGTGTGTGTGTGTGTGTGTGTGTGTGTGTGTGTGTGTGTTTTGTTTTTTTTTTTTTTCTCTCCCCTCCTTCTCCCTTTGTCTTCTCTCCTCCCTTTACAGAGTGGAATGACATCCACCACCCAGTCCTCAGAACTACTCCTGCCTTTGGTGAGAAACATAGAAGCTGTCAGCAGATAAGGACCTCTTGGCCCACCTAGTCTGTCCTATTTTCCCTGCCTAGTGTGCCACCAGAGACCCTACTCAGTCTCTGGTGTACACTCCACCCTAGACCCTACTGTGTCTACAGTGTGCACCTCAACCCCGCCTTACTTCTAATATCCCCTTGTGTCTATCCCACACATTCTTGAATCCTGCAAACATTTTGGCCCCCACTACCTCTGCTGGGAGGCTGTTCCAAGCATCTACCACCCTTTCTGTGAAGAAATATTTTCTGTGTCTCCTCTTCCCCCCCAATTTTATAGTGTGACCCCTTGTCCTATAGCATCTTTCTCTGGAAAAGGCTCCCTTCTGTACCTTGTTTATACCTGTGAGGTATTTGAATGTTTCTATCTTATCTTATCTTCTCTTCTCTTTTCTCTCCCCCCTTCTTCTAGGGATTACATATTTAATTTCTTAAACCTTTCATCGTAGGGCTTCTGATGCAGGCCCTGCACCATTCTGGTTGTCCTTCTTTACACTGCCTCTGTCCGGTCTGTCCTCCTGGATGTGGGGCCTCCAGAACTTGACACAGTACTCAAGGTGGGATCTCACTAGTGATCTATACAGGGGTATTACCTCCCTCTTTCTGCTGGTGATACCCCTGCCTATGCATCCAAGCATCCTGCTAGCCTGTCACACTTTCGCTACCTTCAGGTCCTCAGAAATGATTATCCCAGGTGCCTTTCCTGTTTTGTGACTGCTGGTACTTTTCCTCCTCCCAGATGATACATTGCCCCATGTTTCTGTGCCCCAAGTGCATAATTTTACACTATTTTTGCATTGAAGCCCAGTTGCCAAACCTGTGGCCATTCTTCCAGCTTTTTTTAGATCTTCTCATTCTCTTTCCCCCACCCTGTGTATATTCTGTTGCAGATTTTAGTGTTGCCCACTAACAGGCATACCTCCCCTGCCAGTCCTTCTGCAATGTCTCTTATAAAGACACTGAAGAGGACTGGGGCTAGTACTGACCCTTGTGGCACCCCACTGGCCACTTTGCCATCTCCAGGGTGGATGCCATTTACCAACACCTTCTGACTCCTGTTGTCTGTCCAGCTCTCTGCCCATCTGTTACAGGACCCACTCAGAGGCTTCGCTGCTTAACTCATCAGTTTTCTATGTGGAACAGTGTTGAAGGACTTTCTGAAGTCCAGGTAGGCTACATCAACTGCTCCTCCCTGATCCACTTCCTTGGTTACCCAGTCCTAGAACTCAATCGGGTTTGTCAGGCAAGACCTCCCTCTCTGAGCCCATGTTGCCTCAGATCCTGAAGACCATTGGTACCAAAGTATTTCCCAATCCTTTCCTTCAGTAGTGATTCCATTACTTTGCCCACTACTGAAGTTGGGCTGACAGGCCTGTAATTCCCAGGCCTCCTTTCTGTTTCCATTTTTGTGGAGAAGGACTACATCACCCCTTGTCCAGTTTCTAGTGACAGGCTGAACAGGGCTGTTGGAGGTGCAGCCAACTCCTCCTTAAGCTCTGCAACACCCTGTCTAGTCCCATTGCCCTGTCTACTTTAAACCATGACAATTCCCTTATCCCCTTTTCCACTGTAAAGGGGCTAGTGTCCACCTCCCTTCCTTTAATGCCCTTGTTTTTTATTAACCCCTCTTCTGTAAACACTGAACAGATGTATTTAATACATACTTTTTGGCAGTAGCGTAGCAAATTCCCAGAGGGCCTGGGAGCAAGGTGATGTTACAGGGCCCCTCTCCAGTTTTGAATAAACATCAAAATGATGATTTGGGCCCCTCAAACCTTGTGGGCCCGGGTGCCACTGCACCCTTGTAGCTATGCCCCTGCTTTTTGGTGGTCCTCTTCAAAACACACACACCACCTCCCCCTTACAATCCCTCTCTTGGTCTCTCTTTTTGCTTATGTATCTAAGAAAATGTGTGGTGTTTTGGCAATATTCTCTTCTCTTACACTCCTAACGGCCTTCCCAGCCTCTTTGTTTTTCCCCCCGATTGTCTCCCTATCCTCCCCTTTCTGTGATATTGTTTGTATATGTATACTTTTTTTTAGAAAAGCCAGTTTATTTCCTCTCTCTTTCTGCTACATCACTAGAGAACTGTAGTGGTTTTCTCTTGCCCTTGTGAACCTGCTGGACACAGAGGTTTATAGCAGTTTCGGAGCCCTCTTTTATTTTTGCCCACTGGTCCTTGACTCTCTCTAGTTTCCCTACTCCTGCTAGGGCGTCTGAGGCATTCTCCCATTTTCTTAAACCTTGCCCTTGTGCAGTTCCCTTCTTACCCACTTGTATTAAATCATACTGTACGATGGTTACTGGTCCCCTGCTGACATCAGTAATACTGACCCAGTACCAGGTCCAGCAACGCCAACTCGCAAGTAGATTCCAATACAAGGGGCCTGAGGAACACCCCCTCCAGTGAGTCCAGGATGTCCCTACTTTGGCTGTTGCCACAGCTGGGAGGCTTTAATCCATGTCTGGTAGAGTGAAGTCCCCTACTATTGTCTCTCCTTTGTGAGCCATTCTATGGATTGCTTCCATCATTTTCCCATTCACTTCTTTCCTCTGTGCTGGAGGTCTGTAGATCACTCTTGTCCGAATGCCAGCCATTTCCTTTTCTCCAAGGTGACCCACAGTACTTATGATCCCCTTGTATTTATGTAGCCTTTATGTTGTCCCTTATATAAACTGCTCCTCCTCACCCTTTTTCTACCTACCTTGTATAGTCTCAACTCAGTCCTGGTTTTCACTGCAGCAGGTCTCTGTAATGGCAAGTAAATCACCCGTTTCCACCATGGTGGCCTCCAGATCTGCAATCTTGTTGCCCCGACTATGGGCATCCGCACACATGGCTTTCCAGAATGTGCTATACGCTCCTTCCTCTCTCTTCTTCCCTCCCCAAATGCCTTCCCTTATTCCTCTCACTCAGTATCTTCGCTTCATTTTTCTCCATTATTTTTTGGGGTTTTATCCCTCTGGAGTTCTGTAGTTGACCGCTTGAGCTGGGGACAGAGAAACAGTTTGTCGGCAGTTGATTAATCCTACCAGGGGTTCAGCCAATTCCCTGAATATCCTCCAGTGCAGCCCATCTGGTCCTGGGGCCTGGTATATCTTTAGGGCTGCTAGCCCACTCTTGCCCCTATTGCTTGCAAATATTAGCCACCTCTTCTCCAGGACCACCTTATTGAGTGCTCTGATGCCGCTGTCTGAGAAGGGCCCGCCTTCCTCTCTGGTGAACACTGAGCAAACATAATCAGTAAGTAAAACCGCCTTTTCCTCATCCTCTTGGCAACCTACCTGCCTGATGTTTCTCCCCAATTTTTTTTTTTCCTCTAATATGGTAGAAATGTTTTTCTCTGCCGCTGACCCCTTCTCCAATATGCAGCTCTGGGTTTGCTTTTACTTCCATAACTGCCCTCGCTGCATCTTTATTTCTCAGTAAATGATTCTCCCCATCCTTCCTCCCCCTGCTTTTCTTTTGTACTTGCAGAAGGCCTTTATTTTGGCCCCCCACCACCGCTCTCACTTTTGCTGAGAATCGTAAGTCTCTTGAACTTATTCTGCTTGGTTACTGTTCTCTTACACAAGTAACTTAGATGCCTCAAGAATGCCCACCTTTATTACTCCCATCTAAATTGTCTACCCTAACATTTCCCTGACCAGTTCTCTCACCCTCCTAAAAATTAAAGACTTAAGCTCTCACTCTGTGCTTTTCAGTGTCTAGGGCCAGTTTGAATCAAATGGTGTTCATGTTCCATTTTTTTAAGTGGTTCTACTACTCTCACCACTCCTACCAAGTCCAAGTTGGTAAGCACCAAATTTAGAATGTCAGTCTGCGTGGAGGGTTCCTTAATTAACTAGACCAGGAGAAGGTCCTTGAGTACATCTACCAAAGCTTGACTTCTGGTGCTTCCAGCCACTGGAACAA
Organism: Neoceratodus forsteri; assembly: GCA_016271365.2. Taxonomy (NCBI): domain Eukaryota; kingdom Metazoa; phylum Chordata; order Ceratodontiformes; family Ceratodontidae; genus Neoceratodus; species Neoceratodus forsteri. The sequence continues at coordinate 31,864,252 of JADMNL010000026.1, read as the reverse complement.
CCCAGTATGGCAGATTTAGATAACCATCTACCACTTAGGTTGGCATTTATAGAGCCTGGCAAACTGAAGGCAATTCCTAAAATAAAGGTTATCAAACCTTCTGTAAAGTGAAAATAACCTAGATAAAAAGGCAATTATTTTGCACCATAAAAGGTTTTATTCTTAGGACCACAATATACGGGATAGTGTGGCATTATCTTGAGAATAATGACAGCACAGTGTTATCTTTCAAATCTATCCTTGCCAGTTTTATATTGTGCTAATCTTTCTTGAACAGCTTTGGAATGCATTAGTTCAAATTTCAACCAATTTCATCATCTGAAATGGTACAAGATTGCTCTACCTCCCACGTTTTCTGGACATTTTCAGTTTGATCGGTAATGCTTTTTAAAGCAGGTTTAACCTTTTCCTGCCCTACCTTTTATTAGATGGAAAAAGATAATCTGATGTCCTAGAACACATGTCATTAGGGAAAGGGGAAATTGTTTAACCAGGAAAGGCACACTACGCTGAAGCTTGTTCGAAGGTGTGACCTGGGAGCACAGAGAAGTTGTGACTTGCTTCAGGTCACACAGTATGCAAGTGGGGGCTGCAGGATTCAAACCCAGGTCTTCAGCTCAGAGCCCTAAACTACAGCACTATACTGCCTCACCCACAAGAACCCCACGGTCTCCAATTCCTACTTCACAACTGTCTCTTTCTGATTAAATAACTTGAGACATTTTGAACAAATTAGTGAGTGCAGCACTGGTCAATAACGGGACTGCAATAGATAGTGAGGTTCTTAACTGATCAACTAACTGAACTTCAGGATAGTAAATTAAGAATAACAATGGTTGCAAGTTGTTGTTCCCAGCTCTGCAAGAACAGTGAAATACAAACTTACAAAAATTAGCAAAACAGCCAAATCTGTTACAATAAATGTTTGTACCGATCCATGTGGGGCAATGCCTTGTGCATTATGGATGCATACAGGCTACTTACTTGTAACCATAGTTCTACTACAAGTATTCAGTTCACGTTTGCACTTAGTCTTCCACCGAGCATGCTAAGGCACCAGAACAATCTTCAAGCTTAACTCCTCCTACCACCCAACGTCATTTTGGGGGAGGGGGGGTGACCAGTGGCATACCTCACGGATCAGTCCTGTTTAATGTCTTCATTAGTGACATTGTGGTAAAACTGGAGGAAAAGGTCTGCCTGTTTATAGATGACACTGAGATCTGAAACGGGGTAGAGAGAGAATTAGAAGGGACCTGATGAAGCTTGTAAATGGTCTGAATTGTGGCAACTAAGGTTTAGTTCCAAGAAGTGCAAAATAATGCACCTGGGGAGAGCAACAGGTTGTTTTTTTTTTTTTTTGGGGAGAGTTCTATCACAAGGGAAGAAAGGGACCTGGGGGTTATCATTTCTGACAACCTAAAGGTGTCTAAGCGGAGTACCAAGGCTGCAGGGAGGGCCAGTAGCATGCTGGGGTGCATAGGCAGAGGTATCACTAGTATAAGGCAGGAGGTGGTGATGCCATTGTACAAAATGCTAGTGAGGCCTCACCTACAGTAATAATCTTTATTTTTATAGTGCAATTCAAAATACTGTACAAATATTAACAATGAAACACATTACGTAAAAGCTCTTGACCCCCTAAGTGTTCAGCCGTACCCTGGGAACCTCTAGCAACCCCTTGTCAGTGGAGGGGGCAGTAAGGAATCAAGAGCTCTTGCAGGTAGCCTGGACCCTGTCCATGTAGGTCAGTGAACTGACCTTAAAAGTGATACACTACTGAACAGGCAGCCAGTGCAGTTCACAATGTTGTATGCAATTCTGGAGGTCGCACCTTCGTAGGGACATTGACAAGGTGGAGGTGGTCCAGAGAAGGGTGACTAAGATGGTACAGGGCTTGCTCCAGAAAACACATGAGGAGAGACTAAAGGACCTCAATATGTACTCGCTGGAGGAGAGGAGGGATTGGGGGACATGGTAGAAACATTCAAGTACCTTAAGGGTATTAACAAGGCACAAGGTGGAGACATCTTCAACATAAGAGATGTGCAAGAATGAGGGGGCATGGTATGAAATTGGAAGGTGGCAGGTTGAGGGGAAATGTGAGGAAGTTTTTCTTCACAGAGCGGGTGGTGGACACATGGAATAGACTGTGAAAGGAGGTAGTGGGGGGTTTTAAACATGCATGGGTCAGGATAAGGGTACCTCAGGGGTGAAAAGCCATTGACCAGGTAGGGTTAGAGGCCACAAACTAGCATAGGGCTTTTGAGCAGGCTGGATGGGCCTGGTGGTCCTTATCTGCCGACTGTTTCTGTTTCCCTTGGCTCCGCCTCCACTGCAGTCTGATCTTCATGCTGGTAAAGGAATCTGAAGCAAGCCTTGACTGGGGAGGTCATGTGGATGTGAACTGCATAGTAGTGTAACTATGGTTACAAGTAACTTCTATATCTATCTAGATTCAGTTTACTGTCTGTCTACATGTGGGCAGATTCCCAGTTGTCCTTAAGAGGAGGGAGCAAAGCACATTCACTAAATGAGGTAAAAGAGACTGCAGGACCAAGGACCCAAAAGTAGCAGTATTAGAAGAGCGCCCCCAAAAATACAAAACTGACTAGAAAGGCTAACCAATGGATTCAGACACAATATTCCAGCACTTAACTGTAAGTGGGGGCACTCTATTATTTTGTTAGCACCAATGACACAGTATAGCTATTGGGAGACTGAATCTGAACAACAGGCACGTGCAGTGTATTCTTCTTAGAAATTAAACAGTGCCACAGTTTTTTTCCCCCTCTATCCTAAGCTTCTTTTCCTTCTCTCACTGGGATTTGAAAATTTAAATGTTAAATATAACATTTCATACAAATCTACCATTCATTTCCCTTTCGAGATTAAATTGTACCTAAAGTAAGAGGGGAACTCTGACTATACTTCCCCGAGGCTTTTTTTAATGCAGGTTTCTAACCTGTTTTTGTACATTCTAAGTATATAATGTTTGCTTTTATTTTTTAAAGTAGAATTTTCTTTTTTTCAGTTAATGCTGTACAGTCTACAGTTCCCTGTGCCCAGAGTAGTCTCTCTTAACTAAGGAAAACATGATTTTCATTTTTCCCTGCCCAAAAATGCTGCAAATGAGGTTGGATTGAGACAATTTTATTGACAAGTACTGCATGCCCCCCCCGGGCAGACAGTGTCGTTTTTTTATTTCATGCTGTTATTTACCTTTTTTTCCGGTTTCACTCTTGGAGTGTGCCGATTCAATAGGGAGCGAGTGGACAAGAGTGGCGAGGCGGTCATAGTAAAGAAGTTTCAGAAACTGTTTTTTTTAATTTCAAATCGACGGGCGGCTTGGGAAACATTACACAGTGACCACATCATAAATAGCAATTGATTGGGACAGCTTTTAAATACTGCAAGTTTTTTTTTTGTAACTCCCAACCAAAGCAGGAGAATACACAATGGTGGCGAGAACGGTCCTCTCCCCACACATCTTCCTTTTACCTTTGCCTCTGTGACAACCCCCAGCCCAGTCACCCAGCTCCCATGGGTAGGGATGTAAGTTTGTCATGGATGAGGTTTTAATGACCGTTTGTTCATGAAATCACTAGTAAACAGCAGTAAATGTTGTGGCACTGTCATCACTGCTACATTCTGATGACACTAGTGAAAGTCATGAATAAAGATCAAATGTCATGGAATCAATGACGTGTATGACTGCCATGACAAACTTACATCCCTACCCATGGGACTTACTGCAGTGGGTGCCCAGCCAGTGGGGCAGAGCCTGCGAGGGGCAGTCATCACTCATCGTTGCCATGGGTGGCAAAATACCTAATTTATTTGACTGGTAAGGATGCTGCATTTTTATTTTCAGGAAAATAAAAAAACATTAAATGAGAACATAATGACAACTGACCAAGTGAGGAAATTGTTCTTATTTAACATGCTTTATTGAATTTTTGGCATAACACTACAGACATTACATAACTATAAACAATCCCTCCTCCACCCCGGATGACCCAGTAACTTCCTTCAGAACGTGTGGAATGTCCAGAGTACCTTTTTAACATAGCTATCATAAAAGCAGACTGTCAAAAGGATAACACAATTCCCACACTTACAGCAAACAGTTGATTTGGTTGGTCTCTACCATCCCCCGGCTGGTGATTGTCTTACCCTAATAGCAGCAGTGTCTGTAATGCATTTTCTGCAGAGGATTAATACTTGCTACTGTTGGTTCTGAATTCAGAGCAAACAGAACACCCCTTGCCACTCTGAATACAACAGTACTGCCTTATCCATCCAATGGCAGAGTAGGGCAAAGTGTCTCTTTCTGGGCTGCAATACTGTACCATCGTAAAGTACCAGGAGGCCCAGTAATTGATCTAGTTTTTCTTGAGTTGCTGACAATAGGGTCTCATTTTATTTATTTGTAATAATTGGTTTACAACCTTTGAGTCAGGGGCTCATTTCCAAAGGTACCTCGTCACATTGAGGACAGACAGAACAAAATTAGGTTACAGAATACAAGTCACTGACTTAGAGTTGCACAGAATGATTTCATACATTATACAATTTAGTAGCAGTTACAGTGATACATGCTGGTTTTAACAGAGGCAGGATGCATAGGGGATAAATGGAGGGGAAGGGCGGTGAGGTGGAGTGCCACCCAGTGGGCGTTGTCAAATGTAGAGAGATCGAAGCCTCATTTAGAGACAGGAGCAGCTGCGAGTGTTAAACAGTTGGCTCTGAAGGGTGGTTTTGAAGTTGGAGATTGTGGGGCATCGGAGATGGGAGCAGGGAGAGAGTTAAACCAGGATGGGGCTCTGTAGCAGAAGGACCTCTTACCATGGGTGGTCCTGGATCTGGGGACCAGTAGAGTGGTCTTGTTGGAGGGTCGGGTATGGTGGATGGAGGCTGTCACCCCGGGAGGAGAGGGCCCAAGTAGAGTTTTTGTTTTTGTGAGGAGGCAGGTTTGGTAGTGTAGCTGTTCATCTAGGTTAAGGAGTTTTGCATCGTCATGGAGTTGACATGTATGTGTGAGCCTGGGGGCACCAGTAATCAGCCTGCAGGCCTTATTTAGGGTGAGGCGATTCATCTCACATTTTCATGAAATACGGTATAACATCCCTGTAGTACAGTTACGTAAGAACTTATAACAGTATATCTTCAACAGAGGTTCCTGCAGTAGGCCATTACATGTAGGACTGCACCCTCTGGCGTCAGGACCACATGGCAAACTTTTCCAGCAGTGTCTTGGGGGGGGGGGGAGAATCACCCTCCCGATGTCAGCGTGATCCTATATAATGGGCAGTTCCCGCGCCCACTTTCCAGTTCTCTCGACGGAGATCCAAGTAGGATGAAACAGGAGAAAGGATGAAATCCTGGAGCCCCAGTTCACAATGGCAAAAAGAAAAGCGGAAAACTGGGGAAAGGAGGGAAAAGGTGACCTACTGCAGGAACCCCTCTTGAAGATCTGTTACGGTAAGTTCTTACGTAACTGTACTATGTTACTTCGAGAGGGTTCCTGCAGTAGGTCATTACATGTAGAACTGAATCCCAAGCGGTCACTCATAGAGAGACAGAGAGTCATGGGAGGAGGAGGAGCAACTGAAAGACAGCAGAGGACCAGCCTAAGACCGTAGGCCCTGCAAGACGGCAAGGCCTGAGCCTAGAGGCAATGTCCAGACTCTGGTGTTTCATGACGGTATGGATGGAACTCCAGGGTGCTGCCGCACAGATCTCTGCTGCAAAAATGCCATACCTCTAATAGTGACCTCTGACCTCCCTCAGAAGAGGTTTGTTGTACTTCAGGTAGCAGAAGCGAATGCAGTTACTGAGCCATTTAGAAAGGCACTGTTTAGAAACTGCTGACCCCAAGGATTTGGGAGCAAAGGAGATAAAAAAACTGACTGGACTTTCTGGACTCCTTAGTTCTGTGGACATAACATCTGAGGATTCTATGAACATCCAATGTGTGAAGGAGATCCTCCCCCATTTGAATGAACAGGGTAATAAACCGGGAGTTCAACAGTTTGATTTAAGGTGAACTCAGAAACCACCTTAGGAAGAAACTTAGTATTAGTACACAGAACCGCCCGGTCCTTGTGGAGAATCAAATAATGCCCCTTATGCATCAGGGCCTGCAGCTCATAAATTCTATGAGCAGAAGTAATGGCAACTAAAAATGGCGCCTTCCAGGAAAGGTAGCGCATGTCACAGCTCATCGCTGGTTCAAAGGGAGGAAGCGTAAGGTTCTGTAACACAAAATTCAAATCCCAAGGTGGGGTTACGGATGGGAGGTTTGAGGTGGAGGATCCCTTTCAAAAAGGTCTTAAGAGACCTCTAACTGAGCCACGGTTTTTCCTTCCACCGGCACATGGTAGGCTGAGATGGCAGACAAGTGAACCTTAAGGGACGAATGAGACAGACCCAAATCAGACAGGTGCAAGAGGTACTCTATGACCTAGGTAGCAGAGTAGGTAAAGGGGTCCCAGCCTTTAGAAGCTGCCCAAATGAAAAACCGCTTCCATTTCATGGCAGAGGTGGATCTGGTGGAGGGTTTCCTCGCTTACACCAGGACCTGGGTGACCTTTTGGGAGACCCCGAAATGAGCTTCGATTATGTCTAAAGGAGCCATGCATAAAGATGCAGAGTCTTGAGTCCTGGATGTACCAACCTGCCTTGATTCCGAGTCAACAGATCGTGCCTGAGAGGTAAAGGAATTGGAGGGTCCATTGAGAGCTGCTGCTTTAGCGGAAACCAGATTTGCCTCAGCCAGAGAGGAGCTACCAGGATCATCCAAGCTCCCTCTGCTTGTAGCTTGAGAAGTACCCTCTGAAGAATGGGAAGGCGTACAAGAACTTCCTGTCCAACATGGTGACAACACATTGTGCCAGAAAGCTCCAGGCTCTGGAACAAGCGAGCAAAAGCTGAGAAGCTTTGTGTTGTATGGGGAGGCAAACAGGTTGATGTCTGGGTGACCCCACTTCTGGAAGAAGACAGTCTGCTACCTCCTGACTTTATTCCCACTTGTGAATGAGGGACGATATCCGACTGGACATTGTGAATGCCTGGAACATGCATGGCTGTGAGAAACAGGTTGTGCTGGACTGCCCAATTCCACACTCTCGCCTCCTTGCAGAGGAGGTACGACCGGGTGCCTCCCTGTTTTTGATGTACCAAACTACTGACACATTGTCTGTCTGGATCAGCAGTGTTCCTCTTGAGAGGCTGGTCTGAAAAGCCTGAAGGGCATAAAGAACCACCCTCATCTCCAGAATATTGATGTGCAAGGGCATCTCCAACTGAAATCATAAACCCTGGGTTCGATGGTCCCCCAGGTGCACTCCCCAACCCAGAAAAGAAGCATCTGTGGTGAAGGTCCATAGAGGAAGGGAACTTCAAAAGGGAAGTCCCTTGGACAGATTCAGAGGGTCTAGCCACCACAGTAAATCCCTCTTGACTGTGCTCGAGACCAAAACTGGATGGTCAGTTTGTCCAAGCGCTGGTCCCATTGGATGTATAACGTTAACTGGGAGATCCGCATATGCAAACTGACTAAAGGAACTGTGGAGATAGAGGCTGCCATCAGGCCCAGCAAATGTAGCAACGCTCTGGCCAGAAGCGATCTGGACAAGGTCACCAGGAGACCTTCTCTCAAAGTCTCTCCGCAGAGAAAGTCTCTGCACTGGACCGTGTCCAAAACCACCCCTATGAACTGAAGGTTCTGAGAGGGGGTTAAAGATGACTTAGGGTGATTGACTGTGATCCCCAGTCAGGGGAAAGAAGGTCCTGAGTAACAGAGAGGGAGTCCAGAAGGCTGTCCCTGGATGGAGCTGACAGTAGCCAGTTGTCCAGGTAGGGGAACACCGCTGTACCCTGACGGTGCACTGCCACCACCGCTAGGCACTTGATAAAAACCCTGGGTGCCGAGGAAAGGCTAAAGGGGGGGCTGTGAACTGGAAATGCTGTTCCTGGAAACAAAACCACAAGAAACAGCGGTGGCCAGGGAAGATTGGGATACGTTGGTAAGAATCCTGCATGTCCAGGGCACAGAGCCAGTGGTCCTGCTGCAGAAGGGGCAGGAAGCTCTGAACAGTCAGCATGCAGAACCTGTCTTGTACGCGACAAAGCAGTTCAGACTGCTGAGGTCCAGGATTGGTCTGAGGTCACCCATCTTTTTTGGGACCAGGAAGAAATGGGAGTAAAACCCCTTCCTCTCTCTCTCTCTCTCTCTGAGCCACAGGCATAGATTCTAATGCTGCCTTTCGTTCCAGAGTCCTGATCTCTTCCTCGACCAATGAGGCTTGGTGCGGGGAGTAGTGAGAGCGACTGGGAGGAAAGTCTGGAGGCAACTCCAGAAACTCTAGCATGTGCCCTTGAGAAATGAGTTGTAGGGCCCATGTGTCTGAGGTGATGCCCTCCCACTCCTGAACATGAAGGGCAAATATCCCCCCACTGGTTCCATGTTTTCAAGTTGAGGGGAGGAAAGAATGGGTGAGGCAGAGGGGCAAAGGCCCTCCTGCCGATCTCTGGGACTTGGCAGCCAATGGAGAGGAGAAAGAGGAGCCAGTGGCTCATCTTTTGGTCTGCTTCTTTGGGGTTGATTGCTTCTCCTGGCGCTTGAACTGGTGCCGAAAGGGCTGCTTCTTCAAAGTACCGGCTCAATACATGGAATGGACCAATCTGAGGGCATGACCACTACCTTGGAGGCTGGTAATCAAATCTTTAGTGTTCCCTCTAAAGAGGACTGATCCCCGAAAGGGAGCGTCCTGAATGCTGCTTGTACATGTCGACAGACCAGATATGCGCAGCCAAGCATGCCTGAGGCTGACCACAGTAGCAGAGGAGTGGGCCACCACATTCACCGAATCATAGGTGGCCCAAAGAGCATGTCTGCATGAAATTTTAGAAAGATGAAGCTCTTTAGCAATCTCCTCCTTGAGGTCAGAGCCCTCCAGGGACAAGATCTTGGCCTCAAGCTTAGCCAAGGTGGCCTTTTGAAATGACACCATATTCACCATGTAATTCAGGGAGTGAAGTGCACACGTGGCAGAAGAGCAAACCTTCCCAAATTGCTCCAACTGCCTGGACTCCTTGTCTGGGGGAGGGGGCATGCTCATGTGCTTGAGGTTAGCCGAGGGGCAGTAATGACAATAGAGTCTGCCTTGGGGTGAGAGTCCAGGAAGGGGATGCCCTCGGCAGGACAGTAGATCCTGTCTGCCTTCTTAGGAACAGCAGGAATGGAATGTAGCAATTTCCAAATGGCAGTAGTAAGGTCCTCGTGTGGTGCTATCCAAGGAGGAATTGGTATGGTGGAGGCGGCTTCTAGATCTAAATGTTTGGCTAGACGCTTCCTCATAGGATCCAGATCCTTAGCGTTCCAACCGCTTGCTTGCTGGATTGTGCAGAGGAGTTCGGGGTCCTCCAGATGAGACTTGGGAGACCCTTTGCCCCTTGGGGAGAGGATAGCTCATCTGAGGAAGACTCCAACATGTTGTGGTCAGAGTCAGGGGGCTCTTCACCCTCTGGACATTCAAAATCTGGGAGAAGGATGTCCTATGGGGTAGTTCCCAAGACATGCACTGTATGCAGTGAACTGGCGGGGGGGGGGGTCCGGGGGCACTGCCACAGGCTAGGAAGCCTATGTTGCAGGTCTGAGACTAGCTGGGCCCGCGCATCCTTCCACCAAGATTGGATAAGAGATTAAAAGTCTGGCTGAGGAGGTGGCGGAGGCGGGTTGACTGGGGGAGTGTAGTAAGTTCCCAAACCCGCATATTGAGGAGGGGGGGTACCCCTGATAATATGGGTGTCCCTGTTGATGCCCTATGAATAATGAGGCATCGACGGGCCCAACGCTGGAAGGAGGGGTGCCTGAAGTCCAGTAAAAATAGGGTGGCCTGATGGCAGGTCTTGGCCTAGAGGCCTCGACGGGCCAGGATAAATACCAGATGTCACGATAGCTGTCGGGGTAGTCGACGAAAGGGGAGTGAACGTCAGGGGGCACCTGCCTTAGGGTGAGCTGATGTCAGACCCAAAAAGGTCAGACCAATCATACGGGGCCGAGCACTGGGCCCTGACAGAGGGAGCTGAAGTGAAAGATCCGACAGCGCTCCCGCCATCAAAGGAGGAGCAGCAGGTGGAATGTGATCTTATGTTAGGGTAGCTACAGGGCCTGGCGAAGGGGAAGTATCCTGCGGGGGGATCTGAAAAACCACTAAAGGAGTGTGCAAAGAGAGAATCACTTCCAGGCGTCCTCTTCCTCCTCTGTCCCAGACATAGGCTGTGGGGCAGGGGAGCCATCAGGGAGGTGGAGAGCAAGTTTTCTGGGTAGGGCCGGGCCGACTTGGGAGAACCCAGCGCACTCTGCCGGACTTCGGATGTGACAGCGTGAGCCCCCGATGGCAGAGCAATGTCTGAACGGTCAGAGGTAACTTACTGACTGGGTGAAACAGTGACTGGGCAGTGGACGGTGGGACTCTCAACCGGCTCATCGGTCGGAGTAGAGCAGATTATGGTCGTTTTAGAACGGAGTCTGACTTACTGACCGCCGCATGGGCCCCGGAGGAGCCAGGGTCTGACTTACTGGCAAGGACCAGGCGTTCGCTGGAGGAGCCAGTGGACAACTTACCAGTCGAAATAGGTTGAAAGACGGTAGAGGCACTGGAGGTCATCCCTGAAGCTGCCTGGGTCACCACGAGAGTGAGCGGTGGGGAGAGGGCCTTGCTGTCGAAGGCTTACTAACAGAGGATCAGTCCTCATGGTGCTCCTTTTCCCTGTGCCTCTCCTTGTCTGTTTTCTTCTTCTATGAAGGAGAAGAAGCTCTGTCCTGAATTTTCTGCATCTCCTTCTCAAGTGAAGCCATTCTTGACTAAAGGAGATGGGTCTACAGAGCCTGCCGTCGTCATTTACAGGTGGCCTGGCTGAAGGGCTGGCAGTCAGGACAGGCCGTGGTGTCATGGTCCAGGCCTAAACTGAAGAGGCAGAGACAATGGCCATCTTTGTGGGGAATTTGCACCCCACACTTGGTGCACCACTTCTTTGCCTTTGGAGATGGAGAAGACAAAGTGCGGAAAACGGACTTGTATACGATGAAAATAAGGAAAAACAGTGATCAACAAAGCTGTAGATTACTGCAAGTTACTAGTGCAGGTAGCTGGTGAAGAACTGGAAGGTGGACACGGGGTCCGCCCACTATATGGGGTCATGCTGATGTCCGTCACGTGACATTGAGTCAGCGGTCCCCCACCAGACACTGCTGGAAAAGTTTGCCATGCGGTCCTGACGCCAAAGTGTACAGTCCTACATGTAATGACCTACTGCAGGAACCCTCTCAAAGTAAGATCTCTGTAGGACATCTGGGGGACAAAAATGACAACTGACCAAGTCGATGCTATAATGGAATACAACTGTATGTGCCTATAACTAGGTACTGACACCGCATAGTCATGAAATAGGGATGTATCTGACAGCAGTATATCTGATGAATTGAGCCTTCAACCCCATGGGTTACTCCTTCCCACCCAACCTGTAACACAGTGAAGCAGGAGGTGATCCATCAGCCAATCATCTGGGTCAGCTGATGAGCCTCACCATAACATTCATGTACGCTCCTGGTAGAAGATCAGGGCTTTCCTATAACCAAGAGTGTGAAGCATTTACATAGCCTCTGAAGCACAAGGCTTTGTGAGGAGGTCAACAGAATAAGTACCTGATTTAGGGGAAACAAACTGTCTTCAGCAGGAAATTTACACATGGGTTTAGGACAACCTTCTCCTTGTGGAAAGCCAAATATGATTACTCCACAGATTGCGTCTGGCACTCACTTGCCCATCTGGCCATGGTGATGGCAATAAAAACAATGTTTTTTTCCACAAATACGAGAGATCACATTTATCCATAGGCCCAAGTGGTTTATCCATTAGCCATGACACCATGAGTGGTCATTCCCACGGTTGAGGTGGTTCACACACTAGATGGGACAGGTTGAGCACTTTAACAAAACAAAAAAAAAAACTGACCACTTTGACCTATCATCAGCATGCCACTGCATAGCAAAATGACAGCCATGTGCACCTTGGGGGATGTCGCTCGCACCCTGTCTGGTGAGAAACAGATTAGGAAAGGAGCAGCAATTTACTCTTTGTGCCAGCATATGAACCTTGTCCACTAGGAAGTGCATGTCTTGTGAGTCAACTCCTTCTGAGATGCCCCGGGACCTAGATAAACTCCACAGAAAGCTCAAGGGCCTGGAACTGAAGTTGTTCAGATGCAGCGACTGCAGGTCTGGATGTCTAATCATCCCCTCAGTCTCTGTCTGCAGGTCTGGCAGGAGGGGAAGCAGCCTTGGTGGTCTACGGCTGAGACTATGGAGAACATGATACAAGAACTGGCACAACCAGCACTGCAGAATCGGGGATGCACCATCTCTCTCTGCACCTTGAGGACCACCATGTAAAAGAAATGAGAAGGAGTAGAGGAGGTTCTGAACCCAGGATGAAGGTAACACGTCCCACAGCAGAGTGCACTGCTGAGGAGGATGGGCACAGAACAGTCTCCATTTCCTGCTTTCCCAGGAAGCAGAACAAATTCATTGATGCTGTTCCCTAGTCTCGGAACACCTGGGAAACAACCAGCGGTTGCAGGGGGCCACTTGTGGACCCCGTCTTCCAACAGAAGATCTGAATGCAGTGAGGGTGGCCCTGTAGGACCACATGGTTGGGTGGTAGCAGAATTTAAGGTTGAAGACCGTTTCAGTGATCCAACCTGCACCGTGGAAGACTGCCTAACAGTGTGTGCACAGTGAACTAAATCTTAGTAGTGAGAATGACTCTGTAAATATCACACAAATGTATAAAATACATACAAGTATTGTTCACTGAAGTGCCTTGAAAACTAGGCAATACATCTAAATGTGAATTTCCTGGCATGCAACTAAAAAAAGTGCCCGTATAGAAGGAAAAAAGGTGGTGAACAGTACATTAATCAGCTGTTAGGGTTAACCTTGCTCTGTTTTATGCCAAAAATAACCTCTTCAGACTGAGGCTAGCAGGGTCTCCCTCCCTACAGGCCCATTAACATTACCAATACACCTGCTGGTACGCATCATTTTGTTCTTTTAAATCCAGATTGTGTGAAAGAATAAACAAAGATATACATACCTTGTATCGAGATTCAAAATGATAAGAGGCAGGACAAGTATGATACAGTTGGATGTGAGGGGCAGCAAAAAATATAATATTGGAAGAAATTTAGCAAAACCCACACATACGCAGTATCTTGTTTTGTTGGTTTGTCAGGGTAGTACAGAAAGCTAAATCTCAAACCGCTGCAAACTCAACAGTACCACATATGCCCTTTCATATCGAGTGCCTATGGCATGTGCAGCAGTTCTGCTGATTAAGTCTGGTACATATCTGGCAGAATGCTTAAAGAGCAGGTATCCTCCTTCTGAACCTAGCCCCAAGAAGAATTATTCAGTTATGATGCATGTTTTTAAATGGTTAACCATTCAACAAAACAGGAGAAATGCATGGCTTCTGTGGAGGACACCACCCATCTTGCATTCACACACTGCCTTCTGGCTCACCCAAGCAGCACTGTTGCTGGTTGTGAAGGCATTGATGCTGGCCACCCAACAGTCCGCTGGGAAGCGGTGATGCCGGCCGCTCTGAGACCCGGTCCCGACCCGTCAACGGCCCTGGTTGAATCCCTGGCGCTGCGGGCGGCCCCGGAATCCAACACAGCGCCACCAGCAGCGTCAACTGGATGAATAGTGACGAGAACAGAACCGGTGCCGCCCCGATCACTGGTGCCGTGAACAGCTCTGGGATCCGAGACGGCATTGGCAGGTGGCGTTGTCGTTCCACCAGTGCCTTACCCAGCAACCGTGGGCCGCAACACTAGGGGAGCCTGCACCTCAGAAGAGGTGACTGCCGAGGTAGTTTCTCTGACGCGACCCTGGGAGGGGCCACGACGTTCCCCCAACACCGCAAAAGAGGCCTCCTCCTCGGCAAGGCTTGAAGATGAAGAGGCCTCCTCCTCACCGGACCGTATAAGCCTGGGAGGGGACCCAGAGGAAGGGCCTACGGTCATGGCTTGGGAAACCCAAGACAGACGCCATCCTCCGAAAGTCGGCGGGGCCTTGCCGACTTTAAACTCGTGGACTTGGAGAACACGGCGGTCCATCGAGAAACAGGCATCGCATCTATCCATGTCATGGTTAGGTCCCAGGCACCGAAGGCAGACATCATTCCGGGTCTGTCACGGAAAAATGCCGGCCAGAGGAGCACCAATGCATGGGGGCACGGCCCGCTTTGGACTTTCGTGTGGCTCCCAAACCGGACATGATGCAAAACAATAAAACACAGAAAAGCTCCTGGCTCCATCAAATAATAAAAAGAAACTGTCTTACCAGTTGTCAACAGCATCGGGAGAACGAACGGGATGAAGGTAGGCATCAAAAAGACGAGAAAAGGCCTAGTGGCGCAGCAACGAACTGTTCACTGGTGTAGCCTCTACAGCGGGAGAAACAGAACTGGGATGGAGAAGGAGTCTGTGGCGCCCGACGGCTGCCCCTCGCACACCACGTAGTGTGTCGCTCTCGAGGACAGCGCCGACTCCTCTCCCAAAAAAAAAAAAAATTCCTGTAGTGGGTGCATGCCTCAGCCTTACACCCAGCAGTAATGAATGATGAAGATTGACAAGGGAAGATCTGGTCTAAAAGATGATTCTCCAGATTGTCGATTACTGTGATGTTGTCTGTTGCTCTGCTCCCGCCACCTCTTTAGCCAGACTGGATACCGTTTTCAGCTCATTCTGCCCTTTGCCCTGGATGCACCTCCGTTAAATCATCGCTGTAACCTTTACTGAGCCTTGGCCTTCCCATCTCTAGCCAACAGGCATCTGCATCACAGTGCAAAATTTGTCTCCTCCTACTGGCTGGGTACACTCCCGCCCTATCTTACCACGTCCCTTTCCCCTCCACCCCCCCCCTTCCGCCTTCTCAGATCCCATGACCACAGAACCCTGGCAGTACTCCGGAGGTCCACCTCTATGGGCCAGTCTGCTTTCTCCTACAGTCTCTCAAAACTGTGGAACTCGCTTCCGTCTTTCTTCCTCAGCCAGATCACTTATGGCACTCCACAACTTCCTTACTGTTAACTGTGCCTGCACCTAACTCCCTCCTCCATCTGGCCTTATACTTTACTGCTTCCATTAGACTAGGCATTACCTACATGCAAGCCCTTATTGTAACTATGCACTTAAAGTTGTTCTCTGCTTTATTGTTGATGCATCTGTAACTGGTGGAATGTTTGTGCTCCTTCTGGGAGTTCCTACTAGCTAACTGTTATACTGCAATCAACCTGCATGTTTCTAGTCATTAAATCTCCTTATGTATTTGCCATTTGGTAGTCATTGATCATGTGGCCATACAGATCGCTATTCTCACGGTCATTGCCCTCCTACACTTTATGCAAACTTGCTGCGATTCCTACCTGTTTGTACTCCATAAAGTCCCACTTTTGTTGTTGCACATGCGGCTCCTGCCTGCTTTTTGGAACGTATCTCCCTGTATGCAATCAGTGCTACTTGAAATGCTGTACATTTTATGTTAATCAGGCGTTTGCAGCAAAAGTTGAAACTGCCTACTATGTATTCAATTCGTTACTCTACTGCTGTATGTGCATTGTTGTAAAATATTTTACTATGCAACTCCATCTCCCCTCTCCCCCAGGTTGCACCGGAAGATGAGCAACTTGTTCAGTGTGCCTTCCCTGGTGAACCTTTCCCAGAAATAAATAAAAATCCTTGTGAACAGCAAGCAGACCAGTTAAAAGAATGAAAGTTATGCAGAGAGTAGCAGAATATTTTAGAACTCCAAGGATGAATCTGTTAAACCAGCAGTTCAGGATAACATTTATATCCTGTGCTTCCCTTCAACACCCCAACCCCCAACAAAGTGATCCCTGCTGGGGGAGCGGGGGTCCCAAATGAGCGCCACATTTCACTTCCACCATGCTGGAGCTGATGATTTGTGACCCCCCAATATAAAGTCAGTTAGTGGTTTCTGTCGCAACAAGAGAGTTGTTAAACTATGCATGCACTACAGCTGAGGATGATCAAAACCCTGGGGATTCAAACTTAATGGAGCCAGTCTTTATTTCACATCTTTAAAAAACAAACAAAAAAAATAGTCAAAGCAGATTCAAAACAGAATAAAGGACATCCAAGATAAGAGAAAATGGATATCTAGAAACAGGTTGTAGCACCATCACACAAGCAGATACTTTAAATGAATATATTTATAGCACTGTAGCATTCTTCTGTTATTCCCATAAAAACAATAATGTTAAGACTATATTTGCTGTATACCTTGTTCTATGGAAACGGACTGCCCACGTACTTAACAAAAGTGGCCTATTCCTTGAGGGTTTCTTGCTTTATAACATTAGAGTTTCTCTTTATATGAATCTGTCCCACTCCCAAAGGCACCTCTGACAAGTGGCACAAAACAGAAATGTGCTTTTTGCTCCAGAAATCCACACTGCAAGGCCTCTTTCAAGACAAAAGAGAATATGGGCAATATTTCCAGGGCTAATCCTAGCCACAGCATCCAGGTCTACTCATTAAATAAGTCTTAAAAATATTTATTAAAAAAAAAAAGCTTGCCTCTTTTTTGCACAAACCAGGAACCTTTCACTAAAACAGACATTTCCACACCATTTAAAGAAGGACTTGTATCAAAACCTAATACTTTCCCTGTCTATTTGCGTTGTTACTCATTTCTGTAGAACGCTGAAAAGTGGTTTCCCTCACATTCCATCTATGTCTCCTGCCTGATCACGTATCACCATCTACTTGTTATCTCACACTGTCTTGACATGGTAGAAACTTGTGTCCCAGACCCAGGAGTGCTACTTCCACTGCACCTTTAAACTGTTGGGAGTACGTGACCTATGAGATGGAAGCTCTTGCTGAAAAACAAACACTGAATTAAAAAAACCAAAATTAAAGATCAACAGCGTCTATTTAAATAAATTATATATATATATATATTTTTTTTTTTACCGTTTGTCATAGTATGAGAGTCCCACTTTAAGACTCGTAGGATGTGAAACACCCCTCCCCTTAAAAATCCCACATGGGGCTCTCATGGAAGTCACCACTAGTTCTGTGTCACATAAATCAATGAACAAACTGAAAACTGTCCAGTTACAAAATTTGTCCTTTTAATGGTCTATTTTATTTACTGAACTTTAAAAGCACATCCATGTCAAAAGGGGATTAAAATATTAATCACACTACAGCAGTGATAATTATACAAGAAAAATAAACCATAACTAAAGCTGCAGCACGTTAGCGCAAGAACTTTTTTTTTACCTATACTTTATCATTCTTTAGATTCCCCCTTATCTCCCATCATGTATGAAACACTTCCCCTCCCATTTTAAGTCTACTTTAGAAATATATACATTTTTTTTTTTTTTTAACAAATGAATAAATAAACGTAGCGCTCCATGTAATACAACTCGATCCAGGCTTTCATCAGTATTCTCTGCTGCTTTTAAATCCCCATTGTTTTAACATCACTTTTTTTGCAACTCAAATGAACTAGCATGCAGCACACAATGCTTCTTAACATTATGGGACAAAAGGTGTACAAAACCTGCTCAGTAAGGCCGAGCCGGTGGTGCTGGAGGTTGAGGCGCTGGACGCCACACCTTGGACCATGCCCGGCAATGAGCCCGGGCTGTCGGGGGCCAGCAGGGACAAGAGAGGATTGAGTGACCAGAGGACTACTCTCCTCTCTCGGGGAGGGAGGGAGGGATTGTCATCCTGCCTGTTGGTCACCCTCTAGCGGGGGCTGGGTGACACAGGCAGCCGGTGGTTGTACGAGTGCCCCCACATGCGCACGATCGTGCCATACGTTGGGACGGCAGGGTCACCAGAAAATGGGAAATTGCAGCAGGGGGCCTTCATGAAGCCTTGCCTCAGTCTTGCTGGTCCTCCGTCCTGCCTACGCGGATTTGGATTGCACGCCAGGAGGTGGGCAACTTCCTTTCCGGCCACACCATTCTGGGGGTGTCAAGGCACGAGTTTCCACCCCCAGTGCGCCCAGGAGGAAAATTAAAAAAAAAATGCTCAGCGCACTCATAAAATCCTGATCTAAGCCATATTACAAGAAGTGCTCCTTTTATTATTTCAAATGAAAAATAACACCCAAAATGGGAAAGAAGGGTATCGTACAACACACAGGGTAAGTGGCAATCTAAAATAGAATGAACTGTACAGGTCAAAAGTGTCCCTGTAACATGCACTGCAGCTTTAACCAGCATGATGTCCTACCATTCTTAATACAAGGCTGGGTAGTTCCGATTCTAGCTTTCCTAAGGTTTCCTTAGCTGTTCGATATTTTATGTGGATCTACATTAAAGTGATTTTGTGACGTTTCTTACCAGAATATACGATTACTATATTTGGTCGCTTATGCTGGTGATAGTCTGTTTATGACATTGCAAACATTTTAAGCCTGTATTGTTGTGGAAGGGATCATAGTTTGGCCCCGACAAAGTGGCCAGGTGATCCCATTCACTTCCTGATTCAACTATACACCCCCGCGCTCTCCCTTGAACAATGAACTATGTGCCCGAGTGTGAGGTGAGACCCACTGAAATGAACAGGATTTCTGCTTAATTTTAATATGTTGTGATGGTAATTTGGAGATTAACATGGGCCACCGATCGACAAGACCCTTGTTAGGCGATCAGTGGACCATATTAATCTCCAAGTTGCCATCACAATGTATTAAAAGTAAGGAAAAATCCAATTCATTTCAATGGGGCTTGCCCTGCGAGTAGGCCAGAAGTTAGTCAAGCAAGGGAAAGCACAGGGACATGCAGATGAATTGGGAGGGGTCAGCTGGCCACCTTGTCTGGGCTAAACTATGGTCCCTTGCCACTTTCAAAAAGGCTCAATATCAAATATTAAAAATTTCACAGAGGGACTATCGTGAGACTTAAGGTACCATATTCCAAAAGTGGTACCTTAAGTTTGTAAAATCACTTCAAAGATGGCTGCCTAAAGCCATTTTAAAGACATCTTCCAGAATCCAGGAAAACTGTTATATATATAATATTCAAACACAATTCAATTCATATTTCATTAAAAGGGGTACAGTATGGTTAACTCCACGGAGTTGTTCAAGTTAAGGAACAGGTCATCTACTGGGAGGGGGGTATAATATCAAGCTGGAAAGGGGGGGTGAAAAAGGACTCTGGTGGGTGCACAGATCAGAATGCCCAGTAATGAGCTCAAGGCAGGTACTATAGCTCGGTTCAAAATACACTGGGACACCTTTAAGTTATTACAAAAGAGAAACTGTATTAGAAAAGGAAGAGTAATTCAGAGCAATACACTGCAGGACATCATGGCTGACGTGACGGACTCGTGATCTTTTTCTGTCTTTACTCTTCTCTGTTTCTTTGATGGTACGTTTCCCCATCTCCTCATTCCTTATTACTGAACAGCAGCTGTATGAAAAGAGGATCTCTGTCCTTGCAGACTTCATCGCCTCCTCCTCCTGTTCACTCCTCTCACTGAAGTCATAATACTGTTTGTGACATCAGTCTGTTGCTGTGGAAATAACATCAAACACGAGTTCGACCTCCAGTAGGGGAAGGAGGAGGAGAACGAGGCGAGAAGCAGAAGAACGAGGCGAGAGGCAGAAGGATGAGACGACACCCCACTGCCACGTAAATAACCTCAGGAGTAAAGGATGAGGGGAGACTAGTACAAAACATTACAGATAAGTAGAATTGTATAACCATTGTATATTTCAAAAAGCTTTCATGGACACCAGAAAACAGTTTTCACCCCTCCCCACTGGTCAGTCTCTATAGTGCAGATACACAAGTCATGGACCTGCAGCTCAGATCACCAGAAGGTCCATTAAGAAAGGAATCGGATTCCAAGCAGCATATTTTATCCAAACCGCTTCCCAAAGTACTTCAAAATCCAGAAGAGAGATCGGACAGACTGCTGCTCCCAGTATGTACCCAAGGAGATTTAAGCAGCACAGAAATAGACCTGACTTGTTCTGGGTCCCACAACAGTGGGAAAACTAACAGAATCTTCAAGTTCACAACTCTCCACCAGGCTAAACTGCCTCCCTTAGAAGACTTCAGAAGCACTCCTCTTGCCTTAGGAATGAGTAAAACAGACGAAAAGGCTATAATTATTTTGTTCTCTCAACTGGATTATTTAAAAATGTTGAACTCTTACTGCTGAAGCAACTCCATCTTAGCGTTTCTGGATGTAACCAAAGATTAAAATGCACAACAGTGAATGAATCCCAGGTTGTGTCCAACTCTGCCATGTTATTCCTCTGCCCTTTTTCCTGGTTCATTTCTTCCGGTAATGGTATTTGTTGTTCCCTCTATATGCCCCCGTCCCCCCTGGTGGAGGAGGATAGGAACTCTGCCATGAATAATTTTGTCCATTATGGGATCTGTAATCTTGGAATGGGCAAGGTTCTGCAAACCCATTGCCAGCGCTCGGGGGTCCATGTCCAGAGCCCCAGTGGGTTCTCGTCCAATTCATATCATTCCTATAATATGGGTTGTATCTGGGCTGGTAGTCAGGAGGACCGTAACCGTTATGTTGACTGTGGCTATAGTTTCTGGCATAAGGTGCCCTGTAAGAAGGTGTAAACAAAAGTTAGTAAACTTTTTTTTTATATAAAACACATGGATTTCTACAGTATTATGACACCTTGATCTTCCTAAAGCGCTACATTTGTTCACAGTGCTACAGATCCCAGAAAGCAAATACATTTTAGTTTAAAATCAATGATCACCTGACATGCACCAACATTCATCAGTCCTCGCTACCTGCTTCTGGAGGCAACTGTGCAATACACACTTGCGTGATAATGTGTTGGTTAGTTCATTATACAAGGCAATAATGTAACCTTAAATGAATGAAGTACCTGACGCCGCAAAGCTGGTCAATTTGTTTTGCCTTTTTTTTTTTTTTTTTAATATATATTTTTACCGCCTCTCCTTCAGGCTTTCCAATGCTTGCTCTGGTCTATCTGCCCTCTGATCCTCCGGTCCCACACAGCAGCCAATCTCAGGGTAACCCAGAGTAACCCTTCTCTAGATGGGTCCCCTGGAGGGGGCAGGCCAGCGCGCTACACTTGGCACCTGGGTGCTGCTGGAATGGAGGACTCGGCAGGGACATGAATGACACCAGACAGCCAGACAGCAGTCATCTGGTTTAAAGTGGGGCGGTATTTCCGCTTTTTCCTGGTGTGTCCCCTACGTGCATCTGTTTTGCTCCTGGTCTCCACCACAGGCCGCCACTGCGTAACGTCAATCCACTACACACCCCAGGAGAGGAGAGCAGTCCTACAGACGTTCAATCCTCTCCTTCCCCAGCCAGCCCCTGGTGTCCCGAGTCTGTTTCTGAACCCGGGTCACCGGCGTGGGTTGAGGTAAGCCGCCAGCGCCTCAACCCTCTACGCCACTGGGCTGGCTGTTTTGCATTTTAAAACAAAAAGGACCAGCCAGGACAATTAGGAGCTTAAAATGTTAAGTACTATCTGACACTTTACCCCCCCTTCCAATAGCCAGTTTCCCAGCCATCATCACTGAAAATGTGTCCAATTTGGTTTCATTACATCTTGCTCCTAAGAATGGAGCCCCCCAACAAGCCCATTTTACACTGGCATGGAGGGTGACATATGCTAGGACATTCTGAAACCAGGTCTTTTGTGCTACAACACAACACTTCACCCACCCAAACACACTGGGGCAGTTCTGCCAATCATTTCTTTAAAATATTTTGCCCCATTTCCAACAATTTTGCCATTTACAGCATTCACAGAGCAGGATTTCAAACACTTTATTTTGCTATTATTCCCCCTGAAATAGGAAACTGCAAAGTCCTGGGTCCTGAAACATACAAATGTATTCTCAGTGGAGTAGTCCAAGTTCCATCCAGCACACTTAAAAATAGAAAGAACAAGGAAGCAACTCGCTCACCCAGAAAATAATTTAATTACAAAGCCAAATTTTAGGTCACCAATAATTTATAACTGAAGGTTATTTCATCAAAGCTATGCCTTTATAGCTAAACTGACCAGACTTTAGTAATCAGATGTAGCAACTGAAGTAATCTGTTTGAGGGTCTGAAATTCCTTTGTGGTAAAATCACTGCAGCAATTACTGTCTAGGACTGGAGTACGTTACTATGATTACAACTATCATTTGACATCTACAAGAATATTAAGACATGAAATGTCTAGCCAGATTAGATAAAAGGTCCTAACTCTGATTAAGTAATCTCGAGTTACAAACGGTTAGTGATGTTATATTCAGCTTTATAATAAAATCCTTTTCTGAGGGGGAGTGATTTGTTCCACTTATTGGGCAGCAACCTGCACAGGTGGACGAAGTACTGCTCCAGATTGGCCAACAAGTAATACAAAACTGCCAGGAGCCTTCGCTCTCCCTCCCAGGAAGCAAAACACCTCACCACCAACACCCCCCCCCCAATCCTTTCTTCTACCAGGAAGCCAGTGTGGAATTCTGAAGCTCGCTCTTGAACTCAGTGCCTATATATAGATAGACACAGATATAGATATACAAGAATAAATGCTAGGAAAGTGCAGTAAATACAGGTTACTCACCTGTAACAGTCGTTCTAGGAGTGGTATATGTTGTTCATCCACACTCTTTGGCATATCCCCTTCCACTTTAAGATGAACTGGAAGTCTTCAGGCTGGCTCTTCCCACACACCCGGGTGGTATATACCGCAGCTCCGCCCCATGACACCAGATCTTAGCCCACTAGAAGCCAGGCTGTGTGCGTCCGCAGCCCGGATAGGTCGGGTGGGTCCGTGTCGATGAACAACATGTACCACTCCTAGAACTATTGTTACAGGTAAGTAACCTGTTTTTCTAGGAACGTGGATATGTTGCTCATCCATACTCTTTGGCAGACTCCTAGCAGTTCTCCAGGAGGAGGGAGGCAAGGTGCACACCCCGTACTTAGGGAACAGAGATTGGAGAACTGAGGCCCCAAAACCAGCATCCCAGCGTGACTCAAGGTCGATGTGGTAGTGGGTGATGAAGGTGTTTGCGGACTTCCAGGTAGCAGCCCAACCAATTTCCTGGATAGAGATATCCCTGGAAGCAGCCACCGATGCAGCAGTATGGCAGGTAGAATGAGCTTTTATCCCTCTGGGGGGCTCCTTGCCCGCCAACTCATAGCACAAACCTATGCATGACATGATCCATCTTACAATAGTCCATTTTGCTGCAGGTCTGCCAGAAGCTGCTTCAGCGTAGGTGACAAACAGCTGGCGAACCTCTCCCTGAACTTCTGCCATCCTCTCCTTATAATAGGAGAGAGCACATCTCGGGTCCAAAGTATGGAGCCTGTACTCTGCCTCAGAGGTGTAATTAGGGTAGTATACCGGCAGAGTTAGCACCTGGTTAAGGTGAAATTCTGACAACACCTTCGGAAGGAATTTCGGGTTGGGGCGTTGGACAACCTTGTCCCTGTGGAAGACCAGATAAGGGGAGTCCACCGAAAGCACCTGGAGCTCCCCTGTCCTTCTGGCAGACGTGACAGCCACCAGGAAAGCAGTCTTCCACAAGTGCGACAATGCACACTTGTGCACTGGTTCGAATGGCTTGCACATGAGCTTTGCCAGTACCAGCAGTAGATCCCATGGAGGTGGAGGTTCACGCACTGGAGAAGATGTGTGATCCAGGCCTTTGAAAAAGCACCTAACCACTGTCTCCTGCGCCGTCAGCTGACCGACCTGCAACTGGTAAGCAGAGATGGCTGCCAGGTGCACCCTAAGAGTTGATGACCGTAGACCCCCTTTGGAGAGAGACCAAAGGTAGTCGAGAATGTCAGCCACTGAACAGGACAAAGGGTCCAGGCCCATGCCCTGACACCAAATGGAAAACCTTTTCCATTTGAAGGCACAACATTTCCTGGTAGATTCCTTTCTGGATGCCTCCACCACAGTGCAGACATCTTTGGAAAGACCCAAAGCCTGGAACTCTAGCCACTCAGGTACCAGGCTGTGAGGTGCAGGGATTGAAGGTCCGGATAGAATGCCTTCCCTTGGTTGAGAGATATCAGGTCCAGGTGTGCTGGAAGCCGCTCCGGGTGCGTGCAGCTGAGGCTGAGGAGATCTGGATACTAGAATTGGCGTGATCAGTCTGGGGCTACCAGGATTACCTTCACCTTGTCCCTCCTCACCTTGAGGAGCATCTTGTGGATCAATGGAAATGGAGGGAAGGCATAGAGAAGGCCTAGGGTCCACGGCCTTCAGAAGGCTTTCCACTGCCGCGAGCCCTGCTGAGGTGGGTGAACATGAAAATCTCATATTGGCATTTTCCCTGGAGGAAAATGGGTCCACCAATGGTTTGCCCCAGTGGGAGAACAAGCTGTAAGCTACCTCTGAATGGAGAGACCACTTGTGGGATGTCCGCCTTAACGGCTGAGAGCATCCGCTAGATGGTTCGAGGCTCTTGCCACATGGATGGCTAGGAGATCTGCCTCCAAATCGGCTCACGAGGGGTCCAGATGCAGACTGTCTCCTTGCATAGCATTCAGGAGTGTGTGTCACCCTGTTTGTTGAGATAGGGCATGGTCTTGGTATTGTTCGTCTGGACTTGGAACCACTTGACCCCGGAGCTGAGGAGTGAAAGCTGACAGTGCCAGTCTGACCGCTCTGAGCTCCAACAGGTTGATGTGGCCTCGGGCGTCCAGAGCCCGTGGTCCCTTTCATCCCCCATGTGGGCTCCCCAGCCTATGAGAGAGGCATCTGTCGTGAGGACGACAGTCAGCTCGGGGGGTGGACAAACGGGATCCCTTCCTGCAACCGTTCTGGGGCAGTCCACCATTGGAAACTGTCCCACATCTTCTAGGTCACAGTGATCAGCTGGTCGAAGTGACTGTGGCGCTGAGTCCACTGGGCGGCCAGCTCCCACTGGAAGGGGCACATGTGCAACTGGGCCCAACGGACCATTGAGGTGCATGCCGCCCAGTAACCCAGAAGGCGCAGAAAGTCCCGGGCAGGGCGCAAGTGCCCAACCAGAAATGATTGGACAAAGGGGGAAAAAAAACCTCCACCCTGTATGCCGGGAGCCGAGCTCTGGCTTGACAAGAGTCTAGCTCTGCCCCAATGAAACCCATCACCTGAGAAGGCACGAGTTCCAACTAGGCCTCGTTGATCAGGAGGCTGAGTTGAGAGCAGGTCTGGAGGACTAGGTTCCTGGACCTCTCCACCTCCTGTTGGGTGGAACCTGCTAGGAGCCAGTTGTCGAGGTAGGGGTAAATCCTGCCCCCCTCCCCCCCAAGAGATGGGCTGCCACCACTGCATTGCATTTGGTGAAGACACGTGGGGCCAATGACAGGCCGAACGGCATGGCTCGGAACTCATACAGGGTCCCTTTGAACCTGAAGTGGAGGAACTGCTGATGAGACAGACGGATTGGGATGCGAAAGAATGCATCCTGCAGATCCAGTGAACAGAACCACATGTTTCGCTCCAAGGATGGTATGATCTAGAACAGAGTGACTATCCTAAAGGTGCGTGACCTGAGGTATTGATTCAGGTTATGCAGATCTAGAATGGGGCGCCAGCCCCCCAGTCCGCTTGGGCACCAGGAAGTACCTGGAGACAAAGTCTGGGTATTCTGGAGGATCTGCCACTGGAGCTACTGCCTCGAGGAGAAGTTGAGCGATGTCTCGAAGAGCCGACTGGGTTACAGCGGATACGCTTTCCTCCAGAGGGGTGCGGGCTCGGCTTAGAGGGTACTGCTCGAATTCCAAAGGCAGTCCCTGGCCAACCACTTCTAAGACCCACCTGTCCATGGTGATAACGGACCAGGCAGAAAGAAAGTGGCGGAGCTGGCCCCCCTATGGGAGGATCCAGAGCTGGCGTCACTGAGCAGGCTTGAAGGAGGAGGATCCGCCAGGACCTGAACCTCTGCCTCCTATACAGACCTGGGAGGGCCTGGGCTTAGGCCGGGGGTGCCAAGCTTGAACCTGCTGCCCCCTTGGAAGGAGGGCTGCTGGGTTGCAGGGGAAGAGTGCCGAAAAGGCTTCTTCTGCTGCTGCTTCTTACCAGAAGAACCAAGTGGTATCCAAGATGGCACTGGAGTACTCAATAAGCTAAAGGTGATCAGCCACACCTGGGACGAAGAGATCGGCGTCCAGGAAAGACATCAGCTAGCTTATGCTAAGTATCCACCAGGAAGGAGGAGAGCCTCAGCCAAGCCCTGCGGTGTGAAGCAACTACGGCTGCCAACGAGCGGGCACAAGAATCCCCAATATCCAGGGCCGTCTAAAGCTGCTGTTTGGCAACAGCCCGGCCCTGGTCCCGGACCTGCTTGACTGTAGTCTGCATGTCAACGGGGAGGTGTGGGAGGACTTCATCCAAAGACCCCAAGAGGGCATAAGAGAAGTGTGCCATGACGATGGCCGAACTTGTCTGACGGAGGCCTAAAGACGAGGCTGCATAGACCTTCCAAGCCGAGTGATCCAAATATTTGACCTCCTCGCAATGCGGTCGGTCAGTAACGGCAAAACCTCCAGTATGCCTGAACACAGAGGCGGTCACAAGGCTCTCGGCCGAAGGGTGATCTGTGAACCCCACAAGGGACCCCATCGGCACTGCATACTTGCGGGCCATGTGGGCAGACGGAGCTGGACAAGAGGCAGGGTGCTGCCAAAGTTCTAAGGCTGGGCCAGCTATGGCCTCGGCCAGAGGAAAGGCTTCCGTCAGGTATCCCCTCTCTTGAGGATGTCCATGACAGGGTACTCTGCCTTTTTCTGGATAGGCTCCAGGGCATCCCTGTAGACTCAGAGATGAGGCAAAGAACGCCCTGAAAGGATGAAGGACCTTCCTCCGTCTCTATCCCACAGGCCGAATTGTCATCCAGTGGATGAAAATGGAGGCCGGTGTCATCCGAATCTGAAGAATCCGGTTATAATGGTTGTCAGCTCGGATAACCTTCGACCTGCCGAGGGCGGTCTAGGGTGACCGTGACCGAGAGACGCCGGGAAGCCTAGTGTCTGGTCTAGCTTCCTTAGAAGGAGCCCCTCCTACAGGCTGCTTGGGCGGTGGTTCCACCACAAATCGGTGGAGAGACCAGTTTAGGCTGAACCGGAGGTTTTGTCGGCTCTGCAGGCCAAGGAACTGACTTGAATGGCTTTGAAGGAGTCTGCTTCGGCCTGGGAGGCGAAAGCCAAGTGATGGCCGGGGTAGGCTTATACCCAGTCAAAATCAGCTGTTGCCACATGAGGTATTCGTAGCGCCACGGTTTCCACTGGAGCCTCTCCTCATCCAAGGACAACCGATGGTGTTGCCTCTCCTTACAGCACTTATGGTTCTTCCTAGGCCTGTCGGTCGAGGGAGTCTTAGACCTCGATCGAGATCGGGCAGGCCGACTCGGTCGATCGGGAGACACCGGTGGGGCCAGTGTTTTCCCGGGTCGGGGACCACTTCCTTGACGGGATTCCTAGCGGGCTGGGTCTCCTCGTCGGGGAAGGCAATGACCGGAGTCCAAGTGAGAGACACGGCGACAAAGGGTCGAACGGGTCGAGAATAATCTCAACATTGTCGACCGACACTTCCGTCGACAGGCCAGATGGCAAGGCCGAGAAGCCAGCGGCCGAAGAGGCAATTTCAACAGAGGTCAAAACAGCCAGTTCCTGGGACAGAGCTCTCTCCCGATCCCAAGAGCGTCTTTGCCAAGACGAAGACGACCCCAGGTCCTTTTCCTCTCTTATGGGACCGAGAAGAGTGCATGCCCGCACGACTCTCACCCTTAGTCAGGAGAGACTGGCACAACTCTCGGAAAAAACCTGAGAAGGTGAAGCCCAGGTTGAGTGGAACGAAGAAGCTCCGAGAGGAAGATTCAGCAGCACTTCCCTCCTTGAAGGCTTGTGTTCCAATTGCTTGGAGGATCCCGCGGCCGTGGAAACTGCCCCCCGGGCCTCCTTGGATTTCACCGGAGGATTCTGTTTTTCGGGTCTCCCCAACTTAAGGTGTGCGAGACAGTCGTCAAGGACATTAGGTTGAAATGCAAGGCAAATATCAAACTTCAAGGTGTCATGGTCAACACCCAAGCAGTAGACGCACGCGGTCTGCGGGTTGGTGCGTAACATCTTCTGGCCACATGAACACCAGCGAAATCCAGGGGAAGACGTGTCTTCTATAGTCGATGAAAATAATCGTGATCGCTAATGCAAACAAGACGAATTTTCGGATTAACCAAAAGTTTTGAAGCCAGGGCCTACAAAATGCGGGAGCACAAAGGAGGCAACCTGAATCTTCCAGCAGAAAGGAAGATCTGGCATCATGGGGTGGAGCCGAGATATACCACCCGGGGGGTAGGAGGAGCCAGCTTGAAGACCTTCCGGCGATCCTTAAAGGGGAAAGGGACGTATCAAATAGTGCGGATGAACAACATATCCACGATCCTAGAAAGGGACTTTTTTTTTTTTTTAACTATATTTCGGACTGCATATAAATATATGAGTGATATACAGGAGAATAAGAGATGATGTGTATGTTGCACAGGGTAATTGGACAAACATGCATGCCAGAATTCAGTTTAAAGTTTAATTAGGACAGAGCCAATGGCAGGAGACACCCTTTACAGCTACACTCTGATAAATAGAATACACTGTCTAGGAAATACTGGTACAGCCAAAGGGTTAATACCCTGTGGAACAACCTCCCAGTGGAGGTAGTAGGCAGTAAAAATGTCAATGTCTTTAAAATAAGACTGGACAATACAATGAATAATGAAATTAAATATGGGTAATAAAACTAGCAAACAAAGGACAAAAGTCTACAAAGCTTGATCTTACCTATGATACCATTGGGGACCTCACTAGTGGTATAACCAGCATGAGTACATAGATAACATTCCATGTGCATATTTCATTTATGGAATAGGACAGGACCTTAAGCGACAGATCTTTTTTTAAGCTTTTTAAAAATAAAGCGTCAAAGTCTGTTTTTTTTTTTTTAACACTAGTGTTACTGTGTTCCCCATCCCAGCCGCTATAACCATTGCCATGCACATGGAAGTCAGGATGACAATCTGATGCTGTGCCGTGGCAGTTCATTGGCACCACAGAACTTTCGCAGGAATTACAAACCACCACCGCAAAAGTTCTGTGGTGAATGGAAATCCTACCGCAGAATCTGGTCCCAAAGTGCAGTTACAGGGCATATTGCTGCACCAATCAGCACACTGTTCCATCACATTTACAACCCTCTCCTTTTCAATTTAAATCAATCAGCACAATATATACAGCAGGTTCTTACCTTTGTTTTGCACTCTGCTGCCTGTAAGCACCAGGCCTGCAAAATTAATTAAAAACCGTGTTAAAACTGGTAACATTTACCATCGAACACTACATATATGCTCTGCCTAATCTTCACGAATTACATGTGGAGAATAAAAATTATAGTTAATAAAATGCTGTACATTTTTACTGTTCTAACTGCGAGAGACTGGATACATAACTGCATTTCTTCAAAAAGCAAAGCATTATATATAATATACATAGATATACACACGTGTGTGTGTGTGTATGTATATGTGTGTATATATATATATATATATATATATATATATATACACATATATATACACACACACACACACACACACACACACACATATATATATATACATATATATATATATACATATATATATATATACATACATATATATATATAGACATACATATATATATATATATATATACATACATACATACATACACACACACACACACACACACACACACACAGTCGTGGCCAAAAATATTGGTGTCCTTGCACTTTTTTCAAATAACTCACAATTTCCTCTAAACGTAAGTTGAAATTAACAACAGTATTTGATCTCCACAATTCTTTCTCTGTTAAAGAGCTAGTGTACTGCTTGGAATTAATAGTAATTTTTAGATGCAGTCAGCTATCACTTCCAATATCCGAAGTATTTTTTCTATTTTCTGTTTGCTAATTAGGAGATTTTCTGCCTGGCAGTACTGGGGTGATGTGTGGAGCAGCACTCTTTTAGGAGGCTAAAAAAGTCAGTTATGTTCCTCCCACTACATCATCAGAAGTGAGACCAAACATCTTGAGGCACCACAATTCTTGTAGCCTGAGCAGTGACGTTCATAAGCTACCAATCAAAATGCAGGAAATTGTGACATCATTAGTAACCAGGGGGAGCCAGTCCCTGCTGATTCATGTGAAAGTGAAACCTGGCACTGAGAAATGTTTCTCATTGGTTACTAGTGATGTCATAGTCAGTGTGGTCTCAGTGTTGATGTAATGGGAGGAACACAACAGACTTTTTTTTTTGCCTACAGAAAGAGTGCTGCTCCAAACATCACCCCAGTACTCTCAGGTGGAAAATCTCTAATTAGCAAACAGAAAAGAAAAAATACTTGAAATATAAGAAGTGATAGCTGACTACATCTGAAAGTTACAATTAATTGCATGCAGTACACTAGCTCTTTAATATTACAGAACCTTTGTTTTTGATTCAGAATTTAATACATCCTTTTAAATCAGAAAATGAAAAGAAATGGCATTGACAAAATTATTGACACCCTAGACTTAATATTTGGTAGCACAGCCTTTGGTCAAAATAACTGCAACCGCTTCCTATAGCCGTGGATGAGCTTCCTGCACCTCTCTACTGGCAGTTTGGCCCACTCTTGTGCAAACTGCTCCAGTTCTCCCAGATTTGAAGGGTGCCTTCTCCCAACTGCTGTTTTCAGATCTCTCCACAGGTTTTCAATGGGATTTAGATCTGGACTCATTGCTGGCCACTTCAGAACAGTCCAGCATCTTGTCTTGAACCATTCCTGGGTGCTTTCTGAAGTGTGTTTGGGGTCACTGTCCTGCTGGAAGACCCATGACCTTTGACGGAGACCCAGCTTTCTGACATTGGGTTCAACATTGCGCTCCAAAATGGCCTGGTAATCTCCAGATTTCATGATGCCATGCACACGTTCAAGGCACCCAGTGCCAGAGGCAGCACAGCAACCCCAAAACATCACTGAACCTCCTCCATGTTTGACTGTAGGGAAGGTGTTCTTTTCTTTGAAGGCTTTATTTTGTTTTCTGTAAACATAGAGAAGATGTGCTTTACCAAAAAGCTCTAATTTGGTCTCATCTGTCCACAGGGCATTCTCCCAGAAGGATTTTGGCTTGTTCAGGTGTGTTTTGACAAACTCCAGTCAGCCTTTCTTATGTCTGTCTCTCTCAGCAGTGGGGTCTTCCTGGGCCTCCTACCATATAACCCCCTTTCATTGAGTTGGCGACAGATGGTGTGAGTTGAAACTGTCGTACCTTGTGTCTGAAGGTCAGCTTGAATCTGTTTGGCAGTTGATCGAGGTGCTTTCTCCACCATTCGAACAATCCTGTGCTGCAATCTTCGATCAAGTTTTCTCTTGCGGCCACGTCCAGGGAGGTTGGCTACAGTGCCATGGGCCTTAAACTTACTGATAACATTATGTACGGTGGAAACAGGCACATCAAGGTCTCTGGAGATTGATTTGTAGCCTTGAGATTGTCCATGCTTGGCTACAATCTTCTGTCTGACCTCCTCAGACAATTCTCTGGCTTTCTTTCTTTTCTCCATGCTCACTGCGGTACACACAGTGACACAAAACAGGAGAACGAGTCATTTTCTCTATTCCAACTGGCTGAATGAGTGATTTTTATATTGCAGGCTCCTGCAACTCACCACAGGTGAGTTCAATTCCAAAGTGAAGGAGAATCACCTGCTTGAAATCTAATTATTTCTAACTACTTCTAAAAGGTGCCAATAATTTTGTCCGGGCCATTTAAGGATTCCTCTGTGGAATAAGGTAAGCCTTAGTAAATTTTTCTGCCTTTTGTGTTTTATTCTACTGCAAACCAAAGAAATACATATGTGGATACCAAAATATTTTTTAATTTCAACAATTTTCTGGAAGGAATGGTGCATTATTAGAAAAAACTGCAAGAACGCCAATATTTTTGGCCACGACTGTATATATCCAAGTGTATTTGTAAAACGTGAGAAAAATTGTAAAACTGCTATCTCCTCACTGGAAGCCACATGCCAGTGCATAATACAACAGTGACAGCATGCCTGCACTTCTATTTTTCACTCTCCAAAAACAATTTTGGCTATTTTATAAGACAGATAATCCACTACAGGGCATGAGATCGTGCACACCTTTGAATGGTTGAACGCGCTTGGCCTGCGGCCACGCGTCTCACAACACACGCTTAGGTATGCGTATATCAGAGCATGACTGCACACCCCGTAGTGGATTATCTGTTACGTGTAGAATAAATAACGATGAAGGGGGCCAATTAGGGCTATAAGGCAGCTCACCCTTCGGGCTCATGGCCTTACAACCTTATTTGATCTTCTCGATCGGTATTCATCCTTGTATACCACCCCTACCTCTTATTGATTCTATACAAGGGTTCAGTGTGCTGTTTAATGGTAAACCCCTAACTTTGCCCCCATTCAATGGAGTTGCATGAAAGTTTGCATGCGCGGTCTTGGGGCAAGTTCTCTTCATATGCCAAGTTTTGTTCCAGTCAGCCACGCAGATTCCAAGATCCAGACAGTGAAAAAAAATAGGGGGGGTTGTCACTGCCTAGCGCCCGGATGATTTGGAAATTTGGTCCGAAATTTTCAGTGTAGAAATGGCTTGCCCCAGAATAGTGCCCTTCGTTGGTTTGGTGAAAAAATATTAATCCTTTCCAGTTATAAGAATTTGACATTTCGGTTCTGAACATGCTCAGTATGGTCTTTTGGACAGTTGTTTCATATGAAACAAGACTTTGGGTATATTAAACAGAATTCTGTTTCATGAGGCAGTAATCCTGTTTCGAGAAAAAAATTATATATTGTATTGCAGCCATCTTGATGCAAGTTTTTTTCAATTTTTTTTTTTTTTTTTGAAAACCCATAAAAGTCATATCCTGCAGACACCAACACATGTATCTTGCTAAACGGGACCCCATTAGCTGGATTCTGCAGTTTAGTTTTGGAAAAATTATCAAGAAATGAGTTTTGAAAACATTTTAAAAAAAAATCTTGTTTCGTGAGACTATTTTCTTTTTCATATGGCCCCACGAGACAGGAACAGGGTCATATGAACAAGATTAGATTCATACGAAACAAGAATTTGGACTTTGGGGAAAACAAACGTTCTTGTTTCGTGAGAAAGACACTCATGAAACAAGAATTTGGACACTTTTCCCCACATTTCAACATTAACAAGATACAACTCTAAGATTCAGAGTTGAGGGTTAATTTTTATATTTAAAAAACGGTCTCAAAAATGGAGGGGCTATATATATATATATATATATATATATATATATATATATATATATATATACATATAAACTGATACCGTCACAACCCTACCAGGTTCAATCAAAGGAACACAGCCTTTGTTACCAAATTCACCTATTCTACCTAGCAACAACCCAAGTAAAGGGAAACATTTTTTTCCGTTTCCATTTTATAAGCAGAATAATCAGTTTCAGGGAACAGACTTCTTGGGAATTATTGCCTTTCCTGGCTGCACTGAAGTCACTTGGCAACTGGCTTTGTGCCTTCCAATTCACGCGGGTCGTGCATTAGTTCTTTAGAAATGCATGCCCTGTGTGGGTTAATGCTTACCCACAAATCCACACACAGAGTTTCTTTGCTTTGGTTCCATCTGTAACCCAGCCACATGAAACCTGGGCGGTAACTCCTTCCAAGATCACACTATGTTCTGTGGGGGCAGAAAAGCTGGGCTGGGTGCATCATCCCTTCCATGCAAATTGGTTACAAAATAGCCCACTGACCCAATTTTTCAATTATTTTATGAATAACTTTTTTTTTTTTTTTTTTTTTACCAATTCAAAGATACAGTACAAAAATTACAAGCAAACATTTCGGATAACATTCATCAGTGCTAAACTGTATTAATTCAAGAAAAAGGAAAACATTTATTTCAATATACATCACTTATGAGATTAGAAATAATATCAGAATAGGCTTATAGGGCACAAAACACTGGATTCAGCTTTGAATCAGTAAAAACAATTTTATTCATAAAATAATAGGTGAGTGGGTTTTTTTTATAACCAATTTGCATGGAATGTTAGTAGCACTTACTTAGTTCGGGCTCCTCCTCGAATAAATAAATACATTTCTTTTCATACCGTGGTTGGTTGAGCTGGACAACTACCTTTTGAATCTATCATCCCTTCTCCAGAAAAGAGTGAATCACCTCCACAATACACCTGCATCCCTACTAGCTCAGGGTATTAGCAACCATAGGTGGTTTCCGAACACGGGTCTCCGGTACAGACACCATGGCAATGGCACAGCCTCTGGGCAAGTCTATTTGTCTTAAAATGTTTTCAACCAATCCCACAAGAAAAGGAAGCCGCAAAAATACATAATGAAAACTACTTTTGCCACTTCTATAGTCTTTGAATAGGAAATAAGGGAATGTCCTATATATGGAACTGTACCAATCTGATTTGGGGTATGTCGAGGTGGTGTTCCTGGGTCCTTGAAAGTCCTCGGCAATGAAGGCCTGTCCTGGCTTCAGCTGTAGACCTGGTGCATCCATACCATCGTTACTGAAAAGAAAGAAGCAAGTAGTAATGATTTCAGACAAATCCTTTGTTCAGATTTATAAATTTGCTGGTATAAAGCTCGGGAGTTGGCTCTATTTACAATGGTGCACCTCAGAAACTTATCTGTCCACGCCCAGCCGAGGGCCACTGGCAGAGCACAGATCATTTCCATGCAGGAGAAGAATGTTCATATCGTAACACAAGTTCATAGCTTATGCGAGTTGACCCTGGGGCACAGTGTGGAGGTAGTGTGCTCAGGTTCCGGGAAGGATGGCCGAGTCCCCCCACACCCCGCTCAAGAAGCATTTCTTGCTGGCTGTGGTATACTCTCATGCTGTAGGTGATCATGCGACTTTGCCCCCTAACTACAAACCCACAGGCAGTGAACTGACAGAATATCAGCAGAGGGGGCCCAGAGAATAAAACCAAATCTCTGGTCCGCTACACGCCACTGAGCCAGACACACATGGTTTCTCGACAGTGGCATAGGTTTCCAAGGAGCATCGCCATGATGGCAGCAAACTCTATAGTAGACATGGGAAGGCAAAGGCAGGCACTGGGCAGAGCAAGAGCAGTCGACAAAAGAGGAAGGCCAATACCAGATTTTTTTTTTGGGGCAGAGCATATAAAAATACTTATTTTGTTCATTTCCTCCCCTTAGTCCTTCCAGTTGTAAAGGAGGATCCTCCCATTCTCAAAAAAAAAAAAAAAAGACATGCAGATACATACACACACGCTACTGCTATCTCAGTTGGGCTATTTAGCTTGGTAAAAATCTCAGCGCTAAGATGAGCACAAAATTAAATGCAATAACAAGACTTACCTCCTTTTCGGTCCTTTCCGGAGGTCATCAATATAGTTTTGCCTTTCTAGTCGGTGGCCACGGGAGGAATTGAAAACTAGAGCATAAAAAAAGGCAAAGTTCAAAAGTGCCAGCAAGACATGCCAAAGCAAGTCAGAACATGTAATGCATCTCCTGGGCATCCATTAACCTATGATTAGGTTTATTCACAGAAACAAGAGGCAATGAGTTATGGCCATAATCTAATCAATCATTGCTGTACTTAAAGAAGGGTCACATTTTGCTCTCAATGCGAGCCATAAACATTATGTACTTCTACCACACTCTTCTGCTGCAGTTCCTGAACAGTTTGTTGAAATGCAAGCTACGGGAAATGATACAATGTCCCATAGTTTGGAACTATGAGGCTGCAGTTCTGGCAAGTGCTAAGAAGGTGGCCACAGTGACAGAACTCACATATGGTGCTAGCAGTGGGATCCCAAATCAGACCATGGACAGAGGGCAAATTGGAAAAGCTGTTTTCCTTTTGAGCAGGATGGGGGGTGATGAGATATAAGGAGGGACGCAGGCAGGCTCTCCTACTGCAAGAGGAATGTTAGGGCAAGTACCGTTGCCAGCTGCATAACATTTTTTTTTCTCTTTCTATGCCCCCTTCTCACCGTATCAGCCCCCACTCTTCCGGGATCCCTGTGTGTCCCCTAGCTTCGCCTCAGGTATCTCCTGGGAACTCCAATGGACCTGCCCCCAGGCAGGGAGGGAGGGGAACCCGGGTCATCTCCTCCACAGTCCATTAGTGTGTGTCTGGCATTCCAGTTGGTCCCCCCAAAGAGCATGGTTATAAAGTCTGGGGCAGCTGGGTCCCTTCTACCAGCAACTGACGTGGGTTTTTTTCCTGGTTTTCTGGTCCCTGCCCCAAGGGCACCAGCATTCGAGGGTATCCAGGGAGGTGGGGCGCGTAGACACACCGCCATTCCAGATCCCAGCCAGTGTCCTCCGCTCCCGATCATTCTGCAGCCCAGCTGCCCCACTGCCCATGGTCACCCAGGTGGTCATAAAGTAGGAGGACCCGCAGCCCCTCAGGCACTCAATCCTCCTCCCCGGGTCGGCCCTCCAGCAACCAGAGTTCGCTCCCGACCCTGGGTCGCTGGTGCTGCAAGTGGTAGCGCAACTGCTGCACTGGCAGGCCAGCCCCCAGCAGCATTACTGACACTCTTACTCTCATAACAAAGTATTTATTTTCTAAATAGTTGCTGTTCTTACGCCACACCTCCATGGATCACCACCCATGTGAATTACCAACTTTTTGTTTTTTCCACATGTTTAAGTACCTCTTAGGAATTCAACTTGGGTTCCTTGTTAAAAAGGGTTCCTGCCTAGATTAAAATCCATGGTCCCATGATTAACAGGCTGTTGAAATTTCCTCTGTGCCACCAAGCTGCACACAATACTACCAAGTGAGGGAGAACCAGGGCTCTATGTAGGGGCTGTATTACTGCTTTTAGCTGTCCCTCTCCCTATGCATCCCAGCATCACATTCACATTGCCAGCAGCCCTACTACACTGTGCTGATGTCAACCGGAGGGCAACCCCAGTACCCAACATCTGCATACCTCATGCCAGCAGACCAAAGCAGCATTGCACTAGGGTGGGTAACAGCTGCTTGCCTGGCTACAGGAAAGGTGTATAGCAACCCCAGACTGTCTGGTGGGGAAATGGGCATGTGTGGGTTTTTTTTTTGGGGAATGCTGGAAAAAATCCAGATGTACTTACGTTCTATAGCAGCACTGGGGTCCATGCCATACACATCAATGAGGTACCTGAAAAAAATGATTACTGAATGTGAGTGACATTTAAAAACATAATTCAGACAGTGCTACTTGCATTCCATACACCTCGTTTAGATCTCTCTACATTATTTATCACTGAGGAAATCTGCACAAGCACAGGTTCTTTAACCTTTTTTTTTTTTTTTTTATCTGCCCCAGCAGCTCATCCTCTGCTTGAAATCCTTATCCTCTGTTGTGGCAACACTCAGTCTGTCACATGCAGGGCATTATAACCTCGGGTGGAGGCTAAACTACAGGAGCAGACAAACTCTTAACCCATACTAAGGAGTGAGTCAGGAACACAAGGCAGATGCCCATAAGAGCTCCTATCCAGAACCCCTAATGGGGATACCCTTCCTTTTCTAAACCCATTACCTCCATCAGCTTAGTGCAATGTTCAAAACAGCCACTGATTAACCTGATACACAATGGTTGCCAAGGTGAGAATGAGTTAAGGAATAAAACACTATTAAATGCATAGTTAGCAGCCCTCCCAGGGCCAGCCAAGCACCAGAACCCGCCTGGCCTGTGCAAGACGGCCATGGGCAGGCTGGCCGATATGATGATCAGCACAGGTCTTTCAAAATAAAACATCTGAAAGGCACTTTAACTTTTTTTGTTATTAATAAAATGCCTAATCTGGCATTTTTGCAGCAATTGCTGCGCTTTGCAGGATAGCTATTTCAATTTTCAGGTAACAATGTTTCTCAAGTTATCTGCGGTTTGTAATAGGGTGCAAAAATTATGGTAAAAGAGCACCATCTCGCTATAAGTTTGGGCTAGTGAAACATTCGAGTCATTGTTGGCTTCGCACCAACCTTGCTCGACTTGCCAGTTATACCGTAGAGACAGCTCAGTAGCCGACAACTTGAATTGGACGGTTTTCAAGTGTGAGGAATTATTCAATAGCTGACACCATGATAGCGACCTCAACAACATGATACAGACATCCCAATACAATTTTACTTTTGAGCTGCAGGCAAGTGAGAGACAGCCTGCCCTGCCTGAGAAGAGCCACCAGGCAAGAAGAATTAACTTCCACTTGTATCACATATCCAGAGTGGTCCCTGCAGGTGGCAAAAACTATGTGCTATAAACAGTGCCAAGCTCCTTCATTACATGGTATGGGTTACTTGGTTATGGGAATCAGGCCAGTAGTCCGTGCTTGCTCCTGATGTACAATGCAGATTTCCTGAACCGCTGTGTTACAGGAATCAGTGTGCAATGTCAGATACCTCCCCCCATTTGTTTCTCCACCTACAGTTCAGCCCAGTCCTTGGACTGGAAGCAATGCTACATTGAGGCTCCCTGCCCAAACACCATGCTAACCCACCAACTTCATCCAGCTGGGATCCATAGTACAGGGCATGATGGTGCCACAGCCCCCCTCCCAATAGTACTTCGTCAACGTCTGAATGTTGAACACATACACACACACACACACACACACACCTGGGAAGCCAGCTTCCTGACTCTCCATAGGAGTCACTGTGGTGCTGAAATCCAATACAATACCTTCCTGGCTGGGCGTGCTGCCACATGACAGTTCCTCACCAGCCTCCCACAGACCACCCAGCTGACTTCGGAGTCCATTCCCAAACTCATCATCCCAGTACAGGATTCATTCTAACTTCAGAAACGGTGAGCAGCAACATCAAATACTTTTTATTTTATCCCATAAAGGTTTCTGTCCTCTGGTCTCGCCACCCCTTCTACTTGAATGCCATCATGCAAGGCATAAAATAAGCAGGTTCGCATAGCAATTCGCTACCCAAAAAAACTTTACTTTCTGATCAAGTTCAACCTTCATTAGCAGCAGTTACTCGAGTAAACATTTCCAAATTGCTGTAATATTGTCCTGCAATTGTGGTGAAAAGTACAGAACTGCAGAAACTGTTCTCATAGTTTGCCACTTCTCCCTACAACTGAACTCTCCTGGACTGTATATTACAGATAAAAATAACCATTTAGTGGAACTGCTCCTCAGACTTGGCAGGTTGCTAATTAAAATGATGTCGATTAGCAAATACTGCTAATCAAGTTTCTAAAACTAGGGGAACTGGATGGCTCAGTTGACTCATAGCAGGTCAAGGAGCCTTTCACCTCTAGGTCATGTGTTCAAATCCAGCACAGGTCAGTAGTGGTCAAAAGCCATTATCACCTGAGGGCTGTTTGGTGGCCTATGTGAAATGAGTTGTGTTTGTCTCAGTCCAGTTCCCAGTAGGCACTGACCACATCACAAAACCACCAACACAACCAGCACCCTTGTTGGCAGTCTCGCATGACAGAACAAGGACTGAATATGCATGGAGTCTGAACTACCCTCTCACCTACGTTGTGATCCCTCCATGGCAGGGTTGAGGTACGTTAGCGGGGCAGCGTGGGGGAGCTTGCACTTTGATCGCCTGTGTTGTACCAGTCATGTGGCTAAACAGAGGACTTCACGGTCCACTGCATTCAATTCAGCACCTTTCACATGCAGCAAAAAAAAAAAAAAGATTTCACACACAGAACAAAGAGAAAACAAAAAATTTTTGTTTCCAAAACTAATTATTCTTGCCTATGGGCAGCAATTTACACACACACGTAAAATAGAACCAGTTATGTGTCCTGCTCCCTTACAAGGTGTCTTGCTTCCACTTCATAGGGGGCACCAAGGGACAGGGATCCAGCTGGCAAATCAACCTCCCTCCCCCAGAGTCTCTGCAAGCTTGGACAGATGCCTTCTCGGCCTCCAGTTGTACCACAATAGGCCAAGGGACCATGTGACAACAATGCGGCCCAGGCTAGTATATCGAATATTCAGACATGCACTGATCTAGCTGGATATGGTCAAACAACAAAATCAGATATACCAGGTGCAGATTATACATGCTGAACACTCAGTCATGGAACTGGGAAACAAATCCATTTTCTTGTATTGATTAGGAAGTACATTTCTGCCGTGCACCACCCCTGATCTCTGTGACTGCAAGCTGGTAATATTAGCAACTCACCTACAGACAAGATATCCAGTTCTGTTCACACCATGTGTGCAGTGAACGCCAATCAGTTTGTCTGAAAAGTAGAGAACACCCTTAGCTGTGTGTGGGATAAGGATCTGAAATGCAGTTCTTCTTCAATCAGCAAGCTTGTATTTGTACATGTGTATACACAGACACACACACACATTCTGCCTCTTGTCCAACCACTCTTCCATGCTGTGGGAGTGCGTGGCTAGTTGGGGGTGGAGCCTGGAAGCTCCATCATTCAGTTGAGATGCCAAGATCCTTTAGGTTAATGACTCGTGGCCATCAAAGAGAGCAAAGCAGTGCCCATGTGCCTTTAGCCAATGCTCTCACTCACTTATACGTTGCTCTAATTCAACCCTCCATGACAGTATAGGGCTATCGCAAGTATATGACTGCCCTAGTTGTTCGCATACAGTCACTGCTCTACCAGCTTTGTCAAGTGCTTGTAGTAGCAGTTTAGGAGTTTTTCTTTAAAGATGTCTAAAATAGCCAAAGATATTGTTTTCAAAGGCCCACATAATTATACACCCGTTTCTCCTTCCCAAACTGTTTC
The DNA here is from genome assembly GCA_016271365.2 of Neoceratodus forsteri. NCBI lineage: Eukaryota > Metazoa > Chordata > Ceratodontiformes > Ceratodontidae > Neoceratodus > Neoceratodus forsteri. The sequence goes on along the minus strand of JADMNL010000026.1, from coordinate 31,823,343 downwards.
CCAAGCCCCCACCCCTTATGCAGTAATATACCCTCATCAGTGATTTTTTTTCAAACATGTCTAAAGTAACCAACGTTACTTATTGGGGATGGGGAGACAGTAAACACCAGCAATGCTGCATAATGGCAAAAAACTGCTCCATAATTACATGCACTTCTCCCCCCCCACCCAAACAGTTCTGCAAACTCTACCCTCGTGGAGCACCATATACCCTGATCAGTACAGGTTAAACTCTTTGGAGCCGACAAGGCTGTAATGCCCCAGAAACTTTCCTCACTGGTCTCAGTATCCGTGTCAGTTGGGATCCACTGCTTGCTCACCTACAACGATAACTGCCTATACACATCTATTTTTGTTAGGTTCTTACAGTATTCTTCCTATCCCCTAACCAGACAGTTGGGCAGCCTCAACTGTACCCTCCTTGCAGCTAGGACGACAGACCACTGGCTTCCAGAAATTACACCCCATTCTACATCTGCTACAAACCTAGGAACCAAAATAATGGGGAACTAATAGCTCACTTGCTCCTGCTGGGGCCCCTATAGTGTGCGCTTGCACCCGCTGCCTCTTCCACAGGAACAGAATGTCATCCTTCCCCCCCATTGAGCTTGGTCTACTGTTGCTAAGGGAGTTTGGGAAGGGGCATGTCCCAAGACTTCTAGCAGATGGTTTCGACCTGTCCCACCTAGTAGGGAAAGACAGCCTATACCAATGGCCTGCCGACAGGAGCAAACACACAAATGTCGAAGCCGAAAGGAAGAAAAACATTATTTCCTTTCCAACTGAAACGTGCACGCATAAATCAGAATGACTGAGACCAGCAGGAGCACAAGATTTTCTTTACACTGCAGGCAGTATAGCAGAGTTAAGGTTAGAGCACTAAGCTATGAATGTGGAGAACTAACACGTGGGCTTGAAACTCACATTTACCACTTCTACACTATAGCAAGCAAGTCACTACCCTGTGCTCCCAGGTCACACCTGAAAACAAGCTTCGTATCATGTGTACCTTTCCTGGTCTCAAATTCTAAAACAAAATTCACAACAGAACAAATATGTAGTTCTTGGACACTCATGAATTTGTGGAAAGGAGGGAAACAGTTCCCAGCTATATTACACCCCATCATTCAAAGTCCCTATTTTGACCCCTGAAACCCCAGTGCAAGTCTTGCTCTGATACTTCTTTGCACGTATAGACAGTTCCAGTTTTGAAGTCTTACCACGTCTTCATTACATAGTACCACACATCTAGCACTAGTGCACTCAGCACATGAACCCCCTCAAAGAACACATCTTTAGTTCAGAAGCGTAACTAGGTTATCGCTTAGATGATACTGGGTTCCAGCTGAAAACGGCACGGTTTTTCACCTCCGAGTAGTTTTATCCTGCATTGTGAAATTCAGAATTTTAAAATAAATAGAAATATAAATATTGCCTTCTCATTCTAAAACAGAGTTCTGCAAACCTGCACCCATCAAAGTATGGACAAAAAACACAAGGTGCTGGGATCAGCATGGGGACGGGGGTGGGGGGGAAGAACGGGACTGCACATAAACATTAGGACACTTCACACACAAAAAGTAAACATTCACACACCATTGTCTGCATTCTCCCTGAGAAACGTTCTCACGGCACGTTTAAACTCCAAAATGGTTTTATTTTCTGGCACTTCATGTCCCACTGTGAAAATCTTAAAATAAAATATGTTTTCTGGTAATTCCTATGAAAGAGAAAAAAATATATATATGTTACATACTGTTAGCCAGAATTAAATGGACATTCATAGTACAATCCTACTTAATCTTATGAATATTAATTTTAGTAGTGATGCAAAGAAACATAGAATTTGACGGCAGATAAGGACCGCTTGGCCCACTCAGTCTGCCCATTTCCCTACCTAATGGATAAGCTGCAGATCCTAGTTAACCAGCAGCCTACTTCTTCCTACCCCCACCCCCCAGAATTGCCTTATGACTGTCCCATGCATGCTTGAATTCCACCACTGTTTTTGACTCCACAACCTCCTCCAGAAGGCCGTTCCATGCATCCACAACCCTCTCTGTGACAAAATACTTCCTTAAATTACCTCTGAGCTCCCCCCAATTATCTTCAAATTGTGCCCCCTTGTTCTTGCACACCTCTTTTTTGAAAGATGCTACCCTCTTGGACTTTGTTGACTCCTTGAGGTACTTGAAAGTTTCTATCATGTCCCCCTCTCCCTCCTTTCCTCGAGGCTATACATATTAAGCTCCTTAAGTCTCTCTTCATGCATCTTCCGTGCAGACCATGCACCATTTTAGTTGCCTCTCCTATGCATCCCAGTATCCCCCAGCCCTCCTTGCTGCCCTCTCACATTGCTTGCCCACCTTTAGGTCACCTGATATGACTACCCCCAGGTCCCTTTCCATTTTTGTTGTTGTTAGTATCTCACCCCCCACTGTGTACTCTTCCCCTGGGTTTTTGTTTCCCAGGTGCATTACCTTGCACTTCTTAGCATTGAATCTAAGCTGCCATACATTTGACCATTCCTCTAACCTTGCCAAGTCCCTTCTCGTCCTTTCCACCCCACCTTGTGCATCAACTCTGTTGCAGATCTTTATGTCATCTGCAAAGAGACATACTTTTCCTTCCAGTCTCTCTGCAATGTCGCTTATAAAAGACATTGAAGAGTACCGGTCCTAATACTGAACTCTGCGGTACCCCACTAGTAACCCCCCTTTCTTCAGACTGGACTCCATTTACTATTACTCTCTGTGTCCTATTCTCCAGCCAATTCTTTACCCAGGCTGTCATCTTGGGACCTACTCCCACTTTTCTGTAGTACCGAGTAGCCCTCTTCCCCTATCTGTTCCAAAGTTCATCTAATCTAAACAGTACAGGCAGTGGTCCAGATAAGGTGAGTACTGGCTATTTTACTCCCCAGTTCTTAAGAAATACTCTTCAAAAATGTTTTTAATCGGCACAGATACTCATGTCAACCCTTGGAAATTCTCCATAAATAATGCCATCGTTGTCTGGAGCACTGAATACGGGAGTTCATTTAAAACAAGAATCTGCTATTCATAGCGGTCAGAGAAACATGACTGTGGGTCCAGGTCTTCATGTAGAATTAATCAGGGAACTGAGTTTATTAAAAAAAAAAAGTCACAATGGCCGTCGTCCTCCAGAACTGAGGGAAATTATACCCAGGCCACTGCACGACATAGAGAGGCTCTTAAAAGAGCAATTACATAAGAACTTACTGTTACGGTAGATCCTCGAGAGACTATACTGGCGGCAATCCTGGCTGAACCACTGGCTGACCTGTTCAGTACCTCCCTGGACACAGGATGTGTACCAGGAGACTGAAGGATGGCCGATGTGGTGCTCATTCACAAAAGTGGCCCCAAGGTTGAGCCGGGGAACTGCAGACCAGTGAGCTTCACATCGATTGTGGGAAAGCTCATAGAGACAATCCTGAAGGAGTGGCTGGTGGCATTTTTGAAAGACAATGGACTCCAGGATGTTCAGCAACATGGGTTTGTCTCAGGAAGATCGTGTCAGACAAACCTAGTTGAGTACTACGACTGGGTGACCAGGGAACTGGCCAAGGGCCATGCGGTGGATGTCCTGCATTTGGATTTCAGCAAGGCCTTTGATTTGGAGCCGCATGGGAGGCGGGGGGGGGGGGGGAGGACCCAGGGTGGAAACAAAAATGGTCAAATGGATCAACCGGCTGAAGGGAAGACAGCAGAGGATGGTAGTGGGGGGGGGCGCGCTCTCAACACCAAGGGATGTGATGAGCAGAGTGCAACAGGGATCTGTAATGGGACTAGTGCTGTTTGGGATATTCATAGCAATTATCTCACACTGAATCCGAAGTAAGATCAGTCCGTTCGCAGACGATACTAAAATGGGATCTGGGGTAGATAACGCAGATGGGTGGAAAGGGCTGCAGGACGACCTGACCAAACTACAGGAATGGTCGGAAACATGGCAGCTGGGGTTCAACACCAAGAAGTACAAAGTACTGCACTTTGGAACTAGGAACCAGGGGAGGAGCCATCAGGTCGGAGGGGTTCAGTTGAAAAGCACCGGGGAGGAGAAAGGTCTCGGGGTGATTATAACAGGGAATATGAACAACTCAGCACAGTGCAGGAAGGTGGCAGCAACAGCCAACAAGATGCTGGGGTGTATAGCAAGAGGTATGTCTTGCAAAAATAGGGAGGTGATCCTTCCCCTGTACAGGTCACTGGTCAGACCACATCTGGAATACTGAGTGCAGTACTGGCACCCATTCCTTAAGAAAGACATCAAATTATTAGGAAGGGTACAGCGCAGGGTGACAAAGATGATCCAGGGTCTGGAGAGTATGTCCTAGGAAGACAGGCTGGGCGAGCTGAACATGTATTCACTAGAGGAGAGGAGGGATTGGGGGATATGACAACCTTTTAAATACTTAAAGGGGATTAACAAAACTGACACAGAGAGGATCCTCCAGATTAAAAGTGGTAGGGACACGAGAGGTCATAAACTGAGATTGGTGGGAGGAAGATTCGGGAGTGAAATCAGGAGACACTTTCACTAAACGGGTGGTGATTAAGTGGATGCCCTGCTAGAGGAGGTGGTAGACTGTAGTACAGTGGGGTTTTAAGGGGGGGGGTGGGACAGAGTGAGGGGAGGGGTTATTAATAGGAGTGGGAGGGTGGGGCAGCTGCAAGTTGAGGGGCTAGCTGCACAATTGAGCAGATTCGACAGACCATTAGGCCTGTTTCTGCTGGTGTTTTCGTATGTTTGTATGTTCGCATCCTCCATTAGGCCACACCTCTGAAACTGGAAGCCATCAGTCAGGACTACCCGGAAACCTTTGCTAGCTGGGGGCCCCCCACAATGATGTGCTGCACCATCGCATATATAACATGGGCGGCCTCAACACTCCTCAGTTCCCCGCCAGAGATGAGCCTCGGAAGGCCTCTTACCATGAGGAGACAGACCACTAAACCAGTACCAGAGAAACAAGGAGGTGTGAGGAACTGGAAACAGAATGCATTGAATAAGATCTTAGGTACAGCATTTGACTTATCCCTTGAGAGGGAGGGTATGCTATGGCCTGATGGATGAGATTCTCTTGAAGATCAACTGTTATGGTAAGTTCTTACACAATACGGTTCTATCTTCATCAAGAACATCTACATTAGGCCACACCTTTGGAACTATTCCCAAGCAGTACAATGCAGCCTGGTTATATGTGATCAGGACAGAAGGCCTTGCAGTACAGCAAGGCCAAAACCAGCATGTCTACCAAAGACAAGGTCCAGACTGTAGTGCTCAGTGACAGCATGTATGTCAGCGGCAGGACATTCTGGAAGTAAGCAACACAAGTGGCCATACCTCTTGTGGAGTGACCACAAACAGCACCAGGAAGTTCCTTATCATACTTCCTATAACAAAACAAAATTATATGTTAGCCAGCCATTTGGAAAGGCACTATTTAGATACAGGTGTGCCCTCTTTCCTAGGGGCGAATGACACAAAAAGCTAAGAAGCCTTTCTACAGCACTTAGTAAGAATAACAAAGTATCTCAGTGTTCTACGTACAGCAAGAGTATAGAGCAATGCCTCACCCTTGCGGGCGTGTTCAGGGTAATAAACAGGAAGGTGTATGGTTTGGTTCAGTGTAAATTCAGATACCACCTCCAGTAAAAACTTTGAATTTGTATGTAAAGAGACTGTCTTTGTGAAAATTAAATAAGGAGGCTCATTCGTTAAGCCTGATGCTCAGAAATTCTTCAAGCAGAGGTCATGCAACCAAAAATAACGTTTTCCATTAAAAGAAAGTCACAAGCCACTGCAGGTTCAAACGGCGCCAAAGTGAATTTTTCAAATCCCAAAGAGGGACTGATAATGGATAGGAGGTTTCATATGAAGAATATCTCTCAAAAAAGTACAGGACACTTCTAGTCGGGTAGCCATACAGCCATCAATAGGGACACTGAATGCTGATATGGCACCCAAATGCATCTTAATAGAATAATACTACAGGCCTGACTCAGTTAATGAAAGCAAGTATTCAAGAACAGAAAAGATACTAAATGAATACTTCTGTTCTGTCTTCACCAGGGAGAAGGACAGACCAGTGCCTTCAGGAGGGAAAAGAGGAGCAGGGGGTAGAGGAACACAGATATAGTGAGAGAGGAGGATAGAGTGAGGGAGGGTCTGCTGGCATTGAAAGTGGACAAATCACCAGGCCCGGACAGAGTACATCCAAGGGTACTAAAGTAACTGGCTGAGGAGCTGGTAGGGCCACTGGCAGACCTATTTAAGAGTTCACTAGAGTCAGGCGTGGTACCACAGGGCTGGAGAACAGCACATGTAGTGCCCCTTCACAAAAGCGGTCCCAAGGATGATCCAGGGAATTACAGACCAGTCAGTCTGACCTCCATTGTGGGCAAGCTCATGGAGATCATACTAAAGGAGAGGTTGGTGGAATATCTAGAGGAACATGGTCTCCAGGATGAGAGGCAGCATGGGTTCATGGGACGGAGATCATGTCAAACAAATCTGATTGACTTCTTTGTGTCACTAAGACAGTAGACAGGGGACAAGCGGTAGACATCCTCCATCTTGATTTCAGCAAGGCCTTTGACTCTGTGCCCCACAAAAGGTTGATCAGGAAGTTGGTGGATCTTGGAGTTGGGGAAAAAATGGTCAGATGGGTGGAAAAATGGCTGAGGGACACAACCCAGAGGGTGGTGGTGGCGGGAGAATTATCTGGCACCAGAGAGGTAACAGTGGGGTCCCACAGGGCTCTGTGCTGGGGCTGGTGTTGTTCAATGTCTTCATCAATGACATTGGGGATGGCATTAAAGGCAAAATGTGCCTATTCGCAGATGATACCAAGCTCTGTGGGAGAGTGGACACAGCTGAAAGGATACAGGATCTACAGGAAGATCTGGAAAAGCTGGGGAGCTGGTCCAGGATATCTGGCAGCTTGGCTTCAATGCCAAGAAATGCAAAGTTATGCATATTGGAACCAAGAATCTCAGGACAGAGTATTACCTGGGTGGAGTGCGGGTATCTGCATCAGAGGAGGAGAAGGACCTGGGAGAGATGATCACTAGTGACCTGAAGCACTCCATGCAGTGCAAGATAGCAGCAGCAAAGGCAAGCAATATGCTGGCAGGTATAGCTAGGGGGATCAGTAGTAGGAGAGAGGAGGTTATACTGCCCTTGTACAGGTCACTGGTAAGGCCGCATCTAGAGTTCAGTACTGGTGCCCACACCTCAAAAAGGACATTAACCTGCTGGAGAAGGTATAGAGGAGGGCTACAAAGATGATAGCCGGTCAGCAGAGCAAGGCATACCAGGAGAGGTCGAGGGCACTGAACATGTACTCCTAGAAGACAGGAGAGAGAGTGGGGGGACATGATTGGGACCTTCAAGTACTTGGAAGGGATAAATGAGGTTGATAAGGAGAGTTTCTTTAAGCTGAGTGGCAACCATATCACAAGGGGGCACAGTCTTAAGCTGGAGGGTGGGAGGTTTAGGAGGGAGGTCAGGAAGCACTTCTTCACAGAGAGGGTGGTGGACACTTGGAATGCACTGCCGGAAGAGGTCATCTCGTTGAAGACAGTGGGTAGCTTTAAGAGAGGCTGGGATACGTATGGGGGAAAGGCAAGAATCATGGGTAGGGAGGATGGGAGAAGTGGGAAGCGAGGGCAGGTCATTAGCTCAAGCTGTGGACCCTGCAATATGAGCAGACCTGATAGACCAAATGGTCGTCTTCTGCTGGCTTCTTCGTATGTTCGTATGTACAGGACACAAAAAGGGTCCACATTCCAGGAAGCAGACCACAAAGTGAACCACTTCCATTTCAACGAACAAGTATGTCTGGCAAAAGGCTTCCCAGACACTAGTAAGACATTAACTTTGGGTGACACGCTAAAATGGGCAATGGCTACATTTTCAGGAGCCAAGCATGCAAATGCAGGGATTTTAGGTCCAGATGGATCAGAGACCACCTGTCGTGTGACAGCAGACCCTGACACAGGTAACAAAACAAAGGAACAAAATGCTCAATCGCCAGATGTTGCAGGAGTGGAAACCATATCTGGCAAAGCAATAGAGAAGATATGAGAATGACTGGTACTATCCACTCTTAGCTTGAGCAGAACTGACCCTCTATATGAGAGGAACTGGCGGGAAAGGCATAAAGGAATCTCCCTTTCCAAGAGAGGGACAATGCACCTCACCAAAAACTCAAGGCCCTGGAGTGGAAAAAAAAAAAGTGGCCATTCTGCGTTGTCTGGGGGCACAAAAATGTTCAAGTCTAGATAACCCCCATCTTGCGAAGAGGTAGTTTACCACGGAGGTCAGCAATTCCCATTCATGAATCATGGACTAAGACTTGCTTAGTCTGTCTACCAAGAAGTTTTGGGAGAAACATGGCCAACAGAAGGTCTTGAAACATCACCCAGTACAACACTCTCACTTACTTCCTTGCATAGGGGATAGAAGTGCCCACCTTTTTTGTTTGTATAGTGCATGACGCTAACATTGTTCGTCTGGCGTAACAGAGGATCAGTGCAGATACGATTCTGAAATGCCTGGAGGCTGTATAGGACAGCTTTCACTCCACTCTTTTCCAGGACCCTTGTGAACATCTGTAAGACTGCTCTCCTCTCCTGGAGAGGCATGTCTTCTGGGCCCTTGGCTGCCACCAGGTGGAGGCCTGGTGGCAGTGCAGACATGAGAGGCACAGCGAACATGTATTATGTGCCACCGCCCGGAGTGTGGAAGAGAATACCAGGAAAAAAGGACCTGTGGCTACATGAAGCCCTGCACATCTCCCCAACCCACACCATCACCTGGACTTGTAGGGGCCTTCTGGATATGTGACCAGGGTGGGGAGGCATGGGGGAACCAGCTCCAGGTTGGTCCAGGGAAGGTGGGTGCTGGCCATGGGGAGCTGGGGACAGGGCTGATCATAGGGGTAAGAAGCTGAATGAAAAGAAAAAAAAAAACCTCCAGCAACTTCGAGCCTCTCTTGCTCTTTCATCACAACCTTCATTAGCCTCAAATTATATCAGCATCCCATTACACTATGGAGTGGCATATTACGGAAGCATATAACTCACTGATAAATGTAAGGCCCACATTTTGAAATTCTCATCTATGTGGTTAATGAAATACTCATCTATGTAGTTAACCTAAGAATAAGCATTACTCCTGCACAGCCGACCCAACCAGATCACAGGTTACCTGCAAGTCTCTGAACTCTCCTTCAGCACCACAACCAACTACGTCTGCAAATCTGCTTACCAAAACATCTCAAGAGGGTCTTCATGGCTGCTCCTGCCTCGACCCTACTTCAACTCATGACTCAACTACAGTGCCTCCCTGATCTATAGCACCACCACCACCACCACCACCACCACCCAAAACTTTCCGCTAAAACTCTGCATCCATCTCTTTAGCCACAATCCAAAATACAACTGTATCACTCTCTTTTTCAGAGACTGCAAGAGGCTCGCCATCCCACACAGAACAGAGTATAAATCTATGCTTTCAGTCTCAATTCCAACTATGGCTCTGCACCTTCCTACCTCTTCAATCTCATCACCCCTATAATGACCCGCCATTCACTATATTTATATAACAGAGCCCTACTGCCTGCCCCACCCCATTAGCTTCACTTCTTGCAAAAGCCGAGCCTGCAGTCACTCAGCTCCCTCCCTCCCTCCCTCTACAGCTGTGGAATGCACTGCACTTGTTCAGCACGTTTTGTCTGTAAGTGCTGTAGTTTTTTTCCCCATCTGGTGGAAACCCATTCTGGTCCACGTGCTCTCCAGCCCCATAAGCCCATCTTCTCCTACATCTACCCCCCCTTCCCCAAACTTCACGCCTTACACACACTGTGGAACCTTCAGGACGACCCTGAACCCCTCAGGGTAGAAATGTCATGGCAAAGCGGCTGCCTTGGGTTGGTGGTGTGAAGCATCTGCAGGAGCCCAGACCTATTAAATTGCACAGACAGGGGCATCTGTCCTTCTTAGTTGCACTCCATCTCACAAGACGCTACATGTACCTGGACACTGGCAGTGTGCACCAGCTGCAACACCAGGCTTCGTCCTCCCCTTCTGAATCAGGTTTCCAGCTGCACCACCACCCATGGGCACCCAGCTGGTGGTAGCACAGCAGGGCACACCATCCTTCCTCGCAGGAGGGTCATGTCTTCTGGGATGCTCAAGCTTCCCCCTCTCTCAGGCTGGTCCTCAATCTTCAATGTAACAGGCTTGCTCTCGAACCCAGGTCAATCTTGGAAAAGGCAGCTCTACCACTGCAATGATGGGCCGGCTTTTACTGCAGGGTTTTTTTGTTTTTTTTTTGAGAATGCCTGATAACTATACTACTACAACCTCTCCCCCCAAATTGTAATCCTGTTAAAGGGGAAGGGTCAGCACCAAGGGCCCCACAATCAAGTTGGGGGCTAGTCCTAATGTACACTTCATGTGGAAAAACTTTCTGGCTTATTGTAGTACAGTAGATAGTGTCAGACAAATTTTAACTAGTTCTAGACCGACATTTTCCTTTACTACAAATTTCATAATTCCCAGCAGCCGACATATGAAGGTGCCAGCAGAACAGACCTACTGGTCTATCAAAGTCTGCTCGATTGTGCAGCTAGCCCTCTAGCAGGCAGCTGCCCCTTCCCCATCCCCCTTGACCACCCACTGTTGTCCTCCACGGCCACCCTTACCCACCACTGTACTCTGTCTCAAGCTTTCTTAAAGCCAACCAAATTTCTGCTTGATATCACTCCTTCTGGTAGCGTGTTCCACCTCGCAATCACGCTCTCTGTGAAGTAATGCCACCTCATCTCCCTCCCTCTATTCTTAGCCCATGCCCCCCTAGTTTCCCTTCTGCTCCTTAGTTTAAACACCTCCTACACCCCCATCTGTTGATACCCTTCAGGTACCTAAAGGTCTCAATCATGTCCCGCCTCTCTTTCAATGCATACATATTCAGTTCCTTTAGCCTCATCTCATAGCACATTCCCTCCATCCCCTGAATCATCCTTATCACCCTCTGCGGCACTCCCTCCAGCAGACTGACATCCCGCCTCAGGTACGGCCTCCAGAACTGCACACAGTACACCAGGTGTGGCCTGACCAGCGACCTGTAAAGGGGCAAGATCACCTCCTTGCGTCTGGACATGAATCCCCATGCTATGCACCCCAGCATCTTGTTTGCCTTCACCACCGCTCTCCTGCATTGGGCAGTATTGTTCATGTTCGCTGTTATCAATACCCCCAAGTCCCTTTCCTGCTCGGTGATCACCAGCTTGGTCCCCCCTAGCCAGTACTCTCTCCTTGGGTTCCTAGCCCCAAAATGTAATGCCTTGCATTTTTTTGCACTGAACCTCAACTATCACTTCCCTGACCATTCCTCCAGCTTGGTCAAGTCCATCTGTAGCTGCATCCATCCTACTTCGTCTACCACTGCACCCATTTTGGTCTCATCAGCGAACAGTCTAACCCTGTTCTCCACCCCCTGCGCAATGTCCGAGATGAATAGCCCAAACAGTGCCAGACCCCGCACCGAGCCCTGAGGCACCCCGCTCGTCACAGATCTGGGCTCCAAGACTTCTCCCACACCACCACCCTTTGTAGCCTACCCCGTAGCCAGTTTGAGATCCAACATGCCATCTTTGTCCCGACTCCCACCCCGTACAACTTCACCGCTAGTCACCCATGGGGCACTGAACTGAAGGCTTTGCTGAAACCCAAGTACAGCACATCCACAGCATGGCCCCCACCCAACTCCCTCGTCACCCAGTCATAGTATTGTGTAAGACTGGTTTGGCAGGATCTCCCCGAAATGAACCCGTGCTGCCTCCCATCATGCAGGTCACTGCTCTCCAGAAATGTCACCAGCCTTTCCTTTAATATCATCTCCATAAGCTTTCCCACTATGGTTGTCAGACTGACTGGCCTTTAGTTCCCTGCCTCGTCCTTTGGACCTCTTTTATGTAATGATACCACACAGGCCATCCTCCAGTCCAGAGGCACCGCCCCCATTTCCAGGGAGGTGCTAAACAGGTCTGCCAGTGGTTCCGCTAGAACCGCTGCCATCTCTTGCAGCACCCTGGGGTGGATACCGTCCGGCCCCGGTGCTTCATTCACCTTCAGCGCCCTCAGCCCCTCCAAAACTCCGCCACCCTCTATCCTGACGTCCATTACCTCACCCCCCCCCTTCCCAGACCAGGGTAGTAATGGACCCCTCTCCTCCCTTGTGAACACTAAATAGAAGTACTCGTCCAGTGCCTCCGCCTTCCCCTTTTCTACCCATTTCTCCCCTTTTTATCCTCACTATACTGTCCTTGCACTTCTTTTCTCCCTCACGTATCTAAAAGTCTCCCCCTTCTATTCCTCGCCTAACCAGAGTTCCCTTGTGGCATTCGCACCCCTTACCCTCTTGGTCACCTCCTTAGACCATTTGGTGTACTCCTCCCAGTCTTCCTCCCTCCCTGTCCTTCTGAATTTCAGGTATGCCGCTCTTTTTGCCCTCGCCCCCTCGATCACCTCCCTGTTCAGCCAGCATGGTCTCTTTACCCTACTTTTCTTACTCTGTAGCGTGGTGCACGTTTCAGCCACCTCTACGATTCCTTGCTTTATTATGCCCCATTTCTGCACTGTCTCCAACCCCTGCTTTATGCCCTTGAGTCTCCCCTTCAGCAATTCCCTCATTTTCCCGAAGTCTGCCTTCCTGAAATCCACCACCTTTGTTGCTGATCCCTCCAGCTCCCTGCTCACTGTGATATTAAACCACACTGTTTGATGATCGCTGTTAGCTAATGGATCCTCCACCTTTATGTCCCTCACTGTTAGATAGTACCAGGTCCACTGTGTTCCCTAGTCTAGTGGGTTCAGCAACCAGCTGTGTCAGGAACCCCTCCTGAAACATGTCCAGGAGTATCCTCTTACTAATGCTGGAGGTGCCCAGTAAGGTCCACTCCACCCCCGGCAGCTTGAAATCCCCCACTATAACCGCCTTCCCCTCCTACATATCCTACTGATTCGGTCCGCCAGTTCCCTGTCCCTTTCCACTGTCTGGGATGGCGACCTATACACCACCCTAAACTTCAACTTCCTTCCCATGGAGTCCAGGAGCTGTAAACCACATTGCCTCCATTCCCCTCCCCCCTTCGTCCCTTGTACATTTGATCCCCTCTCTCACACAGACAGCCACCCCCCCTTCCCCTCAGTCTTTTTTGTGTAGTCTGATCCCTGGGGTTGTCAGATCCCAGTCCTGGTGCTCTGTGGCCCATGTTTCTGTGATGGCCGCGATGTCCAGCCTCCCTACAACCAAAAGCACCTGAAAGGAACACTGTTTAACCAGGAGTAACACATTAAGCTGAAGCTTGTTTCCAGGTGCAACCTGGGAGCACAAGGAAGTTAAGTGACTTGCTCAGGATTACACAGTATGCACCTAGGCATCTGTGGGATTCAAACCCAGGTCTCTAGATCTGCAGCTCAGTGCCTTAACCCACTGCGCTATACTGTCTCCATGCCTGTAGCTCTGCCGCCTTGCTGCCTAGGTTTCTCGCATTTACAGAGACCACCACCTCCTCCCCATCATCCTCCCCACCTTTTCCAGTTCCCCCTCCCCATCTTGCCCTTTATGTACTAAATCCCCTAGTTCACTCCTACTAGCTTGGGGGGGTAGGCTCACATGGTCTCTGGGTACCTTGCCTACCATCTGACTCCCAACTGCTGCAGTACATCAGAGTAGTACTGTAGCAAAGAGAGATTCAACAGCCTGGAGTGTATGTTAAAGTTTTTACAATCTCTAATCATATATTTTCCGGATCTGCTTTTTTACCTAGGTTCCAGGCTGGCCCATTTTCCTTTACTAAAAATCCCATAATTCCATGCAGTTTACATCAAAGTAGTACTGCAGCAGTGAGAAATTATACAGTCTGGAGTGCATGTTAGAGTTTTTACAATCTCTGATCATATATTTTCTGGATCTGCTTTTCTCAAGGGGCCCCAAGTACAGTCCTCTGTGACTGTTTAGCCCAGGAAGGACAGCAGGACCAGCAAACAAAAGATCAGAGCATATATAAACTAACGTGCACTAAAGGCTACTGAATTTCTTCACTGGTGTCTACTGCTCTGATGTCAGCTGCAGAGGATTCTAGGATTTCTAGTAACAGAAGACGTCAGCAGAGAACTAAAAATTAATCTGAAAGAATCTATTGTACTACAGTAAACCAATATGTTTCTGCACACAAAGTACACACTGGTACCACCCCCCACACTTGAGTGTGGAGCCACTGCTGCAGACTGTTCCCCTTTAAATAAAAACCTCTTCCCCAACCATGTTAAACTAAATATCCAACTCTGTTTTAGTGAAACTGTATTCGGACTTAACATTAACTTAACAGTGAGTGCACTTTACTGTAACTGGACTTAACTACACTTTCGTACCTTTTTTTTTTTTTTTTTTTTACTGACCGTAGACCTGTGTTCAACTACGCAACTGTTAACACAAAGTGTTTTGTGAGACTGGGATATATGGGGCAAAATGTGCACAAAGAAATGGAATGGCGGTGCATGGGAAGAGCACAGGATGCCTGATGTGAGGACCTGCCTATTTATTTATGACTTTGATAACCAGGTGAGTGCACTGATCCCAGGGACCGTTTTCAGGCACGACCCGGGTCATAACACATGGCACAGGGTGACAGTGGAGTACAAGGTAACAGTAATACACATGAAACAGATTTGATACAAGCAACAATAATAAGCACAATATACAGGTTTGATGCATAGGTCCATTTGAGAACAGTGAATACAAGGTTTCAATATCAGACATGAGGAGATTTGGTACAAAACAAACAAATCGTAGGCACAGTGTACAGTGTGTGACTGCATCGTCCAATGAGCAAGTAGTATACAGAATACTCAGTAACAAAATATATATACAATACGTACAGGCAAGGAAGTCAAATATTACTGTGAAACATACAATATAACAGTTGTAGGCAGGGGAGTTGACTAGTGTGGGTAGGTGGGTAACCCCTGGGCTGGGGAGTTGATAAGTATGGGTTGGTGTCAGACCCCTGGGAGCAGCGGCAGGATGAGTTTGCCAGGAACCAGACTTTAAGGTGGGACTTGAAACTGGAGTGTGTGTCAATGGAACGGAGTTCAGCAGGTAGTTTGTTACACTGCAAAGGGGCAGCTGCAGACCAAGCTCTGCTACCCATGTTGGTGGATACCCAAGGAACAGCTAGAGGGGCAGTACCACCAGAGCGGAGGAGCGTTCTGGTTTTCAGAAGGGCACCTGGGGGGATTCTGGAGCCGTGTAGATGACACTGTCTACCATGCAGCAGAGGGCTACGTCAAAGCGACCTTGTAGCGGTAGCCATCCAAGGGTATTACAGAGAGTACAGTGCTGGGTGGGGAACGGGGCCAA
Source organism: Neoceratodus forsteri (assembly GCA_016271365.2). Classification (NCBI taxonomy): domain Eukaryota; kingdom Metazoa; phylum Chordata; order Ceratodontiformes; family Ceratodontidae; genus Neoceratodus; species Neoceratodus forsteri. The sequence continues at coordinate 31,807,884 of JADMNL010000026.1, read as the reverse complement.
TAAAGCAAAGCGACAGGCACTGTTGTAGGCAGCAGAGAGTTTAGCCATGGCAGTAGCCGAGATCCTGGCATAAACAGGGGAGCAGTAGTCAAGAATAGGGAGAAGATTACCCTGGACAATGGCTAGTCTAGCTTCAGGGGTAAGGTATTGCCTGAATCTATAGGTGGCACCTAACTTTTGATGGAACCTTCTGACAAGGGAATTTGCATGCTCAGTGAAGGTGAGAGATGGGTCGAGCAGTACTCCTAAGTATTTGTAGGTGTTGACATCCTCCAGGGCTGGGCCATCTGGGGTGAGAATGAATGTGTAAGGGGGCATGGTTTTTAGTTTTGGCCAGAAAGGGCATAGATCCGAACAGCATGGATTTCGTTTTTTTGACATTTACTAAGAGGATTTTTTTTTGAGAACCAGCTGTGGGTCACAGCATAGCTGTGCGAGAGAACTGAGGAGATTGCGGCTGTGGATTTGTCACTGTGGAGGGGGACATGGTCATTGGCATACAGGAGAGTGTGACAGTTGAGGCAGACGATGAGAAGCACATTAAACGAATAAGGAGAAAAAGAGGGGACCCAGGATTGAGCCTTGAGGGACCCCCACAGAGACAGGCAGGGTGGGGGAGCAGGTTTGACCAATACACACGAATTGTAAACGATCGGTAAGGTAGTTAGTGAACCAGCTTGTGACATTCTGAGAACAACCAAGGAGGCTAAGCCTGGAGGTAAGGAGAGCATAGTTAACCATATTAAAAGCCTTTGAGAGGTCGATGAAGACAGCCTCGGTGGCTTTACCATTATCCATGTTAGAAAAGATGTATTACCATCACGTGGACAGCCTCTCCTTCATTTAACAAAATGTGCAAAGGAGGCTAGAGGAAAACCAGCTATCCTAGCTGCTGCAGTCTGGAAACTAGCTATCCTCTCACCCAAACATGTTTTTCACCCTTTGCGAAATCCATTTTTGCCACAACAGTTTCTGATTACAGAGCTCTATAGGAGGTGTGGGGGAGGGGGCGCACTGGGGTGAGATAAAAGATGGCCAACTTGGACAATTTAAATTTTCCAAGGAGTGACCTTTCTTCAGTAGTAAGCTGGAAGACACAGGGGCGAAGATGATGGGATGGAGAGTCAACTGGCTGCAAGGGGGACAGCAGAGTGTGGTGGCAGGAGGGGAGCTCTCACTGTCCTGGACAGTGACAAGTGGAGTGCCACAGGGCTCTGTGCTGGGGCTGGTGTTGTTTGGGATTTTCATAGCAGACATTTCAATAGGCATCAAGAACAAGATCAGTCTGTTTGCAGGTAACACCAAGATGAGAGCAGCAGTGGATGACTCGGAGGGGTGGCAGGGGTTGCATGAGGCTCTGGCAATTTTGGGGGACTGCCCGTAGCCTAGGAAATAAGGTTCCAGAGCTGGAGGCCTTGTTGGCAGATGCAGACCTTGACATAGCAGCAATAACAGAGACATAGTACTCTGCTAATCATGGCCGGGAAGTCAACGTACCAGGCTATACACAGTTCAGGAGGGACAGGAAGGGTAAAAAGGGTGGGGGAGTGGCCCTGTACATCAGAAATGGTATAAAGGCTACAAAAGTTCAGGGAAGACCGAGGTAATGTGGGTCACCCTGGAGCCAGGGAATGGAACAGCAATATGCACAGGGGTGATCTACAGACCTACAGCACAGACAGAGGAAGTAGACAGGGAACTAGTGGAGAACATACACGACATGGCAGCTAAAGGCGAAATCCCGCTACTGGGAGATTTCAGTATACTGGATATGGAATGGGCCACCCAGGTGGCTGCTTCAGCCAGAAGCACAGCCATCCTTGAATCCCTGCAGAGAGTTGGACTCAGGCTGCTGGTGCACGAGCCAACCAGGGACAAGTCCATTCTGGACCTGGTATGGACCAATGGGAACAGAGTCGAAGAAATACAGGTAGAAGGGCAGCTGTGCTCCAGTGACCACCACATGGTGTAGTTCAGCATGGAGACATGGACTCAATTAAGCCACACAAGGGCAAGAGTATTACATTTTAGGAGGGTGGATTTCACTGAAATGGGTAGATGTATACAAGCAGTCCTGGGGAAGGGAGAACAATGGCAGAAACTGAAAGGAGCCATAGCGGATACAACAAACCAATGCGTTAGGATAGTGGTCAAAGGCAAAAGAAGAAGAAAAGCCCTATGGTTCTCCAAAGAGGTGGGAGACAAAGTCAGGGCTAAAAGGCTGAGTTTCAAGAAATATAAGGGGAGCCAAAGGGAGGTGTACCTTGAATGTCTAAGGGAAACAAGGAAGGCTGTTAGGAGGGCAAAGGCGCGAACAGAAGAGGGCTTAGCACGGCCTGTAAACAAAGGAATAAGGCATTTTATAGGTAAATCAGTGAAAGAAGAAAAACCGGGGGTGGGGGAGAAAGAGAGTGTTAGGAGGGATCTGACAAGGCAGAAATACTGAACAAATTCTGCTCAGTATTCACTGGGGGAGGTTAAGACCATAGTTGGGTTGCAGAGCCAATTTGGGGGAGAGTAGTGGACACCAGTCCATTCACAGTGGAGAGTGTTCTGGAAGAACTCACAAAGCTGAAGGTGGATAAGGCCATGAGGCCAGGCGGCATCCACCCGAGGATACTGAAGGAGCTGCGAAGGGAACTAGCAGCGCCTCTGGTGGCCCTGTTCAGAGTCATTCAACACGGGTATCATTCCAGAGGACTGGAGAAGGGCACATGTAGTCCCACTGCACAAAAGCGGCAGTAGGGAGGAGGTGGGGAACCACAGGCCAGTCAGCCTCACCTCAGTGTTGGGAAAGATCATGGAGACTCTGCTGAAAGAAAGGATAGTGGCACATCTGGAATCCAGCAGTGCTCAGGATCTGAGGCAACACAGATTCACAGCAGGAAGGTCATGTCAAACGAATCTAATAGATTTTTTTGATTGGGTGACTGGGGAAATAAATCAGAGAGGGGCGGTAGACGTCACCTACCTGGATTTCAGCAAAGCCTTCAACACCGTCCCACACAGAAGGCTGATTAACAAGATGAGTAGCCTGGGCATGGGAGACAAGGTGGTGAACCGGGTTAGGAACTGGTTAACAGACAAGAGACAGAGGGTGGTGGTAAATGGGGTACAATCTGGGGAGAGGGGGGTGACCAGTGGGGTACCACAGGGATCAGTACTAGAACCAGTCCTGTTTGATGTCTTCATTAGTGACATTGCAGAGGGTCTGGAAAGAAAGGTCTTCCTGTTTGCAGATGACACCAAGATCTGCAACAGGGTGGATACTCCAGAAGGGGTCCAGAAAATGAAGAGGGACCTGAAGAAGCTTGAAAGATGGTCGGAGATGTGGCAACTGAGGTTCAATGCAAAGAAGTGCAAAATAATGCACCTGGGTAGAGGGAACCCTTGGGAGAGCTACAGTTTGGGGGAGGGGACGCTGACTGTCAGCAAAGAGGAAAGGGACCTAGGGGTTATCATCTCTGATGACCTTAAGGTATCAAAGCAGTGCACAAAGGTGTCAGGGAGGGCCAGTGGCATGCTGGGGTGCACAGGCAGGGGTGTCACAAGCAGGAGGTGGTGATGCCATTGTATAAAACATTGGCAAGGCCTCACCTGGAGTAATACGTGCAGTTCTGGAGGCCACACCTGTGCAAGGACATAGATAAGGTGGAGACTATCCAGAGAAGGGCAACAAAGATGGTGCAGGGCTTGCACCACAAAACATATGAGGAGACACTAAGGGACCTCAATATGTACTCACTGGAGAAGAGGAGACAGCGGGGGGACAAGACTGAAACTTTCAAGTACCTCAAGGGCATAAACAAGGTGCAGGTGGGGGACCTTTTCCAAAATACAAAAAGTACTAGAAAAAGGGGGCACAATATGAAATTGGAAGAGGGCAGATTAAGAGGTAATGTGAAGAGGTTTTTCTATACAGAAAGGGTAGTCGATGCTTGGAATAGTCTGTTACAGGAGGTAGTGGGGGCAAGCACAGTGGAGGGGTTTAAGCATGCCTGGGACAAGCACAAGGGAAGCTTGAGAGGGGTGGGACTGATGAAAAGCCATTGATCACATAGGATCAGTGGCCACATACAATGTATAGGGTCTATGGGCAGACTATTTGTGTGTTTCTATGCCTGGTCGGACACTTGGCAGCTGGGGATCAATGCCAAGAAATGCAAGGTGCTACATTTGGAGCACAAAAAAAAAAAAAACCGGAGGAGCTACCAGCTTTTGGGGGGTCAGCTATCCATGACTAAGGAGGAGAAGGATCTGGGGGTGGTCATAACAGGGCAATGAACAACTTCACACAGTGTAGAAAAGCAGCTGCAAAGGCTAAAAAGATGCTGGAGTTGTACTGCCAAGTGTGTCCTCGAGAGATCCTGCCGCTATAGGGTCACTGGTAGACCCATCTACAGTAAGAAGGACATTGGGTCACTGGAGGCGGTGCAGCGCAGAGCAACAAAATGACCCAGGGATATGGGACTTGCCCTATGAGAGTAGGCGGAGGGAACTGAACATGTACTCGCTGGAGGAGAGGGGGATGGGGAACATGACTGAAATCTTCAAGTACATGAAGAGAATAAATAAAGGGCAGACGCGGAGGGGCTTTTCCGATTAAGGGGACACCCAAGGGCACAATCTGAGATTGGGGGGTTCAGTAGGAAATGAGGAGACACTTTTATTTATTTATTTTTTTTAACACGGAGAGGTAGTGACAGGGTGGACCGCCACCAGAGAAAGTGTCATCCTGTAAGACAGTGGGCTGCTTCAAAGGGATCAGACAGGGTACGGGTCACGGGGAGGGGAGGGCAGGATAGATGCAGTTTAAGGGCTGCTAGTTGCACAATCTAGCAGACTTGATAGACCAAGTCTAAGGCCATTATCTGCTGGCACGTTTGTATGTTCAGGCCACACGGTTAGTGAAGTGATTACTCAATCTTGTGGTGGTCACAAACACCAAACCTGAGACTTACAGCTGGTGGATAGTAGCGTGTAGTACAAGTTAAATCAACAATCAGGCCAATCTCTTCATCCTGTTCCTTGATTTTCTCGATTAAGTTGTTGGGAGAAAAGTACTGCTCCGGATTCAGCTTCGCCTCAAAGGACTGAGGGGGGAAAAGAGAGAAGTGTTTACTTACTTGTTCACAAGATGACACATCTTATTTCCACGAAGGTCCTGGAGGAACAGTTACCATATTAGACCAATTCCTCTGCTTTAGAACTAACCAATCACAGAGCAGGAGAGTCAGCACAGACCACCAATATATTAATTCATACACAAAATATTAATATTTATTATAATACTCGTGACCAATACACTGACAGGTGAAGTGAGACATTGTAAGGTCACTGATCTATCTAGTCTTTCTCTGTTAACAGTAGTACTGCAAAACATTGTTGTCCCCATAGAAATCAGTCAGTTTAAAGAGCTAGTACAAACAAAACCAGCAAATTAGAAAGGTACTTAATAAATGTAGCCAGTAATTATTTTAAGTATGTTTTGTTTACCTTTTGCTAATTAGATTTTCTCCCCCATAATATTTGGTGCGATGAAAGGAGCAGTACTTTATCTGGATACAGATAAATCTAGTATTCTTTCCCTTCACATGACATCAGCATTGTGACATCACTAGTGACCAGTCTGACAAAAGGGGCCTGGCATAATCAGTGAGGTCACAATGTTGAAGAGGTATGAAGGAGAACAGAACTAGATTCTAGGAGGTTAGAGCAAAATGCTGTGAATAAGCCTGGCACATCCAGCAGTCCTGGGTTCAATTCCCACTGTATCCACTGTGTGACACAGAGCTAGTCATTTAACATGCAGGGAGGACTGCACGGGTGGTTAAGGCACAATGCAAACCTGGAGAACTGGATTTGAATCCCACAGTCACCACTTGCATACTGTGTGACCAAGAGCAAGTCACTTAACCGCCCCTGTGCTCCCAAGATGCACCTAGAAACAAGCCTTGGCTTAGTGCATCTTTCCTGGCCAAAACTTTTAAAATAAATTTTAACCTCCCTGTGCTCACTGGATATTATCTGGAGGAAAAAAGCACTGGCTTAGTGTGCCTTTTCAGCCAAAAACGTGTAAAATAAAACAAACAAAAAACAGCTGGTTTTCAGGCACAGCAACTGAAGGGTAGTATCGGCACACCCAATCAGGCGGCAGGTTAGAAGATGCGTCTTGTATAACCTGTTCAGCTCTGGGTTGAATTACTGGTGCTCACATTTTCCACCACCTGAAGGGAATGGCACACACCCCCACACTCCCTGCCATAAACAAAAGGAAAAATCCAACATTCAAGGCGAAAATGCAGACTTTATTCTGGTGTGTGACTGCCATTGCCTTCATACTGCTACAAGCTCACCCCCCCCCCCCATCCTCGCCGGTGACCCCTAAGGGTCCATACTAGGCCCTTATCCTATTCTCCACCTTCATAAACAATATCCCCTCTGGCTGCACCAGCTCTCACATCCACGTGTATGGAGATACCATACTCTATGCTTCTGGACCATATTCTGCAGACGTGCAAGTCCATCTCCAGTATGATTTTAAGGGCGTCCCAAGCAAACCAGCTCAAACTCAACCCTAAACAACATCTCCATGGTTTTCGGCACCTGGCAAAAGTTGGCTAAACTTCAGACTCTCCCTGTGTTCTTCACCACCAATTGCCTCCCTCTTGAGGTAGTACCTGCGTTCAAATACCTAGGGGTCTGGCTGGATAGCCACCCTGACTACACCACTCACCCTGGTCTATCTCCCTCAGCCACAAACTGGTTCAAGGCCCACCTTATTGCTAGAACTCAATCAGTTAAGATCTTGGACGCCACTTCCCATCCCCTCCCGATTAGCACTGGCGTCCCCCAGGGCTCGGTATTAGGGCCCCTCCTATTCATCTTCTTAAATGACCTTCTCTCTGTTTGCTCCCCATCCTCCACTATACGTATGTATGCCGATGATACAGTCCTGTATGCATCTGGCTCCTGTCCTGATGAGGTTACAACCAGCTTACAGCAAGACTTCGACAAGGTTCAGCTCTGGTTTGCTAACCATAAACTTTTCCTCAACACCAAAAAGACTGTCTCCATAACATTTGGCACATGGCAGAGACCCTCCTAATTGCCCCCCCTTACTGGCCTCCCTTGATCTCTCACAGAATGTAAAAGGACCCCAAATGCTCTCCACGGGCCTCTCTCCTACCCCCAAGGGCTTGAATCTCTCATCTACTCCCTTGCCCCCACAATCTTAAAGGGGTCTCTCTGGGACACTGCCTTATTCCTTTCTCTCTGGTCCCCCCCAGTCCCCTTCCAGAGTTGCTCGCATCCTGAAGGGGTCTCCAGGGGCACGACTCTTCCCTCTCCCCCCTTCTCTTTTATGTAAGCACTTGTTTACTTATTAACCCGGCACTTATTATTGTCCACTCTTTCTACCTATTATGCATAACGCTGTTATAACACTGCTTGTAACACCTGCCTTTCAACTGTATGTTAATGTTGATCGTGTAACTTGAATGTTGAATGTCTCATTCCAGTTTTACTCCCCCAGTCACACCGGGAGACGAGCGACTTGTTGCTCAGTGTGCCTTCCTGGTGAAACATTTCAATAAATAAATAAAAACATTGGCGCCATCTGCTCCACGCTCAGCCCGGGATCCTATACTGAAACAAAGACTGCCTGTCCCAATATGGCACCAACTAAGCACCAAAATGATCCCACCAGTATTGGTGTATGCTGATACAGTCCACGGCACTATACCTGCTATGTCCCTCCCCAGGCTTGATACCATCCTAAACTCTGTCACTTTGCCACACACTCCCCCTTCCACACTCACCACTGCTCTCTACTTCTCTCTCTCTCCCCATCACTCCTCTTCCCAACAGACGTCTGTGACATTGTCTGACCTTCACTGCCAAATACTGGTTCGGGATCCTTCCCTCCTATCTTCCCTCCCTTCTATCACCTGTTAATCTATTCTCCTACCCACTGCGCTCCAGGGACTCCCATTCTTTCTCTCTCCCTCATCCACACACTATATCTGGATTATCAGCTTTTTCATACCACTTCTTCTACTGGAATAATCTCTCCTCTCACATTCGCTCATCCACCTCCCTCCCTGCTTTCCAGCACCTGCTATGGCTCACTCCAGTACCACTTTGCTCTTTATCTTCTAACTCTCTAGTGCCCCAACTTCCCTACCCCCCCCCCCGAGGCTATGGCTCACACTACTGACACTCGACGGCTCCTAGACACCGTTTTACTCCTCTGCTGTTCCACTACTGTAGCCCTGTGATGACCTATTGTTTTAAGCACTAGGATTCCTATCGTAGTTTACTGACTGTTGCTGTCTTGTTACTTAGAGTTTCCCTTTTTGTATTTATGTCTAGATTGATGCCTCTGTCTGTATTTGTAAATCACTCCTCCCCAGGTCGCACCTGGAAACGGGCTCAACTCGGTGTGCTTTTCATTTCATTTTTATTTTTTATACTTGTAAGCAGGAAGAGCAAACTGCCCGTTTTCACCAGCGACAAGTTACAAATGACACAGACATACAAATCAATATACTAACATGAAAACATTAAATAACATACAAAATACAAAACCATAAATAACATTACAAATACTCAGTAAGAACATGTGCAATTATCAAATCTTTCCCAGTTACCAACTAAATAAAAGCAAGCTGGTTGGTCTTTGTTAGCACTCTTTGTGACTTGCAGTGTGTTTCCATCTTTCACATCTCTGTGCTTAAAGTTTAGTCTCCCCCCCCCCCCACTCGGATCAAGCCTGTAAAGGAGCCATGTTGTTGCCCAGTGCTTCCCCACCTGGTTAACAAATTTCAGAAAATACAAATTTCATCATTCTACCCCATTTAAAGACACATATATGCTTCAAAAATATACACGTATATTCTACCTTTTTTAGCGGAACCTTGAATGAAATGAACCGGGTGCCAGGTAATCTCTTGCCAACTGGGGAATACGCTGTCCATCTACCAGAAAAAAAAAAATAATTGTTTAGTTAGTCTGTAAAGTTAAAAACACTCCATCTGATAATTGTTACTGAAAATTTAGCCGCAGTATCTGTGCTCCGTAGTTCACACCAACCTGAACTTGGTACTTCTCTTTTAGGGAAGTGGGTCAAACATCAGCCAGTACCCAACATAACAACAAGTATTTGTATATAGAAGGTTAAAGGCAAAAAAAAAAAAAACACAGACGTGTCATAATATATGGGTCACTTAGTACTTTGGGTCCTCTGAACTGTCAGTAGTTGTGACAACAGCATATCTCAATTTTAATGAGGGAGAATTTACAGATTACTGACCCTTTGACCAACACATTTCTACGTCTCAGTAATACGCTATGCATATTTCAACCCTGCTTTTCGAGAAGAGTATTTTCCCTAAAATACTGTGAACTTCTTCAGACTCTACCTATTTGAGTACCTAACAGGACATTTAGGGCTCTAGACAGTGTGGTCTCTTATGAAAGGGGAAACAGATCAGGGTTAGAACTGCACTCACCAGGTTGCAGAGGGTGTGGGTCAGCTCACCCTAACTTTAAACTATATTCCTTTGTGGACAGTTACCCTTTTTGGGACCCCCTGATGGACGGGAAAATTTGGTGGCTTGGCTGGCTGTAGAGGAGCAGGCACTGGGTACAGATCTATTCCACAGGATACTGAGTATTATGTTATCATCCCCTGCAATTTGACAAAAATAACCAACAGCCCTCTGGAAAGAGGCTCATAAAGCTAATTAACCATACATTAGGTGTATCCTGGACATATCACTTTGGCAGGTTATTACTGGAGGTCACAACTGTTCCAGATCCTACTGACAGGCCTGGCTTGAAGGGTGGCTAAGGAATGCACACAGGTGGAAGCTCGGGGGCACTGAGAACATAGAATAACAGTACAGAAAGTAATCAGCTTCAATAAATACAAAATACTCCCCTCTATAGAATGTATTATACCCCCAGTGTGGTTAACTTACATGAATCCTGAAGTTAACAGCTTACACTTAAGCGTAAATCAAAGCTGGGAACTTTTGTGCATTTAGCTTTAAGATGCAGTATAGTCACTCCTTTCTGGCACTCTAGACACCACATTATGGAAGGGCTTTGGGGCAGCCACTTCAAGTCACTCCGCTGCAGCTTTTGCTCAGAGCTGGTATAACTAACCCACAGATTCCCAGGGAAATGCAAGCCTTGTGACGGCTGGCACTGGCTAATAAATGCAAAAAAACAACAAACGACGACACAGAACTTTATGACCACACAGCCTCCTACTATAAATCAGTGATCAATTAACTTATCTGCCTCAGATTAGAAACAATTCAATACACCATTCCAGGTCTCTCTCACTGATACGAGAAGATATGGCACCCACTGGCTGATGCCACAGAAGGCCAAGTATTTCCAACTTAAGAACAATACCCAAATCATCATCCTTAGTCAATGTTTTGACAGGACAGGTTTGAAATGTTGTTGGCTGGGATCACCAAATGAAGCCTCATAACCCCACCCCTTCATCCTCAGAGGTAATCTGGGAAAGGATTTCCAGCAAGAACTAAGCTCAAATTTCCTGTGGACCATATCTTACTGGCTGCTGCCATTTTCCTCATTAACAATGTGCTCTTCCAAGACTTCACTTTTGTGCCCTCCTGTGAAACCTTGGAACTGATCTATTGAAGCTTTTAGTTTTAAATGTGGCTTTATATTTGGTCCATTTATATTTTGCTGCAGACTCTGTCAGTTAAATTTTGTTTTTAAAACACACACGGCACTTAAAACAGCTCAACAACACTGCACTGTAGACAGAGATTAGCAGATTCCTCCATGTTTCCCAAAAGGCAACACACTGAAAGAACAGGGGTCGAAACAGGCACCGGCCCACTAGCCAAATGCTGGTAGATTTTGTACCAGGCTAGTAAGAATCTCTTCCAACTAGCCCTGCGGGCTTGTACTGGAAAAAGTAACATTTTAATAAGTAAAAGCTGGGCCAGTGGAAATGTCTCTGCGGCCAGTTGATTTTCCCAGTCACTGGCCCTGCTGGCTAGTGTACACAAAACTTAATTGCAACCCCTGAAGAATGGGGGCATCTGTTGAGAAGCATGGGCTTGAGACCAACTGTCCCCTTTGTTATTTCATTTCCTCCGCTTCTCTTTTTCTATCCGAACTGCATTTTCACTCTGTGGTTCCTTCCCTTTGTTAGTTTTCCTCTCTAATCCTACAAAAGCTGTAGCTTAACAATACTGGAGACCAGAGACTGGGTTGTCCCAAAAAAGGCAGACACGATCGCAACTGCGTGCTCCACCTTCATCCACACTCTGCTCATATGTGTCTGATGTTAGGCCATCTCAATGTCACACAATTCGCCCATTTGCAATATAAAAGTTGCAGTCTTCTGTAACTTGAAAGCAACTGCCTCCTCCCCACCGCCCCGCAGTACAATGCCACGGCATTATGCAACTGATCTGGGTTCAGGTGTGAACCTGGGGTTCCACAATCAGGCAGCCATAGGCAAGGAATGCTGCTGGAAGCTGCACTTCTTTGACCAGGTCAGATGACACTGTGCCCCTCGACCACAGCGACCCTGTGGCAGGCCACGGTGCTCGTCTTGGACTGCAGACGCTGGTGTGCCGGTGGGGTCAACACTACAACTGCGCTGTGTGTTTATATAAAAATATTGTCCACTGTTGTCACTAATCAGTTTTCAAAGGACTGTGGCTTTATGTAGGGCGTTTCATCCAAAATGCCTCCCAAAGCACTTTACAATCCCAGAGAGGGAAAGCAGCCAGACTACTGGTGCCTTTTTCAGGGACATTAAAAGAGCACAGAGATGGGAGTAGATAGACGACATAGGTTAGGCACAGGGTCACAATTTCGGTTAAGGGGGACCCTACACCAGTATCTAGGCAGCTCTGCACTCAATTTTCTAAACCAAACAGCCCATCCACCGTTGTGGATTTACCTGACAAAGTGGCAAGCTGTTTGTTAAATTACTTACACCCGACTAGTTAGCCGACACATGCTTAGCTGCCTGGTTAGTTTTTCTGGACCAGCTGACTGATTACGGACTGACAGGGTGGCTAGCTAGTAAACAGCCGGTTTGAGTGAGCTGGTTAGTTGAGAAGCCGAGCCGGTGCACCGCAGGCGCCTACCTGTCGGGGAGTTTGTTCTTCCCCATCGCGGCCCGGCCGTGTCCCCAGCCGGCTGAGGCGCCTCTCGGCCTGCTGTTCCACGCCGTGGTGGTGGTGATGAAGGCTGCGGTGCCCCGACCGCTGACTCCCGGCCCCAGGCGGGTGCTGCTGCGTGTCCCGAGTGCGAGTCTACACCACACGACAGGCCCCAGCACCGCACTCGCTGCGAATAACCCCGCCGTGCTCGCAGCCCCGAGCCCCGTGACCCGTGACCAGATTCCCAAGTACGCGAGCAGCAGCCACGCTTGCAAAGACCGGCCGGCTTCCTCTCTGCCACACTGACGGCAGTGCCATTGACGTCCTGAGGCACCCCTCCACGACACCAACGTCATGACGTGCGTTCGACGCCATTGAGGCAGCACGGCTCGAGACATCACGCAACTAGAGAAAGTGCATTGCCAACCATTGAAGCGTGCCGCCATCTTTTGTGTGGCAAAAGCGCGCTGCTCCTGAGGGGGCGGAGAAGGCGGCAGTTGCCTCACAGGAAAAAAAAAAAAAGAGAAAACCTCGACAGCTGGGACTGACGGGGCTTTCTATTCATTCCTGAAGTTTCGGAACTATGTTTCCCTTCATGGCACATCTGTTGTACTTTATTTATTTAGTTTTTGTTGACCGGGTAAGTGCACTAGACAAATCCTGCCTATTTTCGGGCACGACGCGGGGGAAGGGGATACAGATGAATGCAAACTGACCTTGAACCAGATTAAGCTGTTGGTACTAATAGGAGGATTTTCCGTTTTTGTAAAGTAAGCATTGTATTACTCTTTTTAGGAGGCAGTATAGCGCAGCGGATTAAGGTTCTGCGCTGCAGATCTGGAGACCTGAGTTTGAATCTCACAGCCACCTAGGTGCATACCTTGTGATCCTGAGCAAATCACTTAACTTCCTTGTGTTCCCAGGTCGCATCTGTAAACAAGCTTCAGCTTAGTGTGCCCTCCTGGTTAAACAGAGTTCCCATTACTTGCAAATAGTGCCCTTCTCCATACAGCATCGAGTCAGCAATGAAATTTCATGTCATTAATGTTTACATTGCTGTTTCCTTTTGCATATTAAGTTTTGTTATGTACACGGGTTCAGTAATTTATTTGGAAGTGTAATGCTACACTTAAATGGGCAGACTAGGTGGGCCAAGCGGTCCTTATCTGCCATCAAAGTCTATGTTTCTATGAGTCAAAATCTGGAAATCATTCCAACTTTTTTTTGGAAGTCAAAATATTTCCCAGATCCAGGCCCAGCTCCCTCAATTTGAAAGCCAGTATTCTAGGAAAGATCAATTCATAGGTGTTAATGTCAGTGGTAAAATAGGATATTTCCCTTTAGAAAAATCTATTGTTTCTTGGCTTCTGTGCCTTCAGTTTTGGAAGTCATCCATTTTTTGAAACATTTGGAAGTCAGTGACTTGCAGGGGTGTAGCCAGAAATTTCCGTTTTGTACACAATTTCCAACAGTTACACCCCCCATTAAAAAATGTACACATCCTTTCCAAATGGTACCCCCTTCCAAACAAGTCAGATTGTTGTCAGATGATTCCTCTAATCTCTAAAGAGGTTATACATATATCTGTCTCCTAAACAACAGAAGTTTAAACAGTCACTCCTCAGTGGCCTACACTAACCCAAATACTACAAATTAGAATGAAAATGTTAGCAGAAAGGCATATGGTTTGTGACAGGCACTCAGCAAAACTGTACACAAATGTGTACAGTGAGTATACCTGTCTACACCCTTGGTGACTTGTTTGCCCCTGTATTTTGGAAATGTCTCTTATTTTTTGGAAGCCAACTACTTCCAAAATGCAGGTAACTAAAGCCTTGTATATATAACTTATTTTTTTTTCCAGAGATTTATTTATAACCTATTTTATCTGTAATTGTATCAAACAATACTTTTTAACATATGTATTCATTTTTACATATGTTATATTTAATCATTTTTGAGAAGTCGTGATGTTGTGTCATGTTGAACTGTAGTAACAGTTAATGTATGTGTATTCATTTATTGTTAGTGTCATTAAGTTGTCCCAGTCTGCGTTCTGTTACTTAAATCAGCCGTCGTCCAAAGTGTTTTTTATCATCTAAGAAATATCGTCCGGATCCATTCCCTGGTACCGCTTGATGACCGTGCCACCCATATACATGCCTTTGTCACGTCGACGTTAAACTACTGCAATGCCTACAGGGGGTAATCTCTCAAGTGATTCATGAAGATCAAACCGGATTCATATCTGGGAGATATGTCTTGGATAATCTTAGAAAGTTATTAAACATTATTTCAGCGCAACAATCTCACCCCGAATTTCAGGTAGCAATATCCATGGATGCTGAAAAAGCATTTGATAGAGTTAACTGGCAATTTTTAAAACAATCCATGGAAATTATGAATTTCGGCCCTAAATTCCCTCAATCTCCCAACTTTATGCTGAACTAGAAGCCCTTGTTAGAGTTAACAGAATTAGCACTAGTCTCTTCCAGGTTTCTAGGGGAACACAGCAGGGTTGACCGCTGTCACTCCTACTTTTTGCACTGAGCCTCGAACCCCTGGATGCTAAGATTCGTCAGGAGACTCGGATTAAAGGAATCACAGTGGGGGTCATGGAACATAAATAGTCCTTATGTCCGGACGATTCACTCTTTTTCCTGGCAAGTCCGGAGCAATCTTTACTCCCCCTGGTGGAAGTTCTGTGCTCTTTTGGGGAGATTTCAGGTTATAAAATTAACTCCCTAAAATCTGAAGCAATGGTTTTAAGTGAGCCCCCATCAACGGAATTCAGGCAGAGGTTCTCCTTTACATGGGCTCCAAATAACCAGATTAGGTACTTGGGCATCCAGGTCATGTCAGACACATCTAAGCTATTTTCAGCAAATTATGTAAAGTTATGAAGGTCGGTCGAACAGGACATGGCCAGGTGGAGCTTGCTACCCCTCTCGTTGAGGGGAGGGTAGAAGTTATTAAGATGAACGTATTGCCACGCCTACTGTTTTTATTCCAGTGTCTCCCCATCCATATCCCAAACAGGTTCTGGTCCAAATTGAATAAGGATGTGTCCAGATTTATCTGGAACCATAAAAAAACCCGAATTACTAGGGCTATTCTTCAGTTACCAAAGGAAGAGAGTGGGTTGGGGCTCCCAGGTTTATACTCTTATTACTTGGCGGCTCAGGCGGCAGGTCTTATGACATGGGCTAAGCAGAGGGTCACATCACAATGGTATGCCATTGAAGATGTGGCTTTAAGGGACAGGCCCTCATTTTCACTAATTTTGACAGATACTCCGCCTGACTATAATAGGCAGGTCGGGAACAGATGGGTTTCACATGGGTTATATGTACTGAGTAGACTCCAAAAGTGGTTGGACACCCCATTGAGGTTGGGGGCCCTCTCCCTGATTCGGTACACACCCGATTTCTTTCCACCATCCCTAGATTTGGGATACGTCAGATGAGCTGCCGAGGGGATTACTAGGTTCTCTCAATTTATAGAGAGAGGTCATTGCATTTCATTTCAAAGGGCGAAGGAGAACTTTGGCTGGCCAAATTCAGAATTTTTACACTATTTGCAAGTAAGACATTTTATAAACTCCCTTTACCATGTCAAGAGATTTTCCCACCCATACTCCAGCTGGGAGAATTTCCTATACAAGGTGGTGATGGTAGCAGGCCACACTGGCTATATCTCCTGTATTTGCCAATTGTTGTCCAGTAGGGGAGGAAATCTGTTGGGGAATCTTAAGAAAAAGTGGGAGACAGAGGCGGCCATTACAATTACTGACTTAGAATGGTCCCATAGATTAAAATGGGGGTGAAAGGCCACATCCGCTCCAACTTGGAGAGAATTCTTTTGGAAAGTTTTAATGCAATTCTTCCACACCGCTACAATAACTAAGCATTATAAAATCTCTAAAGATGCTGGCTGTTGGAGAAAATGTGGGGGAACAGGAAGCCACTGGCACATCTTTTGTAGCTGCCCAGTGCTTACCCCTTTTTTGGAGAGAGCTACAAGAAACAGTATATAATATAATTAGAGTCAATATCCCTCTGACCTTCGAAGACTAGGTACTTACCGTACTAGGCCTCCCAGCTGTGACACACCAAACTGCAGAAGCAAGGAAGGTATTTCTGACCATGGTTGTGGTAGCCCTGAAATGTATTACTGGGAAGTGGTTGAAGCCGGACCCCCAAGTAGGGTAGAGTGGGTCCATAGGATGAAGGAAGTGGTGCTAGTGGAATCAATTACGTCAAAATTACTTCTAAATTAGGATAAACATGTGGAGAGATGGAATGGCTGGGAATCCTGGCTTAGCAGAGAGGAATTCAACCATTGGGGTAGTATAAAGGTACTCCGGTAGAAGTCGGAGACCTCCCCCCTATGTTATGGAGAGAGGAGAGGGGACCTTGGCCATCAAAAGACTGTGGTTAAGACTCCAGGAAGCGGGGGGGGGGGGAGTAGTTTCACGTAGCAAAACCCAGGGGCCTTGTTGGTAAGGCCCAAGCTCTGGGACCTTGGGTTCAGGCTCCGGAGCCAAGTGTTGCTATTGTAACCACTCAACTGTTAATAGGGGAAACACATGAAACTGCCTCTTTCCTAGAACCAGTTGGTCGAAATGTAAACTTAAGGACATTTTTTTAATGCCAGGATGTATTATCAGTACATAGTCTCCACTATATGAGAATTGTCTAGTTTTTGATAAAATGGAGTCTGGAATACATTCCTATGTAATGCTGTACAACAAAGTTTGTTTTTTCATGGTGAATGTTTGCCGTGGAGAGCTTAAGATGTATGATATGGAAAGAAAATGTATGACATGCCTCAATAAAGCTGAGTTCCCCCAAAAAAACTACTGCAGTGCCTTCTACCTGGGGCTTTCAGGAGGCAGTCTCCACTGTCTGTAGCTGGTGCAGAACACGGCGGAAAGGCTATTGACGGATGTGCCTAGATTCAAGCGTATTACACCAGTTCTCTGTGGGCTGCACTGGCTGCTGAAAAGGTGGGGGATTGCCTTCAAGGTCAGATTACTGACCTATAAAGCCCTACACGGTCAGAGGCCTGACTATCTGCAAGACCTCCTGATCCCTCACTGCCTGGCTCACCGAACTTTGTTCCTCCAAGGGTGGCCTCCTGATGGTTCCCAGAACAAGGTTGCAGCTTTCAAGAGATCAGGCTTTCTCCGTAGTCGTGCTTGTCCTGTGGAATTTGTTGCAGATTTACCTTAGGGAGGCCCCCTCGGTGGAAGCCTTTAAAAGGGGGATCAAGACATTTTTATTCGAGCAAGCATTTAGCTTAATCTAACATGAGGCATAAAGTTAGTGACTGTCTTTGATTTTATTAATATTATAATTGGTAATTGCTATATATGCACTTTGTAATGTATTTTAAAATTGATTTTATGTATGATAACTGTGTATCGTACAGCACTCCGAGCCTCCGGAAAGGGGCACTTTATAAATAAAGTTATGATTGATTGATAAATATGTGCATGTAAAGTTCTTTCATTTTAAATAAATGTGATGTGTGTGTTTATGTATCTAATAATAATATGCCAACTCACCGGCACAGCAGTAGTGCCACTGCCTGCGGCACTGACGACCGAAGTTTGGTAACGACCTCAGGAGTCAGAGGGCAGGTGGGAGGGGGGACGAGAAATGAGCGTCTGAGGGACTCGACTCTCCTCCTCCAGGGGTGGGGGTGCTTGGATCCCGGCACTTGCCTGACACCTGGTGGGGACCAGGGGTTGGGCACATTGGATCGTCAAGAGGCATGGGAGGTGTGGCAGCCATTGATGCATGTCACATGGGAGCATGCGTCATGATGGCATTGCACCTGCACACCTCCCGAGGGACACAGAAAAGGAAAACAGCGCCAACCGTTAGGATGACACTCACCTCCTGCAGGCCCTGTACCTGGCTATCCAGGCGAGAGTCCGAATGAACCATATCCTCTCTTCAGTGGGGTTTGGGGAGACCTGCTGGGGGGGGGGCAAGTCCTAGGGGACAGCGGGTTGGAGGTAAGTCCTTGAGGACACAGGGGTGACAGGGCTGGGAAGACTGGGGGATGGTCGGTGCACAAGGTGAAAAAGAGAGAAACAAAAACACTGTGCGATTTACTGAATGTCAGTTGAAAAGGTCGGGAAAGTGCCCTGGGAAAATTGCCAAGTGTAGACTGTTAGTAGTAGATTGTTAGTCATAAGTATTTTAATTCAGAAATGCATCCAATTATACAATTATCCATTGTGAAATTGTTCACGAGTTAGATTTTACTGTGTGATGGGTTTTGTGATAATGTGTGTCAGACTGATCTTTAGCAATTGTGCATGCCACTGCTAATATGGGTGTTGCTGTTGTTGGAAGCATTAACACTCTCACTAAGAACATCCCCCATATTCAGTGCTAGAAGCATGCACAGTGCAGCCTGTTGACCCTCTAGCGACTATGCATGGACTAGATGGTTACATTGCCATGGTAGTCTGGCGGTCTCCCCCCTCATTTCACCCATCCTTCATGTTACCCGTATATCCCTAGTAGTCCAGTGGCCCCACCACCACTCAGTTCAGTTGGCAACTCCACACCTGGCCACCCCCTGAGGACACCTGCCACGCCCACCCCTTGACCTGAGTGTCACTTACCCTTATGGTGAAGCGATGGCCGGCACAGAGCAGATCCAGTAGCGAGTTTGTGCTTTGTAAGTGTCAGACTGTGACTGGCGCTGGAGGTGAATTGAGGACTTTGGCAGTCCGGGTGAGGGGTGGTGCATGCTTGCGGCGTGTGGTTTTTTTGGGTGGCTGGTGATAGGATGGGGGCCCTTAGAGTACTAGGGATATACAGTTAATATGAAGGATTGGTGATGCGGAGTGAGGGTACCACTAAACTACCAGGGAAGCACAAGTAACATTAAGGATGGGTGATGGAAGGGGGGTGCTGGACTACTATGGCAGTATCACAGCCTGCCATGTGCTATCACATGTGCAGCATATCAGGCTGCAGTGCACGTGCCTTCAGTACTGAATATGGGGACCATGCAGGACAACAAGCAACATGGGTTTGTATCTGGCAGATCATATCAAACAAAACTAGCTGACTTTGTTGACTGGGTGATGTGGTCACTGGATAGGGGCCATGCAGTGAATGTCCTTTACCTGGACTTTAGCAAGGCTTTTGACGCTGTGCCCCACAGAAGGCTGGCCAGCAAATTGAACAGCCTAGGAACTGGGGGGGGGGGAGTGTTTGGTTAAGAGCTGTTTGCAGGATAGGCAGCAGAGGCTGGTAGTTGGGGGAGAGCTGTCGACACCCAGGGCTGTAACCAGCAGGGTACCACACGGTTCAGTGCTGTTCAACATCTTCATTGCTGACATAGCAAACGGAATAAGGAGTAAGATCAACCTCTTTGCAGACGACACAGACCTGTGTGGAGGTGGATAGTGAGGAAGGGGGGTAAAGTACTACAAGAGGATTTGGTGAGACTTGAGTACTGGTCAGACACGTGGCAACTGGTGTTCAATGCTAAAAAGTGCAAAGTCTTGCACTTGGGGCTAAAAACCATGAGAACAGCTACTGGTTGGGGGGGGAGTGCAGTTATCCACTTCGGTTGAGGAGAAAGATCTAGGGGTACTGGTAACAGAGGACACAAATCACTCGGCACAGTGTAGGAAGGCAGCTGCAAAGGCAAATAAAATGGTGGGATGCATTGCCAGGGGAATCACCTCTAGGAGGGTGGACGTCATTCTGCCCCTGTTACAGGTCCCTGGTGAGACTGCAGTTGGAGTACTGCATGCAGTTTTGGTGCCCCTATTTGAAAAGGGACATCAAACTACTGGAGGGGGTTCAGCACAGGGCAACGAACATGACCCTGGGAATGGGGCACAAAAAGTATGAGGAGAGACTGCAGGAGCGCAACATGTATACCTTAGCGGATAGAAGGGAGAGAGGGGATATGATTGAGATCTTCAAGTACCTAAAGGGCATAAACAGAGTTAATTCAGAGGGGTTAAGCTAAAAAGGGGGAGGGCACCAGGGGGTGCAGTCTGAAACTGGAGGGAGGAAGATTCAAGAGGGAGATGAGGAGACACTATTTCACAGAAAGGGTGGTGGCAGGTTGGAATTCGCTGCCAGAGGAAGTGGTATAACTGCAGGTGGTGGGCAGCTTCCAGAGGGGGTGGGTCAGAGTCAAAGGAGGGTCCAAAACTGATGGGAAGCTGGGGAAAGAAGTCGGAGATAGGGGCAATAAATGGAAGGAAGAGGGCAAGGAGAGGCGGGGCAGCTGCAGTTTAAAAAAAATTGGTGTTGCACACTCAAGCAGACCAAAAGGCCTGTATCTGCTGGCAATTTCGTATGTTCGTGTGATAGTGTTAATGCTTCCAACAACAGGAATCCATATTAATGGTGACATGTACAATGTCAAAAGATCAAACTGACATGCATTATATAACTTGTGAAAAAATGCAATTATTACCAATTAAAACTGCTGGGGGCAGATATTCAAAACTTAGTGCTCACACTACCATGGTTAGCATAGGCGCTAACCCAGGTTTGTGCAAGCAGTCCTGGATGGCCCATATACAGAGACCCCAAAAGCACCCCAAAACCAAGGCGATACAATACTGCTGCGCCAATGCAATTTAGGGTGTCCACAAATGCTTAGTGGTGGAGTGGGATATTAAAAAGTTTTCAGTGGTACCATTGCCAAAAAAACTCTACTTAACTGGGCACTAGGCTGGACCCCCTCCCTCCCGAAGGCAGGGGGGCTGCAGTTGCCCACCACATTCTCCCATTCCCTATCATGGTACAACACCCTGGTTGTCCAGTGGATCCTCGAATCCCTTGATCACCAATATCGAATCTCTAAAGTACTCCCTGGTAGTCCAGTGCCCTCCTGAAACAGCCCCCACCCTACCCACTAATACCCCACAACTCTGCCTACTCCTTATTCTGGTGTATGTCACTCCACACAGCTAGGTACTGGAACCAGCACAGGCCTCCTCTTAGCTCCGCGGTTGGCCACCATATAAGCTGTCAGTGAGTGCCTGTACACCACTGGACACCAGGTAGTACCTTATATAGTGACAGCGATCAGCCTGGGGGTGTGGGGAACCAGTGGACCACCATGACTGTCATTCAAACGCAAGTGGCACTACTCTTGTAAACTCAAGTGGGCAAACTCAGCGCAAACATTTGCGCTGTGCTTGCCCAGTTTTCTGAGTATTGGGCCCACTGCTACTAACAGTCTACTATTAACATAAAATCTAGTTGATTGAGGGGGGGACTGTGACTCTACTGGGGATATACATGTAACATTAAGGACAGGTGACGTTGAAGGGCCGTCTGGGAGGGGAGGCGAGACCCACTTCCCAGAGGACACACTCCACTGTGGTGGAGGGAGTGGGTTTGGTCTCCAGAAGGACCTATATAACCCATCGTATCCTGGCTGAGACTTGTGCAGTGGCGTTGTTTGGTGTGTACATTTCTCATGGTCTCCTCAGCGTCATTATGCTGCCTGCCGCAGTAATTTTTTTTTTGTTATGTTTCTCTACATCCAACACCCCCTCCCCCACTCGAGGTTCAGTCATGCAGTGATGTCTGAGGAATGCCAGGCTTGCTCCAGTGAGTGGCCACACCGATGTCTGCTGAGCACAAGG
This sequence comes from Neoceratodus forsteri, assembly GCA_016271365.2. Classification (NCBI taxonomy): domain Eukaryota; kingdom Metazoa; phylum Chordata; order Ceratodontiformes; family Ceratodontidae; genus Neoceratodus; species Neoceratodus forsteri. The sequence continues at coordinate 31,786,068 of JADMNL010000026.1, read as the reverse complement.
CTCACATGCACAAGAGGTGTTCAGCACACTGACTTCCCTGGTTCTAGTGGCCCCACTTCCTTCGATCACCAGCCAGTTGTAAAAAAACACCCTCCCTGGTGCAACTGGTCACCCCCCCCGATTGTCAGCCTGTAGTACAACTTACAACCTTCCGTGGTGTCCAGTGGCAAACCCCCCCACACACTGATCTGCAGTACTGCGGGTCGCAATACCATAATCCTTGGCATCTGCGTCCCCCCCCCCACCATGACAAATGACAACGTGCATCCTGCTCAATCACCTTACCAGTTTCATCGGTGTTACGGGTGCACATATGGCGACTGGCACAGCCCTCCTCACATCTCCACAGCTGGCCGTTGTATGTCCAGGCAGGGAGTGCATATCTCATTTATAGGAGTGGGTGATGCATCCTAGTCTATAAATAAGACGCTCGCTTTTTGCGTGGACATATGGCAACAGACCAAGGAGGTGTGAGGAGGGTTGTGCCGGGTGCCATATGCACATCCGCGGCACCAAGGATACTGGTAAGGTGATTGGGGGGGTATTCGGTGCCACAGTGGAGGCCAGGGATTACAGTATTGTGACCGGTGGTACCCTGGATCGGTGCCCGGGGCCACTGGATGCCAGGGAGGATTGTTAGTTGTACTACAGGCTGGTGACCGGGGGGGGGAGACCACTAGCACCAGGGAGGGTGTTTTTTTTTTTACAACGGGCTGGCAATCGGGGACAGGGACTGCTAGCACCAGGTAGGGTGTTTTTTTACAATGGGCTGGCAATTGGAGGGAAGGGGGACCATTAGCACCAGGGAGGGTTGTACTGGAACTACGAGTTGGCAATCAGAAAGGGGGGGACCACTAGGCACTAGAGATATCTGCACATGTCTGGGACCGGGCAGTTGGCGGAGTGGTTCTGTGCTAACCTGCCTCACTACCCATGCACATGAGCCCATAGTGGACTTTCAAATGGCCCCTTAGCACCTTGCATGCCCAAAGGGCTCATTTACACAGTTGTCTTTGAATACTGCAGATATCGCTCCTGCGCTATGCACTCTGGTGGTGTACTTTGGGATCCATGTCGGGGCAGCGCTACTTGACTTAGCGCAGCGCCGCCGTGGTCCTATATTCAGTCGAAAACTGCTCATACGCTATTCGACTGAATATAACATCCATGGGCTCCTGGGCAATTGCAAGGTGCAGCACAAGGTTTTGCATTTAGCTTTGTGTTATTTTGAATATAACTGAGATTTAAAACTTCGCACTGGGGGAAGAACGGATGGTAATTGGGATACTGTTGCAGAGTCTAGGTGCCACCACAGAAAATACTCAGTCTTCCGCAGATTTTAATCTTGATACTGGGACTTGTAGAAGCCCGTGGGTGTCCGAGTGAAGATTTCATGTCATCTGATCTATCCTGGGTAACTATATAGTAAGCATTTGTCAATGCCGAATGTTTGCTTGCTGGCATTGTCATTGGTGGGGCGTGCCTTTGGGTCGTCAGGCATAATGGCCACGCCATTTCACCACACCCTACCCTGCAGACACCGACAAGTGTTACAGTGTGCCTTGGGGTCTTTGGCCCTTATGCTCACCCCATTCCATCAGGAAATATGGTGAGATGGGTGCAGTATAGGAGAATGGGGTGAACTTTGGGGCCGAAGAGTCCAAGGCACACCTCGATGCCTGTCACTGGCTGCAGGGTGTGGGTGGAGGTGGAATGGTATGAGTATTACAGGTGACAATCCCAAGTCACACCCCGATGCCTGTCAGTCTCTACAGGGTGGGGCGTTATGATCAGAAAGCCTAACGTCTCAGTCGTTCGTTGGTATTTTCACTCCAAATTTTCAACATGGGTTTTTTGTGACCCCCACCTTATGAACAGTGGTAATATCAGTCTGTTAGCCGAAAGCTGATTTTGCACAGTGACTACGGCATTTAGCACCACAGGTATGAAAACACATTTCGAACAGGATGTGAAAAATGACAGCTGTACTGTTCATGGCGAGGTGCAAAAAATGGCAATGTTGAAAATCTGCAGTGAAAATAGTAAAAAACTGGTGAAGTCACGAGTGTGCGTAGAAACTGGACAACGCACACCCTTAATGTAATTACTTTGGGGATTTTTTACAGCAGATTGTCAACACAGGCATTTTGGGACCTCCGCTCATGAACAGTGTCACTGTCATTTTATTAATCTGTTCCGAACAGTGATTTCCCATAGCGACCACGCATCAATGCACAGAAAGTGTGAAAACACATTTCGGTCATGTTGTGAAAAATTATAGCTGTACTGTGGCATTACTTGCCTATGTACAAGACATAACAAAGTCTTTCTCTCTGTCAGCTTGCTTAGACAAAGAGAAGTGCTGACAGGCCACCTCTACATATGATAACATGAGAATGAATATATGTATGTATGTGTGTGTGTGTATATATATATATATATATATGTATATATATATATATATATATATAGGATATGACATGGCCTGACTGAAGATATCATATTTATCTTCACGAGAGGCCAATGATATCATGATATCTCACAAGTGGCGAAGCCACGAGTGAGATATCTTGATGTCATTGGCCTCGAGTGAAGATAAATATGATATCTTCAGTCAGGCCATGTCATGTTCTGTTTATACAAAATGTGTTTTGGGATTTTAAAAACATATGTTTAAAAATGTAGCATGACAGAGCATTAGTTCTGGTTTGTGAGTTGGTGGCATACATTTAAAATAAGATGTAATTTGTGCAAATAGTGAGAAAATGTCTGTTTGTTTTTTGTTGACACTTATCTGGTTGATCCTGCCATGTACATTCTGGTCCCAATCATTTTTGTGAGTTCAATGATACTGTCCAAAGAGTTCTAGTAATGTATACATCATAGTCTGACCGAGTGCTGTGATCGTTCTGTCATCCTGAGACAAACTGAAAATAAAATACTGCATCTCCTGTTTATATAGTGTCAGAAGTGTCTCTGTTATCTTTTTATTGCATCCTTAGTTTGCTTGTAAGTAAATAAAACAGACCATGTGCTGTGCAGAGGAAGCGAGTGAGCACTTTCTGAACTAGATGCGAGCTGGAGCAAGCGTTGCTATAGCAACTCATGCTCATGCTTGCGTCTTGTTATGAAACCGCTCACTCTGCACAGCGTGCGGTCTGTTTTTTTTTACTTACAAGCAAACTAAGGCTGCAATAAAAAGATAACAGAGACACTTCTGACAGTGTATAAATGTGAGGTGCAATATTTTGTTTTTAATTCGTCTCAGGGGAGTCACAGCGCTCAGTCATGCTACAGTAAAGATTGTACTGGAACTTCTTGAGCGTAATGAATGAAGTTGGCAGAATGAATGAGGGCAGAATTAACACGGCAGGATCAACCAGATAAGTTTTAATGTACAAACAAGATATTTTCAGTATTTATAGAGACTGTGTATTGTTTTAAATGAGTAGCAGAACATTAGTAGTACTAACAGCGGTCAGTGACACAGTGTTAGAGAAGAAAGTGAAAGTTGAGAATAGCAGCTTCAGTTTCATTATGACATATAGGAGTGTGGAGATATCACAGTGACGTATAGGAACATGGAGCTATCAGTGATATCTTCACTGCCTAGCTGAGATATCACTTTTTATCTCCACATTTATCCCAAAACACGTGTTGTATATATATATATATATATATATATATCAGGGTTTTAAATAATTGATTAGCAGTTTTTTTCCTGGGACAATACTAACTGTACAGAAAGCATTTATATAAGTTTTCTAGAAGTGTTATGTTTGTTAAACATAGTGAGGCAAGTGCTATGCATTTTCGCAATGTTTTAGAACTTTTATGAGCAAAACGCTAATCAATTTGTAGAGTTAAATAAAACCCTGATATATATATATATATATATATATATATATATATATATATATATATATACACACACAGTACTGTAGTATATAAAGTAATCACTGGTGATCCCTAAGAGTTATCAGTGATTAGGTAGATTATATATGTAGAATATATATAAAACACAAACATAATGCATTATAGTGAAGTATAATAATCGTGCATGATATAATTCTATAAAGGATGTAAACATTAACATATATTAGCAGCAAAGCACATTCCTGGCACTCATGCTTATATGATGGGTACCTAAATCTACATGTTGGTGCAAAATAGCAGTATTACAGTATAATAGACCAGGAATACAGTGTAAGGTGTACATGGGATGATAGGGGGCATAACCCAGGCACAACACAGCCAGAGACGGGTCAGACAGATGCAATAATTATTCAAAATCAAGAAAGATGCTGTATAATGTTTTGTTGTTCTGTGTGTATATCTCTCATTGTCAAAGAAATTGTACTGGAGCAAAAACTTAGTGCTGTTCTAAATTTTAACAATGCCAATAATTTCTGATTTCACTTCCTATAGAACTGTAACAAAATTACATAAATTTATGAATTGTACATTTTTGCTAAATTGTGCATTGTTAATACACCTTTTAAAATAATGCACAGTTTGGAATGTGTATGCGCTAAATTGTGAAAATGCTAATTTTTCTCCAAATTGCACATTTTTCATCCCATTTTTCATTTAAAAAAAAGATGCTGTTTGAGAAATTGCACATTTTAAGAACACAAAATCAAGCTCTTTAAAGATGACAACAGTATTTTCTTATGTTGCACAAAATAGAATTTCCTAGTTTTGCACAGCACTGGCAAAAACTAACATAACCAACCAAGGCCCTTCATTCCACTGGCTGAGCTCACACTGCCTACTGCTGTTGTTAGCTTTGGAATGGTTACTAGGTGAAGACTGACAGCAACAGTTCTGCCCCACGTTCAGGCACAAGTTATGACAGCTAATGGTTCCACCCCAAAGTCTTCCCTGGGGCCATCAGAAATTTGTCAGGTGGTTAACAGATCTGTTGCAACATGAAGTATGATCATTATTCAAGGTCGTCTTAAGTCTAAATCGTCCAGCTGGGGCATGAATGATTTGTGCAAGAGGTGGCATGAATTTTCTCAGGTATGGATGACTAATATGCCAGACATACAAACGAGTTTCTCCTCATTTTACCTCCCTAGCTGTCTGGTTCTGTTTTTTTTTTTCCATCTGCAGAAATGGAAGATTTCAGATCCCCCCAAAAAAAAAAAGAATTCACTCTTGCTTTTCCATGTGAGGTTTTATTTATATATTTGTTTTGCCAGGAGTGAGCCTTATTTGTTACACATTTTAAGCCATGCCTGACAGAGGGAAACAACACAGCAACACAACAGATTACATGTAGTGTGAGTATTTTGCATGCATTAATTCACAGAATGATTTCAGAAAGGGGGGCCACTTTATGAGAAGGACTGCCCACCAGATTTGTGTTTACATCACTTTTCCTGAAACATTTTGCAGAAGCTTGCATGTCTGATGGGAGATCAGGTTATTCTGTTGTTTTGTGACAAGGAAGGGGGAAGTTAGGGTTGTGAGCTTGGCACTCAGACCCATGCCGCCAGCTTGCCAAGTGACTCTCTTACCCACTGTAGTCTTGGGACACCATTCTTTATTTTAAAGGAACTCTATGCAGTAGCTGGCCCAGCAGTTCAGCAGCGGCACACTCTGCTTCCTCACAGATGGCCTGGGGTCATAAGCCACCTCGATTCTCTCCTTCACTGGGCTTGAAGAGGGTAGGGGCATTGGTGAAGGAATGGGCTTAGCCTCAGAGGAGGGCTACAGCAAGGTGATCTCCACCACCACCTGATGAAGAGAACATAAACCTCAAAAGCTGTCTTTATACATTTTTGTTCATCTAATAAGAGGTATCGCCCATAACATTTTTGTTGATTTTATACACACACACACACACACACTACTTGGATTGAACAAACAAGGCAAACTACTTTTCTTTGGGGCTAAAAAGGACTATATGGAATGCATCCAGGGAGTGGAAAGTAAAGTTAGAAACCATATTCTATAGCTGGACCAATTAATTAATTTTGTTTTTGTTGACCATGAAAGGAGGGCTGGGCAACCAGGAGGGACAGGGTGGATGAGATACAGATACAAACTGACATATTGAATTGGGCTAAGCTGTGGTATTTTTTAGTGAATGGGGGAAATTTGGCCAGGACACCGGGGAAATTCCCACACTTTGAGAAGTGCCGTGGGATCTTTAACGTCCACTTGAACAACAACAGGGAGATGGGACCACAGTTTAATGTTTCATCCAAAAGATGGTGCCTCAGGAGTGCAGTACCCCCATCATGCTGTACTACAGTGTCAATGTTGGAATTTAACCCAAGTTCTGGATGTGGGACTAGAACCCACAACCATCGGAGTGCAGTGCAGTATTTTGTCCAATAGTGCAGTTGTAGCACTGTTGCTCAGTATGTCATTGACCCAGGTTTGGGAACAAACTCGGTTGCTCAGAGCCCAGCTGGCGTGGGAGGGAGGACTTAGGGGGAATTCTCTGTCATGTCCCAGGGACAACTCTCCTTCCTCAGGGAGGGGATGCTGAGCCAGGAAGGAGGGATCCAGGATCCTAGGGATAGCTCTCCTCCCTCAGGGAGGGGGACGCTGTGCCTAGGAGGGAGTATCGAGGGTTCCAAGGACAGTGCTCCTTCCTCAGGGAGGGGGATGCTTAACCTGGGAGGGAGGGAGGATCAAGGGTTCTAGGGACAGCTCTCGTCCCTCAGGGAGTGAGATACTTAACCCAAGAAGGGGGGATCGAGGGTCCCAGGGAAAGCTGTCCTCCATCAGGGAAGGGGATACGGACACTAAACCGGGGAGGGAGGGAGGATCAAGGGTCCCAAGGGACAGCTCTCCTTCCTCAGGGAGGGGAATACTCAGCTGGGGAGGGAGGAAGGATAAGGGTCCTAAGGGAGGGCTCTCCCTCAGGGAGGGGAATCAAGGGCCCCTAGGGCAGCTGTCCTTCCTCAGGGAAGGGGATACTCTATCTGGGAGGGAGGCTGGAGGGTCTCAAGGGATAGCTCTCCTCTCTCAGGGAGGGAGATGCTCAGCCAGTGAGGGGAGATCAAGGGTCCCAGGGACAGCTCTCCTTTCTCAGGGAGGAATATACTGGGAGGGAGGCTCGAAGGTCCCAGGGGCAGCTCTCCTCCCTCAGGGAGGGGAATGCGTAGCCAGGGAAGGGGAATTGAGGATCCCAGGGACAGCTCTCCTCCCTCAGGGAGAGAAATACTCAGCTGGGGAGGGGGGGATCGAGGGTCCCAGGGACAGCTCTTGTCCCTCAATGAGAGGGATGCTCAGCCATGGGAGGGAGGGAGGGAGGATGGATGGTCCCAGGGACAGCTGTCCTTCCTCAGGGAGGGGGATACTCAGCCGGGGAGTGAGAATTGAGGGTCCCAGGGACAGCTGTCTTTCCTCGGGGGGATACTCAGCCAGGGAGTGAGGATCGAGGATCTCAGAACAGCTCTCCTCCCTCGGAGAGGATGCTCAGCCATGGGGGGAGGATGGGGGCCCCAGGGACAGCTCTCCTCCCTCAGGGAGAGGATGCTCAACCATGGGGGGGACAGAGGGTCCCTGGGACAGCTCTCCTTCCTCAGGGAGAGGATGCTCAGCCATGGGGGGAGGACAGAGGGTCCCTGGGACAGGTCTCCTCCCTTAGGGAGAGGATGCTTAGCCATGAGGGGAGGATCGAGGGTCCCAGAAACAGCTCTCCTCCTTCAGGGAGAGGATGCTCAGCCATAGGGGGGACAGAGGGTCCCTGGGACAGCTCTCACCCCTCAGGGAGAGGATGCTCAGCCATGGGGGGAGGATAGAGGGTCCCTGGGACAGCTCTCCTCCCAGAGGATGCTCAGACATGGGGGGAGGATAGAGGGTCCCAGAGACAGCTCTCTTCCCTCAGGGAGAGGATGCTGAGACATGGGGGGAGGATAGAGGGTCCCTGGGGCAACTCTCATCCCTCAATGAGGGAGATGCTCAGCTTGGGAGGGATGGGGGAATAGAGGGTCCCAGGAACAGCTCTCCTCCCTCAGGGAGAGGCTGCTCAGCCATGGGGGGGGAGGATAGAGGGTCCCTGGGACAGCTCTCCTCCCAGAGGATGCTCAGACATGGGGGGAGGATAGAGGGTCCCAGAGACAGCTCTCTTCCCTCAGGGAGAGGATGCTGAGACATGGGGGGAGGATAGAGGGTCCCTGGGACAACTCTCCTCCCTCAGGGAGAGGATGCTCAGCCATGGGGGGAGGACAGAGGGTCCCTGGGACAACTCTCATCCCTCAATGAGGGAGATGCCCAGCTTGGGAGGGATGGGGGATTGAGGGTCTCAAGGACCGCTCTCCTCCCTCAGGAATAGGAATGCTAAGGTGGGAAGCAGGAAGAGAGGCTAAAGGGTCCCAGGGACACTCTCCTCCCTCAGGGAGGGCAATGTTTAGCTGAGGAGGGAGGGAGGAGTGAGTGTCCCAGGGACAACTCTCTTTCCTCAAGGAGGAGGGCTACTCAGCCATGGAGGGAGGATCGAGAGTCCCAGGGACAGCTCTTCTCCCTGAGGGAGGGGGATGCTCCATCGTGAATAGAGGATCGAGTGTCCCAGGGACAGCTCTGCTTCCTCAGGGAGGGTAATGCTCAAGCCAGGAAGGGAAGGAGGCTCGAGGGCCCCAGGGACAGCTCTCATCCCACATAGAGGAGGATGCTACATCAGGAGGAGAGGATCCAGTGCCCCAAGGACAGCTCTCATCCCTCAGGAAGGGGGGGATGCTGCATCCTGTTAGTTGACTGTCCCCTGGTAGAGATCTGACTGCAGCACAGGGGGAAAACCTAAAAGAGAGGGGGACAGCCACCAGAAGCAAAGGATGCGTGCTTGTCATAGCATGCTGGCAACTTGCATGAGAAATTGGGAACTAGGAGGAAAGCCCTGGTCCACTGTTGCACCTGCACCACTTGCAGGTCCATGTACAACCAACATCACAGCTCACCCACCACTGTTGTGCTCCTGGGCAAGTTGCGAATAACTGATAAGTTCATGAGAAGGTCAGTGACGGGGTTGGGGGAGCCCTCTGGGCAATTCAGGGGTGAGAGAAAAGCTTAATAAAAAAAACAAGAAACCATGATCTGACCTTCAGACCCTCTTCAGGAGGGATCTGTAACAGAAATGGTAAACATACTGTGCCAGATTTTCAAACGTCCAATAATACCGCAAAGCCCCCAGGTGCACCAAACATATGGCTCTCGGGACTTGCGGCATTCACCCAGACGGCATTTGGGATTTTCCATCCCTTGCGCCCAGTGCCGCACCTTAGACCACAATTTCGTTATCTGCTGTGTACCACTCCTGGAGGACAAAGTATCGGTGCCTGTGCCAGATATGTGTCGCAAGCTGCAGAAAAGCAGAGAAACTGTTGCAACTGCACCCGATACTGGAAAATTGGGTGCTGTTGTGGCACAGGGGTTCAGCGCACCGCCAAAGTCTAAGTCACATGATACAGGGCAGTACGTAAGCCCTGCACCACCATTTGACAATCCTGCCCCCTATGTTTTACTTTGCCATATGGTTGACGAAAAGGACATTTCTGTAGAAATGCTAATTGAGTTCTAACATTGTTTTTCTTATTCAGCTTCCATTCAGGATAAGCCTTACATTCTGCAGCCCACACATGCAACACACTAGTAGAACCCCATTCCCATTCTACTCTGAAACTCTTTATTTATTTGTTTAGTTAGTTTTTGTTGACCGGGTAACTGCACTAGACAAATCCTGCCTATTTGCAGGCACAACCCGGGGGAGGGGGATACAGTTGAATGCCAACTGGCCTTGAACCAGATTAAGCTGTTGGTGGTATTTTTAGTGAATGAGGGAAATTTGGCCAGGACACCGGGGAAATTCCCCTACTCCGTTGCGGTTGCGCTGTGCCCTGTGTGGGAAAGGCTGTCGTGATGGCCACTTGGGGCTCCGAGACGGAGCAAGAGGACGTGCTGGAGATAGGGGAGTTGGTCTCCCTCCCTATCTCTGAGCCTCAGGAGACCGTGCCCATTGTACTTTATGGATTACCAGAGACGGATTCTCATTGCCTTACGGATGTGACCTCCCGCTGCCTGACTGATGCTGGTATGCATACTGACTCTTTTTCTCCGAAAGTGGTTGTGCCTGTTTGGGACTTACCCTCACAGTTCTAGAGGCAAGCTTGTCATTTCTCCTACGGCTGTTTGTTCCCGGTGCCGATTTTTCCTCCTCGTGGTGTGTTGCTGGACTTCTCTGGTCTGGCTCCTTGTGATGAGCTCAGTCAATCGACAAGCAAAAGATGCTGAGTGCTCTCGGGAGCCAGGGAACCAGGAAATGATGGCAGTTTCTCGTTGCGGTGTTGATTGTGCGGAGTCGGGAGACTGGCAGTGCGAGTCTGCAAGTGCCTGAAGTCTCCTCTAGGCTCCCCACACTGCCTCCTTGCTTGAATTGTGCACCTCGGGACTTGGATGGGGGTTAGAATGAAGCATTGCAGCCCCTTAGTACCCAGTGTTGGATTGCCTGCTCCAGTTCTCCCAGGAGGGTCTGACTGTTGGAAAGGTACTGTACTTTGTAAGGATGTTTCTGCTAATATTGTGGGGGAACGCCAGCCTGGTGTACCGGGCTTGTTTGTCTCTAGCCCAGTTGGTGGTGGGTTTGATTCCCACCTGTCGGCTTCTGGACTCACTATTGCAGAAGCGCTTCGGGGTGCAGGTGGGAAAAATCCCCTTTAGATGACTCTTGGACTTCTCCGGCTCGGCCTGGCCCTGCTCCTAGGGGAGATCTATTGGATATCTCGGACCCACTCGAGGTACCTTCGAGGTTTACTTTATCACAATCACCATCCTGGCAGGCGGAAAAAGAACAGGCCTCTACACCGGGATTATTTCAGGCCTCTGACTCGCTCACTGGCGGAACTGTATTGCCTTCCTCCACCCTGCCTGCTGCTGTTATTCCTATTCCTCCTGCTGCTTCCCAGGTTGACCTAGTAGAGACTGGAGTGTGCTCTCTTTCATTGCCCATTTCTACTTCCCTACCTGACCCTTCTCCTGCCCGTGAACTGAAGAGTGATAGGAGTTCAGCTCCTAAAGACTTTGGCCCGGCTTTGGGGCCTTCCCGGACTAAAACTTTTGCTGGTTTATTTCATTCTCCTCCTGAACAGGCTAAGCGGTGTAATGCTGTTCACCTCCGTTATAGGGGTGGCCTGGACATCTTCCCCGATCGTCTTTATGTAGGAAAACTTTACTTAAATCAAGTCTCCATTTCTCCCTCTGACATTTATGCTTTAATACATACCTCTGGTGATAATTACTTTGATGTCAGTTTTAAGAATGCTTCTGGGTTGGATGCTTTTGGAGCAGATATCATGCTGTTAGACATACCCTCTATGGGCTCCTTTTTGCTATTCCTTAGTAAGCCTACTATAAAATCTATTACGGTTTTGTTTAAAAATGAGGGGTGGCTATAGAAGATATCATACGGTGGTTGTCTTCTAAATGTTCTGTTCTAGGTTCACCAGATCCAATTCTTGATTCAGAATGTTTCTGGACAGGGGTGGAAACTACAGGTTAAGTGCATATCCTTAATGGATCTATTCAACACTTGCCCAGTTGTTTTACTTGGGTAGGGATCGTGGTTTTGTTTTTCTATGCAGGGCAGCCGAAATCTTGTTTCAGGCGTGGTGCCCAGACACATCTCAGTAGTGCCTGCGATCAACTGAAATGTTCTACATGTCTTGGTTCTGGACATGTCAGTATCAACTGCCCGCGCCCTGAATACTGTAATTTGTGTGAGGAAACTTCTCACTCTTTTAAGGATTGTCCGTGGGCCTCTCATAATAACCCTGACCAGCCCCCTGATTCCCAGCATGAGACGGTTTCTCAAGCTCAGAAGTTGGCTCAGGCAAGGCCCCAGTTTCGACCTTTTGATACTGTAGGGATGTCCCTACCCCCTGTTAATTCTCCCTCCTCCCTTGGGAATACTGGGTTGGAACCTCCTCCTCTTAATGTGTCGTCCTCCAGTACACCCTTAAAGCCGGAGGACCCTTGTCCTCTGCCCCAGGCTTCACCCCCTCCCTTGTTGTGGAGGAAGTTCAGGCTTCCACCTCTGGTGCTGTTGCGCTCCCTTCTCGGAAAGACAATATGCCACCCCCTGGGGATTCTGACTGGGTCCCAGTGGGAAACAGGAGATTGACAAGGAGCTCTCTTATGAAAGGAGTGCCTTTGTCTACTGTAGTTCCCCCCTCTGACTTGATGGTTTCCAACCGGTTTGCGATTTTTTCTCAGCGAAAGCAAACTGTGGATACTGAGGAGGATTCTGATGCCTCCTCTATTGCATCGTCTCAGGTTGAGCACCTCACTGACTCTGAGCAAGTTTTGGGGGAAGTTCAATTCAGTAAAAAGAAAAGATGTAAGATTAAATCTCCCGGTAAGGGTCGTGGTAGGAAAAAATCGTGATCTCAAGCTCTTTCACCACGATGGGGGACTTTATCTCTTTTGGGAGCCTAAATGTGAATAGTCTTAAGAATGATAAGCGACGCCGGGCCGTTTTTTCCTTTCTTGTGTCTTTACCCTTGCACATTATTTTTTACAAGATACTAGGCTCCATTCTTTACAGGAGATTAGGAAAGCCTCTAGGGATTGGAGAAATGGTCTGTCCTTTTGGTCTCTTGCTGAAGAGTTGTGTTCTGGAGTAGGGATATTGGTTCAGGGGGTTGACATTCAGGTCATTAGGTTACTTGATTTAATTCAAGGACGAGTCTTGATTCTGGATATTGTTTTACACCGACAAGAATGGAGACTTATTAATATTTATAACCCTCAAGTTAAGACCCAGAGGGTTCACACGCTGAGACAGATGCAGCCGTTTCTTCATACTTCCAAATCTGTGATTTTTGACGGAGATTTTAACTGTATATTGTCATTATCCGATAAAACTGGCCTTACTCAGAAATTATATTCAGATTCCAATTTTCTTAACACTTTATACGTTACTGCTGATTTGCGTGATGGGGCTTCTTATGAGGTTGCCCCTCCAGAACACACTTTTCATCGAGGCAGATCTTCCACTCAGATTGATTATTTTTATCTCCCACTGGTTAAATAATGTTCGTATTCGTGGTACCATGTGAATTTTCAGATCACTGTTTATTGCTGTTACATACTGGTTTCCCCTTAGTAAACCTGTAACTCATACCTTTGGAAAATGAATATTTCTGTGTTGACTGATGATGGTGGTGGCAAGGCCTGTTTAGGCTTCTGCAGGATAAGATCTCTGTTTTTGCCTTGTATGACAATCCGGCTTTTTGGTGGCAAGATACTAAAGTTGAAATCACGAAATTTTGTAAACATTACTCTAAAAAAGTATCTTCTGATCGATACTTTCAGTATCTTAAGTACCGGCGTCACCTACAAAGACTGCTATCATGGCAATCTGAATGGGGTTTAGACTACTCAGACCAAATCAAACAGGTTAAAGCAGAGATGCAGGCCTCTCAGTATCAGAGATCGACATCACTTTTCCTGGAACAGAAATATGGCCGGAAGGGTTCTGCTAAAATTGTTAATCCATATGATAGTAGCCACCAACAGGTGGCATCTAAATATATGTCTACTTTGGTTTCACATTCTGGTATCCTGTTAACTGATAATCATAATATTTTAGAGGAAGTTTCTTTTCATACTAACTCATTATATGGGCTGGCTTATGATTCACCTTCCTGGGACAGTTTTCTGGATTCCTTTGACGTTCCTCGTCTCTCCCCAGAGACTATTCTACCACTGAATCAGCAAGTTACCTGTGCAGAAGTTGAGTCAGTTATCTGTTCTCTGAAAAATACAGTTACCCCTGGACCTGATGGGATTCCAAATGAATTTTATAAGAAAACTAAGTCCTTATTGCTACCATATTTAACTCAAGTTTATAATATTATTTTACATGGCTTATTGTCTATTCCCATGGCTTTTTCAGATAGTTATCTTATTTTTTTGTATAAACAGGCACAAGATAAAACTAAACTGGATAATTGGCAACCGATTAGTTTATTGAATTGATTGGAAGATTTGTGCAAAATAGTCTCTAATAGGCTAGCTCAGGTAGCGGCTCAGGTAATTCTCCCATGAAACTTGTGCAATCCCGGGTCGTTCTATGATCTCAACCTAAAAATTTTGAGAGAGGTCTTTGATGGTACTACCACTCAAGGTTATGTTTTAGTTTAGACCAAACTAAAAGCATTCGGACCGAGTGCCACATGGGTATTTATTTTCTGTGTTGCAAAATACGGGTCCCTGTGGTTTTGCAGAGCTGGGTTAAAGTTTTGTATAGATCAGCTTACACCACGCCATTGGTCAATGGCTTAAGAGTTCTTGTATCCTTATTAAGAGAGGGGTCAGGCAAGGCTGTCCTCTAAGTCCCCTGTTATACGTCTTTTCCATTGACCCACTTCTTCGGATGTTAGGAAGGAGGGCTGATATTCGTCCTATTTCCATGGCTCCTGACCGTGTTTTTCCCTGTGTTTTGGCTTATGCGGATGATGTTTGTATTTTGGTAGCTGATCCCACTTCTGGGGAACAGGCTATTGAGATTATTCATTCCTTTTCCGGTTCTGGTTCCACTTTAAATCCAAAAAGTGTGGGATGTGCTGTGCACATTCCTTTGCTGGATAGATTGGCTACCATTGGGGGATTGCTGTTCATTTTCAGAAAATTTGCATTTTGGGAATTGTTTTGGTCCAATTGATGCAGCGGCACATAATTGGTGTTCGCTATGGAGGTCGTAGAATCTAAAATTGTTCGGTGGAAGCGATTCCCTATGACCCGGAGGAAACTAATTTTTTTACTCAAAACTTGTATCTTGCCTCTTTGTTTGCTTGTTAGTTATGTTTTTCCTCTTCCTTTTTTTCTCGAGGCCAGGCTGTATAATTTATTTTTTCAACTACTTTGGGGTAGTAGACTGAACCCTGTTAAGAGATCAGTCACTTATTGGCCCATAAAACAGGGGGGTTTGCAGATGATAAACCCAGTGCTTTTTTATTTTTCTATCTTTGTGCATGCTAACCTTTTTCCTTGTTTGGACAACAAGACAGAGTGTTGGGCCGTTAGCCTGGCTTCCTGTTCACAATATTTTTTGGAAAAATGGCAGGCTCCTGTTTGGAAACCCTTTACAAGGATTCCATTAGGTTCCTCTGTATACCTGGTTGAAGTATTTAAGAAACTTAAACTTTGGAAAGTGTCCCCCGATGTAGAATTGTTCGCGAAATAGGAAGCGTTTATACTCCTCCATTTACACACCATGTTCTTAATACGCCTTGTTTTACAGTACCTGGTGATTCACAGTGTTTGGTCAAACAATTAGTAGATAGCAGAATTCCAGCAAAGATGTGGGATATTTTATGGTTATGTTGTCGTGATAAATTGAGCGTCAAAGGAAATCAAAACATAAACAATTGTCTAGATGTTACTGTATTAGGATACCTGTGTTTGTAAAATAGAATCTATACAACACCTTTTTTGAATGCCCATATATTGCCCTTTATGGTCTGCATTGAGTCACTCATGGGCTTACCTGTATTTTCAGTTTGGCGTATGCTGAATTGGTTTATGAAATTTGGAACTAATTGGAAGATTTTTTCCAGGTACTTCTGAAGTGCTTTTGCTGTCTGCAAATGGTGCATCTGGCATAACAGATGTTTATTTGTGTTACAACAGAAATCGATTGCTTTGCAGGCACTTCAAGAACATATCAAATTGAAATCTCTAGAATTTATTGTTTAGAAAAACTCTTCCTCGTCTTTAGTGGCGTTTTGGTGGAAAGCTTTACCGATCATTTTGTTTGAAGGGTTACCTGAGTGTGGATTTTATATTGTCTGATTTCTTTTTCTTTCTTTCCAATGTCAAATATGTGGGGGGGGGGTCCATATATGGTGAACAATTTTTTTTAGTACACATCTTTTCCTTTTCATACGTAAACTGGTTGTTGTGATTTTCTTTTTTTGTTTCCCTGAGTACTGAGTATTTTTGTTCATAGTGTTGTGTATTGCCTTGGTTTTGTTTTTCTTATATTGTTTTCTAATAAAAAATTCCCCTGCTCTTTTCGATAAGTGCCATGGGATCTTTAACATCCACCTGAACTACCACCAATCCAGGCAGATGGGACCTCGTTTAACGTCTCATCCGAAAGACAGCACCTCAGACACATCCGAAAGATGGCACCTCAGGCACCTCACCACCTGTTCTCTGGCGACTATCTACACCTAAGTAATTTCTACGGTCTTACCCTATATCCTCTACCGCAGACCTCACTACCAATGTGTTGTATGATATTATTAATACTACTCTCTTGAACCTTGCACTAGCTGGGGTCAGCACTTACTTTATATAGCCACTGTATTTTTGCCATTGAATTGTTATGCTTGTCAACAGTGTTCTCTTTGTCTATACAGCACCAGCCTCTATGCACAAATGTATGTCTTCATTGTTCGTTACCCTAGTATGGTTACTCTTCAGTGTACTATTGCCACCCCCAGCATTGTGAATGTCCTCCCCCACTGCTTCGTTGTATTGCAGTATACATTGTTCTCCTTACTCCTGTATTCTTGTTCTGATTTATCGGAATTGTAAACCTTTGAGTCAGAGACTCATTTACAAAGACTTCACATCTGGGTACATAGGACAAAATAGACAGACATATAATAGGATACAGTGTATAAACAATACAGGGTATAAAATTCCCATACAAGGTGGTAACTAAAGTTTGACATTACATGTTACACATTGAAAACATGCACTTATACAAGATAGCAATAATACAATAGAGCTAAGGTGCAGAACAACTTTAAGGAGAGGGTAGGGGGTCTTAGGCAGGACAAGTGTCTCCGCTATGGACATTTACAGCATCAGGAGTTGAAGAGATGTTGCCGGAGAGCAATTTTGAAAGGTCCAATCCTTCATTCAGAGGTGACGGCAGCAGCGAGGGAGCAAACAATGGCGGCCGCACTGGGTTGTCCATGATACACGGAGGAGCAACTGGGAGCATTGTATTATTTTAACTGGGAGCATTGTATTATTTTATAATGAACTCTCGGAGCAGATTTAAATTTATTTGCATCTGTTTTTGGAAGCTGTCTCCAGAACTTTTGTAGCAAACGGGTGCAGTATTTTGTTACCTCTGCACGACACATTTGGCCCATTGAAAAGTGCTTTTCACTGGTTTTCTGTACTGTGGAGCTGAAATGTGAGATTTACTTGTCAGACTGAACTGTCGGGGGACTGTGGTGGACCATGCAGGGCTGAAACACTAATCTGAGGGTTCTCTGTGAGGAGGATCAATACGGCAGGGCCAGTTTGAGGAGGAGCATTGTTAGAGTAGGACGAGGAGGAAGGAAGAAGATGGGACAGTTTGTATTGATGGAGTCCCCAGGAAGAATGAGTCCCCTGGAAGAAAGAGGGTTTGAGCTGTCTGTGTAGCAGCAGTGCAGCACTGGAGTTTGTCGATTGTTCGCTGGTGACAACTCGTGACTGAACTTCGGGTTGTCAGTGGGGGGTATCTGTAGGGTCGGACATTGGAGGGTGTCCGACCGGACAGAGAGAACCGGTGAGGCAGGGAATGGAGGGTGACTGCTGCTATGGAGGAGTCCCTGAAGCAACCTGAGGTTTGGCTGGGTCGGGAAGATTCAGAGAAATTGTGCTGCAGCGAAGATATTAAGAAGGCCTACAGACTTTGGTGCTTTTCTTCCTCCTATATGCTGAAAGTTAGTGAGTAGGACTACAATCATATTAAATGCTTGGAATCGTTTTTCAATAGACTGATTAATTGACTGTAAAGTTTTAGCGATAGCTAAGAGGGTGAGAGCCTCTTGGTTTTTAAGTCATTTGGACTGTGGAGGTGAAAGTTCCCCAGAAATTATATTGTGTTACAAATTCTGGACTTCTTTGGAGCACCTTTTAAGATTGGGATTCCCATTTAGAAAGTCTCTGTTCCTGTCTGTCTAATTTCTGGAGACGGCAGAACTATTATATTTAACAGTATGGATGTATAAAGTGTTTTGTTGTAAGGCGTGTGTGAAAGGTGTGTGGTTGTGTTATATAGACGGTATATGGTGGTGGGTGGGCGTGTGAGGATTAGGGGAGTGAATTATTGGAGTAGTTTTTATTTGTAAGAAATGTGTTGGGGATTGGGGCTCGTAAGGCATAGCTACTCAGGTGATGATCTCCGGGACCTTCGTCCATTTGAGCTTCCAGTATTATCGGGTGAAGCCTACTTTAGATGTAGGGCTTTAGGGATAGCTCGGAAGGGGGGGGCCCGGCAGAGTGTCTCCCGAGTGGCTGCCAGAGTATCCGGGATCTGGGTGGTGAGGTCAAGGAGATGCCCTGGGGTGAAATGGGGACTTGAACAGGGTTTACCATGTCTGGTTCCCATACCCAAGAGCTCCACCTTAGAGTGTGGGCAGAAGGCTGGTCCAGCTGCTCCACCTCATCCTACTCGGACTGTGTTGTGTAATGCCAGATTGATAAGGAACAAGACGGCTGTGATAATGGACTTGGTATCCTCAGTCGATCTGGCTTGCATCATGGAGACCTGGTTGGCCGAAAATGCCGCTCCAGTTTTGGAAGCGGCAGTGCCAGCCGGGTACTCCGTGATACATGCCTGAGGAAGGATCATAGGGGCGGGGGGGGGGCATTTGTTTTAAATCTAGCCTGAACCTCGTGGTGCTGCCTATGGGTTCTATATGGTCCTTTGAGTGTGTGGCTGCCCCAGGGAGTGCAGGTGTGGATTTCAGTGTCCTCCTGCTTTATCGTCCACCAGGTAATGATGGGGATTTTCTGCGGGAGGTCGAGGAGCTCATTGTGGGCCTGGTGTTGGAGTCCCCCAGGTGGAATTCAAGCATGCATGGGACAGTCATAAGGCAATTCTAGGGGGTTGGGGTAGGAAGAAGTAGGCTGCTGGTTAACTAGGATCTGCAGCTTATCCAGTAGGTAGGGAAATGGGCAGACTGGGTGGGCCAAGCGGTCCTTATCTGCCATCAAATTCTATGTTTCTATGTATGATCCTGGGAGACTTGAATGCCTGGGTCAACGAGGGCTATCAAAATTTGGGACAGACCTGCTTGGAAGCATGGGGGTACTGGGCCTGTCACAAAAGGTAACGACAGTGACATACTTGGGCGGCCACACATTGGATCTGTTTTTTCTGTTGAGTTGGATATTATGGACCTGAGTGTAGATCCGGTGGTTTGGTCGGATCATAGCACCATGGGGTTCACGTTTAGGGCCCCCCTCCCAGATGGTCCTGCCCCTATGGAGATGGTCCAATACTGGTCATTAAGGGGAGTATCCTCAGAGGACTTATTGGCGGTGCTGGACATATCGGGTGTTGGGGCAGCTTGTGCGATTGGGTCAGAGGAGGCAGTAGTGGCCTATAATGGAGCGGTTGGTGCAGCCTTTGACTCAATCGCACCCTTGCGTATCCAACCCCTGTCTACTCATTGGAGAGTTACCTGGTATGATAAGCATCTCCGAGGTTAGAAGATGAGGGGTCAGAGGTTAGAGAGGCATTGGAGGAAATCTGGCCTGGTGGGGGACAGATTGGCCCTGAGATCGCATTATATGGACTGTCGGGGGACTCTCCCAAAAGAAGGCAGAGTTTCTGTCTAGGGAGATTGCTACAGTGAGAAGACAACCATCCTAGCTTTTTCACACAGTGGACAGGCTTTTACATCCAGCCTGTCTGCGTGCTGAAGGGATGAGTTCTAGCACGAGGTGTGAGGAGCTGGTTTTGTTTTTCGTTGCTAAGGTTTCCTCCATCAGAGCCGAGGTCTCATCGAACATCTCTTGAAAGGGCTGCAGGGTCTGGCCTGAGTGGAGTCAGAGCACTCCTCCTGTCTGGGATGAATTTGAGCTGATTGGGGTTGGGGAGGTGGCAGAGATAATATCTAAACTGTGGCCAACATACTGTGACTTAGATCCAGGCCCAACTCACCTTTTGGTTGAATGTTTGGACCTGATTGGTCCTGTGGCTGCTGAGGTAGTCTGGAGTTCCTTAAGGAGTGGGATCTTTCCTTTGGCCTTGAAAGAGGCCTTGGTTAGGCCCTTTCTGAAAAAGCCATCTTTGGATCCGGACTGCCTCGGCAACTACAGACCTGTTTCAAACCTCCCATTTTTAGGGAAGGTTGTAGAAAAGGTGGTGGCCATACAGTTGGAGAGACATCTTGTTACCTCCTCTGCTTATGAGCCTTTCCAGTCAGGGTTCCGTGCGGGGTATAGTACTGAGACAGCCTTGGTGAGGTGCTTAATGACCTCCTGATAGAGAGGGATAGGAGGGACCATACCATCTTGGTCCTCCTAGATCTTTCTGCAACATTTGACACCATGGACCATGAGGTGTTACTTGACCGCCTGTGGTTCTGGTGTGGCGTGTCTGGAAATGCCATTAACTGGTTCAGGTTATACCTGACAGACAGAGCACAGAGGGTGACCATGGGAATGTTCTCTTCAAATCCGAAGCCTCTGTGCTGTGGTGTTCTGCAGGGGTTGGTCTTGTCACCTCTATTGCTCACGGTGTATATGCTGCCTCTGGGGGATATTATCAGGCGGTACGGGCTGGATTTTCACTGCTTTGCAGATGATACCCAGCTGTACTTGTCCTGTGCACCCAATGACCTAGTGTCGGACTCAGTATTTAATAGCTGCCTCGAGGAAATCCAGATATGGATGACTCATAATTGGCTAAGGCTTAAACAAGACCGAGGTACTGGTGGTGGAGCCGGGTCGCTGCACGAAGGCATTACCCCTGACCTTATGCTGGGGGGTGTGCCTTTAGCCCCCTCTAGGCAGGTGAAGAATTTGGGCGTAATCCTGTATGACGGTCTGACACTTGATGTACAGGTGTTGGCTGTGGTGAGAAGTGGGTTTTATCATCTCAAGAATATTGCCCGAATTCAAGCCCTGATACCTCCTGATGACCTGCCCACACTGGTACACGCCTTCGTCACTCCCAGATTAGACTACTGCAATGCCCTGTACCTAGGGTTATCTGGTGTCAACCTCCGCAGACTGCAGCTGGTGCAGAACGCGGCAGCGAGATTATTGATGGGGGTGAAAAGATGTGAACATATCAACACGGTGTTCTGCGAACTGCACTGGCTGCCAGTCCGGTGTAGGGTTGTCTTCAAGATAGGGCTAGTGACCTATAAGACCCTACACGAGAGGGGTACAGTCTATCTGCAAGAGCTCCTTGTGCCTTACTGTCCAGCCCGGGCCTGACGTTCTGCCAGAGGTGGCCTTCTTGGGGTTCCCAGGGTTAGGCTACAGCATAATAGGTGACAGAGCATTTGCGGCAGCTGCACCTACCCTATGGAAATCCTTGTCTGGTTCTCTAAGGGAGGCCCTCTTGGTGGAAGCCTTTAAGAAGGGCCTCAAAACATATTTATTCTGTCAAGCTTTTAATCGAGGATATTTTATAGTTTACTCTGTTTTTATGATGGATAAATAAGCGTGATCTCAGTTGCATCCTGTTGATGATTTAATTGTTGCTATTGTTGTATTTTTAAAATGTTTTATATGATTGTATGTCTATACTGTGCAGCACCCAGAGTCTACAGAGATGGGTGCTATATAAATAAAATATCTGTCTGTTTGTCTATCTATCTATCTATCTATCTATCTATCTATCTATCTATCTATCTATCTAGACAGACAGTATCTATCTATCTATCTCTCTACAGACAGTATCTATCTATCTATCTCTCTACAGACAGCATCTATCTATCTCTCTACAGACAGCATCTATCTATCGACAGTATATATATATATATATATATATATATATCTATATATCTCGCTACAGACAGTATCTATCTATCTATCTCTCTACAGACAGCATCTATCTATCTATCTACAGACAGTATCTATCTATCTATCTTTCTTTCTATCTATCTATCTATCAATATACAAATGACATCTATCTATCTATCTATCTATCTAAACCAGGATGGGGCTCTATAGAGAAAAGACCTTTGGGCTAGGGAGGTCCTGACTCGGGGTACATGGATAGTGAGTTTGGAGGAGCTACGGGTGGAGAATGTGGTGGGGAGATGGGTGGATAATAGCGGGCAAGACCAGGGGGCCCAAACCCACTACAATATTCTTGGTGAAGAGGCAGGACTGACAGAGCAGCCTCTCATCAAAGTTAAGCACATTTGCCAAGGAATACAGAGTGCAGGTGTGAGTAGGTCTGTTGGAACCTATGAGCTGCTG
The DNA here is from genome assembly GCA_016271365.2 of Neoceratodus forsteri. Lineage (NCBI taxonomy): Eukaryota > Metazoa > Chordata > Ceratodontiformes > Ceratodontidae > Neoceratodus > Neoceratodus forsteri. The sequence continues at coordinate 31,763,877 of JADMNL010000026.1, read as the reverse complement.
GCAGGCCTTGTTAAGTGATAGTTTGATTTTGTTGAGGGTATTGTTGTGTGCAGTCCCATAGATCAGGAGGCCATAGTCGACAAGTGATAGAACTAAGGAGATTATGGCCAGCCTGAGGGCTTCGGGGGGAGGCAATTCCTTTGACGGTATAGTAGACCAGTTTGTGAGTTAATAGCATAATAGAGGGTATGGATATGGTCATGGAAGAAGACAGCAGAGTCAAAAGTTATGCCAAGATATTTGAATGAGTTAACTTGTTCAAGGGGGAGAAGTTTAGTGGACAGGGCACTATGGGGGGAGTATTTGTATTTGTTTTGGTGATGGGCGAAGAGCATGATCTTTGTTTTTTCAGGTTCCACACAAGTCGGCGGTCAATGAATAAACTCTCAGCCTGGCTAAAAGTTTTGGAGGGCAATTTGAAAGTGGATAAGGTCCTTGTGTGATGAGAAAAGGATCACAGCATCAACATGAAGAAGTACAGGACTCGATCAAATGGCAGCGTTCGGTACGGTCGCATCTCCCTAAGCTCCGTGGCGGCCTTCTTCCCTCAAACCATAAAAGTAATCATTTTTAAATGTTAGCAGTTTATGACTCACCCTGAATATCCTGAAGACATCCTGACAAGTGCTGGTGTATTTTGTAAATTAACAAAGGCACTGAGTGAATTGAGATACTATTTTGGTGGCTTCGTCTTTCCCAACGCGTCATCGCGGGCTGTAGTACAGCAGTTTCCGAGAGGATCGCAGTTGATAAACACATGGTTACTCATTTTTGGCAGAGGGAGAAATACTCTTTAACCAGGTTTGCTGCTGTATTTATTACACAATAAGAAAACATTTCCAGTACTTACTGTATCTCCTAGCTACATTAACAAAGTGATTAACTATACAATTGAGAAATGGATCCTGATAATAATCTGGTGACCATGAGGGATGAAATTAGTTTCATGAAGCGTCCCTTGCCTGACTCTGACAGCAGCTCAGATGACCAATGTGAGAAAGTGCCTAAGAAACCTGACACTGCTGTTTATTAACAGTTTCTCACTTCGATCTGATAATGTCTGAAATCACACGCATAAGTCTTAAGATATCAGACGTGCAAACTGATCTAAAAGAAGTAGAGCAGGAACCAATCTCTCACACATTATGTATATCTGATGCAGAAACAAGAATTAGCAGTCTAGAGGATACAGTGAGCAAGGATCATACAGATAGAATGACTGATAATCGAAAAATAAACTAGAAATGAAGCTGGAAGATCTCAAGACTAGAAACAGGAGAAATAATCTCAGAATTTTTGGACTCGGGGAAGTTATCGAAGGATCTGATCCAGTGGCTTTTGCTAATACGTTACTTTTAAAAATAGCTGGTCCTCAATCTGACACTAAGTTTTATGTTCTAGAGAGGGTTCACAGGTCCTTAAAAGCAAAACCAAGTGCTGGTGAATGTCCCAGATCATTTGTGATGAGATTTCTAAAGTTCCAACAGAAGATACACGTTTAAAGAGTGCTCAAGGACAAAAATAACATTAATTTCGAAGGGTGTAAGATGAAAATATTTAGGGCGGGATGGTCAAAGCAGTCGCACATGGCACAACTGAGTTGCGCCGATGCAACTGCAGAAATGCGCCAAGGAGCGATATTGAGCGGGAGCCAGTGTGCGCACAAATTGCAGCGCACCAATGCGCAACCCTAATGAATGCATGCACAAGGGAAGGGGGCATGCCCATGAATATGCGGCACAGTGAGATATTCAATGCCTAACCAATGGCACAAGGGCGGAGCAACGTCCAGATGTGCCAAGCAGACTTGAGCCTATAAATACAGGGTGCAAACACAGGGACAGCACTTGCACCAGGAGGGAGGGAGAGAGAGAGAGAGAGAGCGCAAGCAACCAGACTGTGGAGGGAGGGAACAGAAGGAACAAGGGAGGCAGAGCTGTGAGGGAGTGGAACAGGCAGCCACAGGGGTGTGGGACAGAGGTGGCAATGGAGTGTGAGCCAGGGGCAGGGGAAGCAACAGAGAGAGCCAGGCAGAGAGAAAGGCACTGCCCCATGGTGGCAAGCAGTACACAGGAGCCGACCGCCCAGGGGGAGACAGGACAGCAGGGGCTATGGCCAGCATAGCTTTCCAGATGGAGGCTGTAATGAGGGGTGTGAGGAGGCAGGAGGAAGAGCAACGTGCCTGTGGAAGGGCCCAGCGGCTGTACGCCCAGAACAGGTGGTACCGTGCCCACATCACCTTCGAGAACTACTCCGGTACAGAAATTGTGGGCCGGTATCACCTGAACCGGGTGATTCTGAGGCAGCTCTGTGAGCTGTGCAGTGAGGAGATGCAGGCATCCACTAGACGGAGCCACGCCATGTCAGTGGAGACTAAGGTGACAGCTGTCATGTGCCTGCTTGCCACAGGCACCTTCCAGAGACCAACAGGGGACACCACAGGCATAACCCAGTCGGCCACGCCACGCCTCCTCACACAATTCCTCAACACCCTGCTGCCACATGCTGTGGAATACATCCAGTTCCCAGCACACACAGGCAGAGTGTACAACAACCATGCAGGACTTCCACAGGGTAGCACGGATGCCTGGCATGCTTGGGGCCATTGACTGCACCCATGTGGGCATCCACATGCCACCTGGCCCTGAGGGCATAGCATACGTCAACAGGAAGGGCTACCCCAGTGTCAACTGCCAAGTTGTGTGTAATGCCAGGGGGCGCATAACCAATGTCTGTGCCACACACCCCAGGAGTGTGCATGATACCTTCATCTGGCACAGCTCTGCGCTGTGCCACAGGTTCGGGCATGGAGACATCCCCACGGGCCACCTAGTGGGTGAGTATGGGACGGCCATGGGGAGCTGGGAACAGCAGGGCATGGGATGGGGCATGCAGGATGGGTGCGCTGGCAGGGGTGCCAGGGATGGACAAGGGACACATGACATAGGACACCAGGCTAATCATATCTCTGTCCACACAGGGGACAGTGGCTACCCACTCAGGCCCTGGCTGCTCACCCCCTACCAGCGCCCGTCGTCCCTAGCAGAGGGCCGTTACAATGAGGCACACGACAGCATGCGGAACATCATTGAGCATGTGTTTGGGATGCTGAAGGCACGGTTCCATTGCCTTGACAGGTCTGGCGGTGCCCTACAGTACAGCCCCTTGAAAGCCTGTGGCCTATTCCTGGCCTGCTGCATACTGCACAACATGGCCATTGCCCGTCGGATAGCTGTCGACGCCGAAAAGGGGGACAGCAGTGGGGGGGACAAGGGCAGTGGGCTGGGGGATGGTGAGCAGCCCCCACGGGTGGAGGGATTCCCAGGTCCAAAGGATGGCATGCTGGCACTGGGACACAATTACACAGCAGCGCTATGGTGCATGCAGGTAGGTGGAGCAACACCCATGCAATGACCAGACACAATGGTATGGCACACAGGCATGGGTGGGCATGGCAATGGGCATGCACACAGAGGCATGGTGCAGGAGTGGGAGTGGCAGTGCCACACAGCCACATGCATGCAGCACTGTACAGCAACACACACACACACACTCTCATACACACAGACAAATGCAAACACGCACCCAGGCGCCAGTACGTGGTGTGGATCAGATGCAGGGCACCAGTGCACAGGCGCAACCAGTGCAGTTCTGCTCTCATCACGCACATGCCACATGGGCCAGCGGCCAGGCAGGTGCACACACAGGCAGCGTGCGGCGTGACATACAGTTGCCATGACTGTGGCATGCACCCACACACATCGCCCATGTGCGCATAGGGCAGTGGCTGCAGACAGGGAGGTGCACACATCAGGTCTGCCGCACGGAACCATGGCCACCGGTGACATGGGGTGACCATGCCGGGGCCAAACGGTAGCCACTGGCTTCTCAATGGCCAAAGGGGGTGTATGCAACTGCCCCCCAGGGTTGTATTGCAGGAACGTGACTGGGTTCGGGCAAGGGTGCGTAGGCACCCAAACAGGCCCACCTCAGGCATGCTGGGGATGCCAACAGCAGAGCCCACCATCGACAGGGAGGGTGTCGCTCAACGCCGGGTCCATGGAGTGGACAGTGCACTCCGTGGTGTATGTGGCTGGCGGCCACACCCTGTGGCAGCCAGCGGTGCAAACCAACCGAGATCGCGTGGCAATGTGATCCGGGGCAGCCGGTTGTGTCCTCCGCGAGGCTGTACCAGCCTCCAGGACCTGCTGGCGGTGCCCTCTAGTGCAGCTTGGCTGCCTGGTGCACCTCTACGCGAAGTGCATGCACCCCAGCTACAAGCAGCACCTGTTGCTCCATGGAGGCCCACAACAGTCGGGTGTGCTCTGACAATGGGTCAGCGCCCAGGGGAGCCTGGGCGTGCCACCATCCCACCAGTGGTGTATGGCCATGCTGCACAGCCCCCTGCTCAGGTGAATGCTGCATAGCGGGGTCCCCACGGGGTAGCTCTCTGTCTGGCGCCCCGGCAGTGGTCACTGTGTCCGGCCGCCCAACGTCCCCAGCCATCTGCCGCTGCTGCCCCTCCGGCCCCTGTATACTGACCAGCGCCTGACCGGATGCACCACCACCACTACATGACACTGCCATGGCTGTGCACATGGCAGCACCGGCAGCGGGCAGCTGTTCCATTGCAGACAGGCCACTGGCCGCGCTGCCAGTGATGGTAGTGGGTATGGGTGTCTCCCCCACAACACCACCCATGCTGTCCAGGATGATGGTCATGTCATCATCAGTGTCAGACCCCGCCCCAATCTGTGTCTCCATGCAGAGTACGCCCTGGCTGGCATCCTGCTGGTACACAGCCAAGGCCTCGTCCGACACCAAGCCCAGGACATCCGGCTGGACGGCAGTGGTGTGCTGCAGCCGATCAGGCCCCCGGATGCCCATGGAGGTGGATGGCTGGTCCTCCGGGGCTGGGCATGCCCCCATGGCTGCCACTGGCACCCCTTCAGTGCTTGCAGGAGTGCCGGTGTTGCAAGAGAAAACAGATGTGTTAGTGCTGCAATTCCGGCCCCCCATGGGCATGGCATGCATACCATGCAGTGAAGGGCTCCATCCTGTCTGGAAGTCACCAACCGGCACACCCTCAATGGTGCTGCAGTGCATGTTGGCAGCCACCAGCTTCTCCTGCGCCATGAGCTTTGGCACATCAGCATGGCCCCTGCCAGTGGCTGTCCTGGCTGCCCGTATGGCTGCCACCTTCTCTTTTATGCGGCATTTATCAGTGCCCATCTTCTTCTTCCTGCACTCCTGCACAGACCGCTGGTGGCTGCCCTGCTGGTTCATGGATGCTGCCACCTCCACTCAGGTCAGAGCCCTGGCCTGTGGTGTGCCTGTGGCACCACTCAGCAGTTGCTCCCTGTTGAGGTAGGCCTTGAACAGGGCATCGGCCTCTGCCTTTGTAAAGTTGGGCCTGTGCTTGCGGGCAGGCCCACGCTCCTCATTCTCCTCACGCTCGGACATGGTGCTACCTGTGGACAAGGACATGTGTGTCAATGACTGCAACTGCCCACCCCATCCACCATGCTGTGTTGGCTGGTCCCACTGCAGGTGCAACTTACCTCAGATGGGTGCAATACCGGTCCCTGGCCTGTGCTGTTTTGTGGTGCCTTCATAGTGCATCACATGCAAATGAGCTGTGGTGCAGTGGTAATGACATGCTAATTTCCATGGTGCACCGCGCATTGGCCGATGAGCTCATTAGCATGTGGTGGCTGAATATCGCGCACTTGCTCCGTGCGCAATGGAATTGCTCCGATACATGTCGAGACGTAATGCCGTGACATGCGCAGTGCGCTGGCCCGCAGTATGCATGCGTTGGGGGCTGTGCTACCGCCTATTGTGCACTGTCCGCTTAGAGCACTATGGAGCCATGGCGCACTGTGCGCCATGGCCTCTATTGCGCTCTGGCACACTGTGCGCCAGGTGACCCCTGACCCCTTTTGTGACCCTTTGCCCCAGGGACTACACCACTACGTTCCAGGTGGGCCACACCCATTCCGCGCATCCATGGCGATGCGCAATTGGCGGACGTGGTGCATGCCAACTCGAAGCATGCATCCCGTGCATGTTATGCACACATGCGCTACTGGCCACCATTTTGTGCCAGCACCTTGCGAGGAGAGGATGGTGCAGCAAGGTGTGCGACATGCCCGCAATTGGTCTGACCTAGAGCTGGTCAACCTTGTGGCCCACGTGCAGCCACATGCACCTGGGCTGTTTGGCCAGGAGCCCCTGTAGCAAGCCAGGACAGAGATCTGGAAGGCCCTTGCTGCAGGCTTTGTACAGGACACTGGGGTGCTACGGACCGCTGAGCAATGCCGCCACTGGTACAGGGACATGATGCAGCGGGCCCCCCGAGAGACTGAGGCAGCTGCAGACACACGTCCACAGGGAGGCCATGCCACAGCCAGGTAAGTCGTCACATGCTGCATGTGTGCCCAACCGCTGTACTGTGGTGTTGGCCAGGCTGCCTGACATGCCCTGTGGGGGGGGTGCACTGTCAGCGTGTGCATTGCGGTGTGGCATTGACGGCCACCAAGTGTGCTGCGCCACTGCCTTGTGGGTCATGTCAGGCTGGGGCACACACTGTGCACATGAGTGGGGTGGTAGGCACATGCTGTGGTTGTTCTCTGATGTGTGCCTGTCTGTGTTCCTTTCCTAGGGCCTGAGGATCGGCACCGTGCAAGGGCAGTGGGGGCGCCTGGCAGGATGCAGCAGGTTTCTGTGGGTCCGACCGGAGCAGGTGCGGGTCTGACTGGTGGAGGTGGAGCTGTAGCAGGACAGGTGCGAGTGGTGCCAGAGTGCGCAGGTAGGCACTGTTGTCTTCCTCTACTCAGTACTGGGTAGTCAGCAGGGGTGACGGAGCGGCCATGACCACCTGTGCCATGTGCCATGTCAGCTGTGTGCTGCACACTGGGCGGTGTACATGCTACTGTGGGGTGGCCATTGCACACATGTACCAGTTGTTGGTGGGATGGGTGTGAGCCCGGCTGCCACCGGTGCTGCTGTGGTGCTGCTACTGCCCTGTGCCAACTGCCCATCGCTGCACGGTCAGGTGGCCATTGGGCGGTGGTGTCCACCGCTGTGCACTGTCGTGGTATGCTGGGATGCTGGCAGGCATTGGCCTGCTCACTGTGGGTGGCCAGGGTGCCACTCCAGGGGTGTGTGTTTCCACTGCCCATTGCACACAGTGGGAGAGCATAGTTCCTAGGGACCTTGCACTGATCAAATGTCCATTCCTTTGTCATAGGCATCTGGAGGGGGTCGTGATTGCCCCGTATGCTGCTTCATACGGCAGATCATCTTGATCACGTCCACGACCCTGGAGGTGGCACAGCAGACAAGGCAGATGGTGCTCCGGGACAGGCGAGAGCGGAGGTGTCGGGCGGTGGCAGCCCATGGCCACCCATAGTTCAACCCCCCATTTCTCTTTTATCCCTTCCCCTTCCATCCTCCCATCCCACTGTACAGTCCCTGTTCTCTGACCCCTTCCCTCACTCTTCTACCCTTTCCCACCCCATTCCATTGTATATAGTTGTGTTTAATACAGTTTTCCTGCTTAACTGCTTGTGCCCGTGTCTGCTTTGCAGCTGGCGTGTGGAGCCATGCTGCAGTGGCATGGTGGTTATCTGTGTAGTGTGCCTGTGTTGTTGTGCGGGCCATGCATGATGGTTTCCTGCCCCTTGGTCGGTGGCTGTGCCTTGGGGTGGTCATGGGCTGGCTGTCCAGGATGTGTGGCATGTGTGTTGGGTGCCATGGTCCAGAGTGTGGCTGGCCATAGTCTGGGTGGGTGGGGGCATGGCATGCAGCGAGGGGGGGTTCCTGTTGTGGCCCGCCCTTGGCCATTGGTGCCACCTGTTCCCTGCATCCTGTGCCATGGTGCTGGGGGGAGCTGGATGCCTGTCTGTGCCCTGCTGTTGGTGGTCACCTGTGGCCCTCCACTGTGCCTCCCTGGCACTGTCCACAGGTGTGTTCCTCTGCCTGCCCCATGCTTTCCCTCTGCTGTTGTGCTCCCACCATTGACTGGGGCTGGTCCTTGTGTGTCTTGGCGCTTGTCTCTTTGCACCATGGTGCATCTCTGGTTGTGCTGTGGTGCAGGTCTAGTTGCTCCCTGCCGCACCTCTGGGTGTGCCGTGGTGCATCCCTGCGATATTCAGCCATGTTACACTGGTGCATGTCACCATGCACAGCCTTTGAATAGCGCACACACTGCGCCATGGCTCATTGGAGTTGAGTTGCGCCGGACTTGCGCCGGCATTTGGTGCATTTCTGAATATCTGGCTCTTAATGATTTAGCCCCTGAAACTATACTAAAGCGTGATGCCTTCTTTCCTAATAAAAAACGTCTCAGAGAAGCAGGTTTAAGGTATAGTTTGTTTTTTTCCTACTCTCCTGAAAATCTGGTCTCCAGAAGGCACAAAAGAATACAATGGACATACAGCTGCAAAAACACGCTTAAGAGCTGACTTTCCTGTATTGATCAAATCATTTGACTTTCAAAATTAACACTGTTGTAGATGTTTAGTAAAACTTGCTGGCATGACAAGACATAGAAGGATGCTGCTGGCAGGGGAGTTCTGATTTTATTCTACCTCCTCATTTTGTAAAAACCAAAACAGTAGTTAATGGTGTTAGGTGGGGCTAGTTTCACCAAACTGAATTATTAAGCATGCAGCAATATATAGCCCATGGTAATTGTTACTAGGGAAATCCTTTTCGGGAGGGAGTTTGAAGCAATAGCGGAATAACATGTATCCCTGTGGCACGGCAGTAAATTAGGTCTGTTTTGATTTTTTTTTACTCATAACCCTTCTCGTTCTGAATGCACTTTCAAGCAGGAAAGCACTGAGTTTAAAACAAATGAAGGAGGCATTAGTCTTTGACAGGCTTAGGCAGCAGAGAGCTATGGGTGAGGAGCTAACAGTGGGCAAACCCTGCATGAAATAAGTTTTTTATTTTCAGTTTGGCATGTCGCTGACAAGATCTGCTGTTTATGGTTTAGGGCATCCCAGTGGTTTTGCTCGGATACTCCATCAGATTTTTACTAAGTCATGCAGAAGGGCAATCACAGGAAGGTGCAAATACCCGAGTTGGACTTACTAGATTAAGTTTCAGCAAGCATCATCTGTTTTTTTTAATGAGTATTTTAAACCTATGGGGATTTTTTTCTGTTTTTCTCTGCATTATCTAGCTGTTATAAGTATTGTATTTTCCAAACAACTGCCATGAGCTTCTGAAGAAGGACTGGTTGGTCCGAAAGCTAGAGCACTTTGTTCTTGTTACATCTATGTTGGTCCATTAAAAGGTATCAAATCATTTGCTTCTGCAAAAAAAAGGAAAGAGATATTTCTGTTATGGGACAGGAAGGGACCACTGTTTCTCGCACAAGAGCTAAATATAGATTTAAAATATTGGCTGCTGTTTGCCCCAGTTTGAACACTTGTGATCTGCATAGTGCTTTGGAGCTCAGAGAAAATAGAGGTGGCTGATCTTGACAGTGGTCTATGACTGTTGCTTGTGGGAATTTTTGGGTTCTGCTTATGCTGAAAAGTCACCTCTGGGGAGGGAAAAGAGGAAAAACACAATCATTTTTGTTTTACACTTGCCTCAGAAATTCAAAAAACTCTTTATTTCAGTTACTCCAATGGTCTCCTTATGGAATCCTGAGAGGACGCAAGGCTCTGTTGTGAGGTAGTGCTCGTGGCACACATCAGCACAACTATTCTAGATAACGCATGCGTGTTACTTTGCATTTGACTTTTGCACTTTGATCTCAACTGGGCTGCTGCTGCTGTTCTCAGGGACGTTGATGACCAGCTGTTTTCCTGCACAGCACCACATCAAAATGATTTTTAATATCCTTTTTGGAGTTGAGATCATTTATATTGTTAGGCTCAACTTTATTGGCTCATTGAAATTTTTAATAAGGGTTTGAGGGGAGTGCTTTTACTGACTTTTTTTTTTTTTTTGCATTCTTCCTAAATATTTACTCCTCTAAAAGGGACTGCAGATGATTTACTGGGTTTTCCTTAGGTTGTAGCTATCATACACAAAAAGAGGACAACAAGAAAACTTCCTGTAGGTTCTTCAATCCCAGGCACGTGGCGTTTCACGGAAGGGAAGGGAAGAGATATTTTCTTTTCTCTTTTCTTAACACTGGGAGGGAGAAAGTGAAATTTAAAGAGTCTGCACATTTTTGTTCAAGGATTGTAGGGAGAAATATGGTAACGAGGATGTAATTATTCTCGTGGCTGCCGTACAGTTGAGGGGGAGGGACCATACTTGAGCTAACCCGTTCTAGAATGTCCTGGGTAGTCGCTGTAATGTGCTTCATTTTATATGTTATAACAGGCTTTATGTTAGTCATTTCTCAAGCACAAACTTCTATTAATCCAGTAGATTCTTGAGCATTTAGGATTATGTTATATTTGAAGGACTTTTGACTTGGAACTGACATGCTTGACATATGTCTTGCTTAATTGAACTTTTCTGTGTTATTTATCTAATTATTTTTAAAGCTATATTAACACTATTTAATGTGTGTAAGGACATAATTGACCGACTCTATTAGAAATTAATCTTGAGGCCGGCCCAGTGGCGCTGAGGGTTGAGGCGCTGGATGCCTTACCTCGCGCCACGCCAGCGACCTGGGTTCGGGAGCAAGCTCAGGCTGCTTGGGGTCGGCAGGGGAGGGAGTGGATCGAGCATCCTATGGACTGCTCTCCTGTCCTGGGGTGGTTCTGGGTACAATGTTCGGCATAAGTCTGACACCTAGTGGAGGCTGGGTGTCAGCACATCTGGCCTGGTAGAATGGGGTGGTAGGCAGGGCAGTCGGCGGGCACACTGCATGTGGATGCATGTGCAGGGAGCCCTTGTCAGCATTGCATGCCCTGCCTCCAAACAGAACATAAAAAAAGTGGAGTGCCCAGCTGTTGCGGCTTGATGGCCATCTGTGATGTCCTGCACTGCTCCGTGGGACCACCGTGAGCGGATCCGTTGTGCAGTGGGGGAGTTGATCGACCCCCACTGCCCCTTCCATAGGGGGTTAGCCGTGGGGTAATCGGTAGTTACCCTCAGTAGGAGATGACGCAGGTCGGACGGCGGATGGATCACGGGATACAAGGACGATGAGGCTGGCTGGGACCCCCATGGGAGAAAAAAGTAATACAAAAAAAGAAATGAATCTTGAAACAACATTTATAGATGTTAGATGAGGTAATGTGTATTGAAGCATAATAATTTACTTCATATATGAATTGATGAATATATTTTATGTACTGTGTTTTCTATCTTAAAAGAATAAACATTTTATTGACAAAAAAGCATGAAGAAGTACATTACCCGAGCAGGTATTGGGGAGTGCATTTAGATATAGGCTAAAGAGCAGAGGCCCCAGGACAGAGCCCTGAGGGACCCCTGAGCAGACTTGGCAGTTACTAGAGAGGGTGCTAGTAATTTCAATGAACTCAGAGCGGGATGAGAGGTAGCTGGTAAACCAGGCATGGATGCCCTGGGAGAAGCCTATTTGCAAAAGGGAGGACAGGAGATGGGGATGGTTGACAGTATCGAAGGCTTTTGATAGGTCAATGAAAACTGCACCGGTAAGGTGCCACTTGTCGAGAGCAGAGTGTCTGTAGTTGGCAGATTCGATAAGGGCGGTGGCAGTGTTATGCCCACAGTGGAAACCATGCTGCTGCATGCAGAGGAGATCGTGGATGGTGAGGTAGTCAGAGAGCTGGTCTGTTACTATCTTTTCTAAGGCCTTGGAGAGTAGGGGGAGGATAGATATTGGCCTATAATTCCCAGGAGAGGTACGGTCACCACTTTTGTGAATGGGAGTAAAGACCGTGGTTTTCCAGGTGTGGGGGAACTGGCTGAGGCAGAGGGATCGGTTGCAAAAGTTGGTAAGAGGGGAGAGTACAACATCCGAGACCAGATGGAGTATTTTGAGGTCCAGCGAATCATTACTGTGACTGGTACCATTTAGGGCTTTGAGGAGGCAGGGCTTGGCTTCATGTGGAGAGAGGGTGCAAAAGTAGAGATGTGGGAGGGGGGCAGTGACAGGATCAAAGAAACTGGAGGGGAGTACTGTGCTGAGGTCTGAAAAAGTGGCGTTTAGGTTGTCAGTAACACACTGCGGGTCAGTAGTGATTGAGCTATTGATGTTGAGTTGGGATGGGGGGAGTATGGATTTTCCATTGAGTTCCTTTATGTTATCCCAGAATTTTCTGGCCAAGCCCCAGGAGAAAGCAAGTGTTGACCTGTAATAGTCTGCTTTTGCTTTGCAGATGGCCCAGGTACATTTGTTTCTTGCAGCACGGTAAGCCTGCCTATCCATGGGCTTGCCAGACTCAATGACGCTATGCCAGAGGTTGTCCCTGAGTCTCATTTGGTTGATTAGGGAAGGGGTGTCCCAGGCGGAGTCATGTTCTTTAATAATAGATTTGGAGAAGGGAGCAAAACTGACACAGGCCGAATTGAAGGAGTGGATAAAATAATCGAGGGCAGTGTCAATGTCGGTGGCTAGTTTAATAGATGACCAGTCCCAGTGAGCAAAATGTTCTTTTAGTTGAGCCAGTTTGTTCTGTTGATTTGTTTACTGTATTATTGTACTGTTTACTGTTTGGTATTTTGTTGTTGAAACTCCAGACTCACCTTGTAAATGAGTTCTCTCAATGGTGTTTCACCTGGTTAAATAAATAACTGATTGATTGATTGATTCCTTTAATTCTGATGAAACATTTGTAAGTTAAAAAATAAAGGGGGATTGACAGCTCTGTTCCTCTCCACAAGGTGGCACTGCTGCATTTGACTGGTGGATGAGTATTACTCTTGTAGGCAAGAGCCGTGCTTCTTAAGGTGCACTGCCCTATTGTGTGGGCTCCTGCTTCCCTACCAACCCGCTACAGGTAGGTGTTTTGAGTTTCCCCTCTGTCCACGCTCCCACCCACCCCACAAATTTGGCGTTTGCTGCTTTTACGTTTTGCTTTACTGTCCATTAAAGGGGAACTGTCAACACTAAGAACCCCACACCCCAAATGTGGGGGAGGTCCAAAGTTCTGCTCTGTATACAGACACTTTTTTTTATTTACCGTTTACTGTAGTATAGCAGATATGATCAGTATGACACTGCTAGCCTCCAGGTTGACATTAGCTGTAACCAGAAACCCAGCATCCACTGCAGCTGATGGCAGAGCACTAAATTGCCTGCAGTGCATGGTAGAGTTTTTATAATGATTTAATTACTGGTACTCATTTTTTATGTCTGGATAAACAGACTTTTAAATCGCATTACAACCGCCCAGTTGATATTTTGCGTCACAACCGAGTGGTTGTAATCAGTGCTTATCAATCAAGCTCACGTTACAGAAAGCATGAGCAAATTGCACTTAGTAGTCAGTTTGCAGCTGTGAGGAGCGTCAGCAGCTGGGGAAGGAAGCAGGGAATGACCGGGGACATTGTGGGTTTACCTGGTGTAGAAGCTGTCCATCCCATCGGATCATCTGTGCCACAGGTCGCCTTTGGTCTGCGACTTCTTTCTTGTTGGCTTCTAGCAACAGCAGTGTTCGCGGTCAGAAGTGGTGGTTCTAGTTAGCACTGGTGTGAGTCAGCGGCTGCAGTGTGGGCTCAGTTCACCCCATTTCTTTTCTTTATAAAGTTAAGTCCAGTTCCTCAGCAGTAACGTGATAGAGCCACGGTGGTGAAAAGGGGAGAGTGAGAATGGAGCCGTGGTGGTGAGACTTAACAGAGAGAGAGAGAGAGAGCATCTGGGCAGAGCAAGGAGGCCCCAGGAGGCCCTCAGCTGACTGCAGAAGTGCCAGCAACTGCTCCTTCCTCCACCACAGTTAAATTAAAAATATGGACCAGTAATTAAATTAAATAAAACACTGGGGGGTGGGTGTAACCAGAATTTCACACACATCTTCAGTGTGGGATACTTTTATAAACCCCTCAAGCTTCACTCTTGGGGTTTATGTAGCATTCCACACCTTGGGTGTGTGTAAAATTCTGGTTACACCCACCCACTCATGTATTCTGTGTGTGACACACCCCGGAATGTATTACTGCTATTATACAACAACAAAAAGGAACTTACACAGTCATAATTTTCAATTCAATATAATTTATTTGAAAAAGAAAAGTCCCAAACGTTAGGTTAACAAGTAAATAGTTAAGTGTATCTTAGGAATGCCTGGTATACTGTGATTCTCTGCCATCTAAGGTAAACTCCACTAAAGAGAATGGCAGTGTAGTGATTTATTGTTATGTCACGAAGTCAGGCCTAATTCTCAAAGGTGGCTAGGACTGACACAAACTATGGCAAACAGCAGCTTGTGCAGAAGCCCAGTGCGCCAGGGACCCTGCACCAGATTCTGGCACAGAAGTGGTCCCGGTGCCCAAGTCTGTACACTTGCAGCAAACCCTTCCGTGCGGCAAACACCTGGCACACTGGAAGAGTCTGCCACAGCCCCTTGTGACAAACACAAGCGGTCCCCCTTCCCGATGCAGCAGTTAGTATAATTAATAATACCCCCAACCCCGTGCTGTCCATAGTGACTCTATAGTAATGTCTCCCCTCCCCAATGCAGCCCCTATTATATTTAATAACATACCCCCCTTCCCCAATGCTGTCCATTGTGAATAAAGCATATGCCCCCCCCTCTGTGATCCCGATGCTGCCAGTATTATGTATGACCCTCATCCCCGATGCGCCGTATTATAAATATTTACTACAACCTGATCCCCGATGCAACTCCTTGCATATAGTACTTCAAATTTATCCCCTCCCCAATGCTGCCCATATTATATTTAATACAACCCCCCAATCCCCAGTACTGCCCATTGTATGTACAATAACATGTATGCCTTCCATGATCCCTGATGCTGCCCCATTAATAACTAATATCGTGTCCTCATTCCTGGTTGTATAGTGCCCTCCTCCCAACAGGTAGTGCCCACCCGCTCTCCCACCTCACATCATGAAAAACAGCCAGCGGCTGGCTCACCTCCACGTACAGGTGCCGACTGAACTGTCAAGATTCGCACACTGCGCTGTACAGTATGGAAAAAACACAGTCTCTCTGCACTCGTTATATGCAATTTACCACAAACACCAGGAGATTCCAACTTCAGAAGATTTTATTGCAGCACTGAGCATACTGACTGGAACATTACTCCAAGTGCCTCCATTCACAACAGAATGATATCCCCGGCGCTTTGACCAAGGCGTGGTGCCGTGGTCTTCATCATCCCCTGATGAAGCCCATGCTTTGGTCAAAGCACCGGGGATATCATTCTGTTGTAAATGGAGGCACTTGGAGTAATGTTTCAGTCTATAAGCTCGATGCTGCACTAAAATCTTTTGAAGCTGGAATCTCCTGGTGTTTGTGGTAAATTGCACCATATCGAGTGCAGAGAGACTGTTTTTTTTTTTTCTAATTGTGAATAAGAGGTTTGCTGCCTGTTCTCTGCACCATGGTTCTAATCCTTGACTGAGCACACAGGTTTTGAGGAGTGGAGTCGGCTGTACTGTATAGGAACTCTGACAGTTCAGTCGGCACCTGGACATGGAGGTGAGAGGTGAGCTGTGCCAGGCAGAGACTGTTTTTCTTTTCTCTTTATACATATATATATATATATATATATATATATATATATATGTGTGTGTGTGTGTTCTGTGTTTTTTTCTGGAGTTTCTCCCATTCCCCACCCCCGGCCCCAGCACATGGCCATACATGCGGCGTGAAGTGCATGCACTGGAAGCCAGCTCAGCCCCTTCCTCCCACCCTACGTGCCGCCCCCCACTGCCTACATTACCCCGTCAGATCTCCACCCGGTGGGGACTGGACTACAGGCAGGATGACAACCTACCACTCCCGGGAGAGGAGAGCAGTCTGACAACTTGCTCAGTCCCGCTCCTCCCACCCCCTCATGCCAGCACCCCGATGACCTGAGGTCATTCCCAAACCCAGGTTGCCGACGCAGCGCGAGGTAAGGCATTCAGCACCTCAACCCTCAGTGCCACCGGGCTATCTGTTTTTCATGCTGTGAGGTAGGTGAGGGGGTGGGCACTACCTGTTGGGGTGGGAGGAGGGCACTATATAATTAGGAGTGAGGGCATGATATAAGTTATTAATGGGGCAGCATCGGGGATCATGAAGGGGATACAGTTTATTGTACGTACAACGGGCAGTATTGGGGATGGGGAGGAGGTTGTAGTTAATATTTCTAGTACCGGCAGCTTCAGGGAGGGGGATACATTTGAAGTATTACATGCAAAGGGCTGCTACGGCAACATTGGGGATAGGGGTTATGAATAATAATATCGGCAGCATCAGATCGCGGAGGAGGGAACATATGATTTATTCACAGTGGTCAGCATTGGGGAAGGGGGGTATGTTATTAACTATCACACAGGCTACATGGGTGATGGGGAGTATTTTATGAATTATAATACGGGTTGCAGCAGGGTTCGGGGAGGGGGCATGTTATTATTCTACTGGCAACAACTGGGATCGAGGACTGCAGCGCGTTGCTGCTTACAGGGGAGTCTTCCAGAGGAGAATATTCTGAGTACCCTTACGCCATCCCTGGCTGGTCTAAGAGTACTTAGAATGTGTCCTCTGGGTGAGTTTACAGAATCCCATTCTCGGCGATGTGGCAGCTTGCGTCTGCCACATGCCCCCTAGCACCAGGTCGCAGCCTAGATTTGGGCGCGGGGTGGTGCAAGCCTTATTTGGGGCAGACAGCCTTTGTGAGTAGGTCAGGATTGTTTTTGACGAAGCCGCCACATGCGCCTATTTACGCTTGGTGTCGGCACTCTTTTCAGGCCCAGCTTAGGCTTTGAGAATCGGGCCCCGACTGAAACTTTTTGAATGGTTATTATGTATGTCATTTTATAATGGCTGTCTGCCAATCAAGTTTTTTATTCCTTGAAACCATTGTATAATATTGTATTTACATTTTTTTGTTGTTTTACTTTTATTATTGTTTAAATAATAGTAAGAGAAAAAATGAAATACATGGAAATCAGTACATTAAACACAAATTCATTGATTTGATTATTTTAAGAAATAAGTGTTAATTCCCTACATGTGTCATATACTGTGTATTAGCACAAATCCTACCATTTGTGGAGCTCAAGTGGAGATAACTATTAAAGAACCGATATCAAATGTAATTACAAATCATATGGGAAATAGATTCACACTCGTGTTTAGATGACACCTGATTATAGTTCTGTCACTGCTTACTGTGATGTGCCACAATTTTAGAAAGCAACTAAAGAGATTAATAGAATATTCATTAAGAAGACATTAAAGTTTTCTGTTGACCCAAAAATTAAGAGATAAAGTACTGTAATTGCCTCAAATAGCACATGCATCTTAAACAATGGAACTTGTGGACCATTAATTTGGGCTATGTAGTAACAGTCCTCTTACAATAGTAAAAAATTCAGAGTTCGAAAAGAGGGCATCCGCCCCAAAGTTCATATTCAAACAATACTGTCCCACATAGTTAAGCTGATTTCCATCCGGAGATGGAGAACATGACAATTTTCTGTCGGAATTAAACAGTGTTAAAGGGGAAAGGCTTGAACTTTATTCAAGACATACAGTAGTCAGACAATGTCTGCTTGAGTGTTTTTCTGTGATGAATTTATAACAATCTTTGCTAAATGCACCCCATTCATTACCCTTGGATGAAACTGAACATTTTACCCAAACAGATGTGGTCTGGGTCAAATTAAGCTGCACTCCTACTGCGGGGCAGTTTGAAAAATAACTTCAAACCAAAGCAAAGCTGACACCAAGAAGGCAAAAGCCAGGTATTAGATTTCCTGGGAAGAGGACAAAAGTATTTCCCTGTAAGATTCTGGTGTTAGGAAACTGTTCAGCCTAGAAACCAGTGAGCCCATCAGTCAAATCTTGTCATCCTCTGTAAATCTTATCACTGGCTTGAGGGGGTCCTGTACACAGTCACAAGGTGGGCT
Source organism: Neoceratodus forsteri (assembly GCA_016271365.2). Classification (NCBI taxonomy): domain Eukaryota; kingdom Metazoa; phylum Chordata; order Ceratodontiformes; family Ceratodontidae; genus Neoceratodus; species Neoceratodus forsteri. Next base: position 31,745,882 of record JADMNL010000026.1, on the reverse strand, counting down.
GGGCATAAAATCGGAGTGCCAGACGCTACCCATTTTATTAACACCACACTTTCTGAAATACACAGAGCCAGCATACTGTCGCCAGGAGATGAAGCCCCCCACTATGACAGTGTCGCTCAACCCAATAAATGTGAATCGGCTGATCCAGATATTAGTGGGTGGGAGGGGCTCATGGGGTGGACACCCACTACATGCAGGAGTATGACAGCCACAGTCATATTTTGCAGTGTCATGCACTGAGCCCCTGGACCAATGGTGCGTCATTTAAATTTGTGGAATGTTGCCTGCTTTCTGTTGAAAGTCTGAACCCCTCCCCCAACGACCATCACACCCCTGGCGAATGTTTTTCAGTGACTGATGTATATGCTTCTGTTATCGCCACCTTGCCACCAATTTTATAAATAAAAATTAGAGAGGGGGGCTGAGCCCCCCAACATGTTAATGTTAAACAGTTGTGTGGTCCTGTAGAGGCATGCCCTGCAGAATTCAGATACTATACCTCTCTCCCCATGACTTTAAAGAAACTTCCTCATGTACAGCTTTTTCAGTGAAGCTGTACTTAAAAAACATTCCTCAATTGACTGTTTATTGTGTGTGTTCTGTTATTTTTATAGCATGCCCTGATTAGCATATCAGTTGCCTACAACAGCAGCATTCAGTGGGTGGTCTTTGCTGAAGCGATGCTGTGGTGGACTGTAACCTCTTCCATCCCACATCCCGTCCACCCATCATGCAGCATTACTGGGGGGGGGGGTAAGAAGCCTGCACTTGCCTCAGTTGCACTATTTTCTTAATTTAGAATCCCAAACCGAAGCTCATTTCCATGTGCAGTCTGGAAGAAAATTAAGCACAGGAAGGTTTAGTGACCTGCTCAGGGTCTTAATCTAGTGGACTACACTCTGTACAGGGCAGATAGGGAATCTGGGAGGGGGCGGAGTAGTTGTCTACACTAAATCTAAGTTCACAATTAGCAATATTCTTACCAAATCTAAACGTAAGGAATACAAAATTGTTTCACTGAAGCTCCACCTTCCTTCCTTCCTCTGACAACATCACTATTATAGGTGGATACAGACCTCCTGCTGCCGGAACTGATATCCTTAGCACCCTCAAAACTCGTATCATTAATGCTAATACAGAAACAATAATCCTTGGGGACTTTAACCTGGATTGGCTATCAACAAAATCTCTTCGCTTGAAATCCCTTTGTGATGAACTTGGCCTTGCCCAACTAATTAGTGAACCCACTAGGATTAGTACCTTAAAAATAGCCAATAGTTCACTTCTAGATGTTGTATTAACTACCCACCCACATAAAATCTTACAAACAGCGGTGTTCCATAATGATATGAGTGACCATAATATTGCAGTCTGTACTAGATCACAAGCCAAAGTCAACCTTCCCCCTAAATTCATTACCAAACGGTCGTTCCGTAAATTCAATACTGTAAACTATTTGACCGACCTAAGTAAGGTCAGATGGCAAGACCTCTTCCTTGCAAAGTCAGTAGACGAGGCTGTTAACATTCTCAATGGCAACATTATTTCACTGGTTAATAGACATGCTCCCATCATTAAGGTTCGGATGCGCAAAAACTCGCACCCTTGACTTACCCCAGAACTCAAGATTGCACTGACAAACCGTGACAAACTGTGGGCCCAGGCTAGGCACACCAAGAGCCCCCTAGATTGGCAGGCATTTAGAGCAGCTAGGAATGCTTGCGTCAAACGTATTTGTGCAACCAAATCAAACTTCTATGTCTCTACTCTAGAACAGGCAAAAGGGAACTCTTACAAAATTTGGAGGACCCTTAAGTCAGTCGAGGGTCGCTCAACTGCCCCCTCTGTTCCACTAAAGATCCACAGCAACAGTACAGCTATAGAAAGTACCTGCCAAATATTAGAAGAACTTAATTCCCACTTCATCATTGCCAGCCTAGCGTTTGACTCCTCTCCATATGCCACCCAAGTAAAGAACCTAGATAGCTCGAATGCATCGCCATCTACCTCAGCCTGTTCATTTCAGCTGCTCCCTCTTAGCTTTAAAGAAGTTGAGGATTCGCTTATTAACCTGGATACTAAAAAAAGTGCCGGAGAAGATAGACTAGAACCAATATTCCTAAAACTTGGCTACGCCTACCTTACTGCCCCTATTCTTCATATATTCAACCTTTCGACCTCAACTGCCACAGTCCCCTCGTGTTGGAAATCTGCTCATATTCTCCCCCTATTTAAGTCGGGTGATCCCTGTGATCTCAATAATTATAGGCCCATCTCAATATTGCCCATCCTCTCGAAAGCCTTCGAAAAACTGATCTATGCACAACTGAAAAACCACATTGAAACTCATTCTCTCTTAAACCCTCTCCAATCCGGCTTTTGCCCCAACCACAGCACCACTACAGCTCTGGCCAAGGTTACTAATGACTGGATCTCTGCAATGGACTCTAAGAAAATTATGGGTACAGTATTCTTAGACCTTAGTAAAGCTTTTGACACCATAGACCACAATTTATTAGTGAACAGCCTTACTAACCTAGGCTTTACCCCATCCACTACCCAGTGGTTCAACTGTTACCTAACGGGAAGGACTCCAAAAGTTAAAATGGGAGATTTGTTTTCATCTTCCTTACCTACTACTAGGGGAGTCCCACAGGGATCTATCTTAGGCCCCGTCCTTTTTTTCTTATATATAAACAATCTTGACCACCAGATTACCAAGTTTCACTTGCATTTTTTTACAGACAACACAGTCCTATACACATCTGGTCCCTCACTGGAAGGAGTTAGGGACACTCTCCAAGCTGACTTTGCACAACTAGAAAATAATCTAATTAATGCAAAGTTGCTCCTTAATGCCAAGAAAATGAAAGCCATGATTCTCCACCCATGTACTTAGTTCCCCCTCTGCTATTCCTGTCTTACCTAACGACTTTATAAATACTTCCGTAGGAGAACAGTTGGAAACCATTTCAAAGTTCAGATATCTTGGCTTCTGCCTCAACAACAAGCTCTCCTTCAATGATCATCTTGATGACTTGTCTAAGAGACTAAAAGCCAGGTTAGGCTTTTTCTTCCGTAACAGGTCCTTCTTTCCCACGGAGATTAGAACCAGGCTGGTTCAGGCCACATTCCTCCCCCTTCTTGACTACGGTGACATAATCTACAACTCCTCCGCACTTACCAACCTTCATAAGCTAGACGTTCTCTACCACCGCTCCCTTCGTTTCATTACAAACTCCTTACCCCGAACCCATCACTGTGATCTATATGCCACAGTTGGCTGGTCCTCACTGACCATTAGACGGTCACTCCATGCTGGTATCCGGACTCTAAAACTTCTTCTGAATAAACTTCTGCAATACCTAACCTCCTTAGTACACATATCCCACAGTGTCTACTCTCTCAGGAAGTCTGATTTTCTCCTCCTCGATGTACCTAGGACCCGTACTTCCTTTGGCAAACGTGCTATCTCATGTTCCCTGCCAACTATTTGGAATCGGTTACAATCCTCTCTGAAATTATCCAGTATTGTCCCTGTTAACGTTTTCAAAAGGTTAGCTACGGGCAAAATAAAAGACACCTGTAATTGTCATTAAACTTGATGCCGTTATTGGGGCCTCCATTTAGCTATCACACGGCATCATAGGCTCCTTCTCTCTATAAAATTAGTTTTACTTCTCATCATTAACAGTGTATCCGTTGGAACTCTTTATGCATGCTAGGTACTGTTATGTAATTACTGTTACTTTTCATCAGAAGCATTTTTTATCTGGAGAAATCTTTATGTATGCTATGTACTGTCATATAATTAGTGTTACCTCCCATCATGAACTTTTTGTATCTGGGGAGCTTTTATGTACGGTATGTATTGTTATGTAATTTTCTTAATGTATTGTACACTTGACTGTGTGCCCGTCCCAGGACCTCCTTGTGAATGAGCTTGCTCAACGGAGTTTTCCTGCAATAAACTTGAACTTGAACACAGTATGCAAGTGCTGGTAGTGAGATTCAAACCCAGGTCTGCTGGGTCTCCAGGTGCACAGCTCTGCACTCTAGTAACCAATAGGCTAAACCCAACCTACAGATCAAACTAGGACTTCAGTTTTCCGGTATCATTAGACGCCACCACTTACAAAAATGAAAAACAGCCCAACTGATGATGAAATATGTTTTAACAGCAGTAATAAAAAAAAGTTCTAGGGTGGAGGTTTTAAAGATAAAAGGAGTTCCACCCACCCCTTAGTCAGCAGGAAATAGGCTGGCTTGGCAAAAGGCACTTCCAGAGTTCACTCAAGAAATCCAGCAGTCTCAGTGCTGCCTCTTCAGTACAGCTGTGTCTTACGGAACAGAGCCTTTTGCACAGAGCATGTCCAGGAAGATGATCCAGAAGCAGAGCAAAGCTGTGCTTGTTGCAATTACTGACTTTCACCCCAACGTCAGATGGAAATGTCCACCCAGGAATGGTGCTAAAAGGGATGCAAAAAGGTTATTTCACGTTCTCACCGAGTTAAACTACAAGGTGGATTTGCATTTGGACCTGGATGCAGAGGAAATCCTAGATTTGTACAAAAAAGGTATTTATTTTAAGTCTTCCTTCATAATATACAGATCACTCCTAAACAAAAGGATTCTGCAAATGCGCACAATGCTTATTTATTGAAGTCCTATTCATTTGCTATAAGGTTAGTGGTTCCTATCAGAACGTGGCTCGCTGATGCTTGGAACGACAGAAAAGGTGACTCAGGGACACAAGCTGAAATTGTGGAAATACAGAAGAACCCTCATAAACATGATAAAAGAACAGACCTGCTAAAAAATAATGTTATACCATGCATTGAATTATATGTTTCTGAGTTAGAGGTGCAGTGCAAGCTAATAGTTAGAGCAAAGCTTTGGGGACCTGGAGAACCAGCTTCAGGGGGGATCCCAGAGCACACTAGGAACCAGAGTGCCCCTCCCCCCAAAAAATCTCAGAATTAAATGTCCGGGGCATTCACTGTGGGTGGGTGGAGGGGAGGGTCTTTCAGGGGCAGTAATGGGTGGAATTCTGACAGGGCCATTTATTGGGGGAGTATTCAGTTTGGGGTCTCCATTCCAGATTTGGGGTACATTCTGCTTCTGGGTGCATTCCAGTCTTCACCTAATGACTGGAACTGGAATGCACCCCAAATCCAGAACAGACAATATGTGCCCCCCAAACTGAATGCCCCTCATAGATAATGATCCTGCAGGAATGCCCCCCCCCCCCAATAGTCAATGCCCTGTTAAGAATCAGGCCATTCTGGGGGGATTCAGTTTGGAGGGCTTTCTGATTTCAGAACCTTTCTCTCCAGCTTCATACCTCATCAGAGCCCCTTACTCACTTTGTGACCCTGAGCAAGTCGTTTAAGCTCTGACTGCTTCAGTCCTCCCAGCTGCAATAATGGAGGAAGCAGGACCCCATTGAAAATGAGATACTGTATATTAGCTGGACTGTCCTAAGAAAATATATTGTAAAAATACATATCAAAAATTACCGTAAATAAAAAAAAATGGCATTAAAAAGTATGGTCAGCAATGTAGAATAAAGGGTTTTTTAGAACTGATAAAATAATATTTATTATAAATAAGTGCACTCCTGCTGCTGTAACAGTCCACCCTCCACCCCACCCCACCCGGATCCTCTTGGAAACTGTGAGCCTCTCCTCAATGTGGATATCCTGCTGTGTGGAATTATAAACAAATAAACCAAATCAATGTCTGCATTTCAATTCAGTTCAATTTATTGGAAAGCAAAATTGAGAGCAAGCTCTCATTTACAGTTGCATCCAATATGAAGTGACAATACAAGACAGACAAATAACATACGGTGTAACAAATAACATTGTAAAACCAGACATACACATACAATAAGTACAGCATTAAATTTACAAAAAATCAGGTAAATACAAAGCAGTACATTCAGGAAAAGCAGGTGCATTCATGTGTCGTCATTTTTAAAAGATCTTGCTTTGAAATGAGATATACAGTAGATATTAATGAGGTCAAGTTGAGTTTTTTTTTTTGGTAATGCTACCCAAGAAGAAGGTATGGCAACAGCAAACCTGTAACCACCGTATCTGCTTTTGTATCCAGATAAAGCAAATTGGGGAAGATCACAAGATTGCAAAGAGTATTTACTTTGTTACTTTTTGGAAGCCAGATCTAACAGATAGAAAGGAAGGTTTTGCTTACAAATTTCTGAACAAATAATAACCAGTGCGTCTTCCTCCGGGTGGACAGTAACTGCCAACCTACACTGGAATATAGGTTGCAATGATGGGTGCACCATGGCAACCTAGTAGGGGTGTAGCCAGGAATTTTAAACTTGTACTCAAATCTGATGCACTCTTGTCCCCCCCCATTCTGTCAACAAAAAACAAACTATGCACTGCCCGCCACACCAACAATAGCCCCCGTTTGCCATGTCTGAGTTCAAGTATTCAGTTTCTTCCTGTAATCCTCTTTCCTTGGTTTTTCTGCCCGCCTGGTAACTTGTTCTTGTTTGTGTATTTGGCTGGTGGCATCGGTGCCCCGAAGCGAACAACAAACACAAAAGGGCTCAGCATGACACAGACACAATGAGACTCACAATGTCCTTGCTTTCCTCTTTTTGTTGCCCCGCCTGATTTGTTGCCCCTGCCTGATTTATTTTACTGTACTCTGCTGAGTACAGTGCGTATGCCTGCCGACACCCTTGCAACCTAGTGACAAATCTCAGGCCACTATGGTATGATGTATCAAGAAGTCTCAATGTAGTAGCGGTCATCCTCATATATATACAGTTTCCATCATCAGGCAGAGACAAAAACAGTGCATTAACAAGCTGTTTATGAATAACAAGGCTGAAACATATCCTATTTCTATAGAAAAAAGATAAATGTTTTTTCAATTTAGTAGCAAGCGTTTGACTGTGTAAAGCGAATGTCATAGTCTTATCAAGCATTATGCCAAGGTACTTGTAAGAAGATACTTTTTCCAGGTCAGTTCCATCCAAGACCCCTACTGCTCTGGTTCTCCTCCCTAACTCCACTAGAAAACAAAACCCACTGTGTTTTACCCACATTTACCAATAAACGTAATTTGAGCAGTGTTGAATAATATCAAAATCTTTCTGCAAAATACTTATTGCTGCTGTTGGATCTTTATTTCGAGTATATTTAATAGTATCAGCATACAACAAAATATTTGAATCAGTTGAAATGGTTTTAGGTAGGTCATTAACAGAAATGAGAAATAAGAGAGGTCCCAGTACAGATCCCTGGGGAACACCCTTATTAACCACTGCAAAATCAGAACAATAGTCACATTTGGTGGACACCAGTTTATTTCTCAATGCCGTATTTTTACGGTACCTCTTTAGTGATAACTGATAAAAAGAACAGACATACTGTAATGTTACAAGAATACATTTGCCAAGAGAGGCAGCGCATTTAGCAGGGTCTCCACTGTACAAACTCAGAATGTTTCAGGCGTGAACACTTAAGTATGTTAAAAATGATAATTAGTCAGGAAGCTTGCCTTTAGGACATCGTGGAAGAACATTGCGTAGCAGCAGAGCAGCCTTCCACATGCCCATGCAGGTTCAGTTAGTCCTGAACTGCAGTGAAAAAGACATCTGTAGAAAGCAAATGTTTCTCTCACATAAGCACAGGGTAAGCAAAAAAACTTAGCTGACAAACTGTGCATTAAACTCTTTTCAGCAACTGGTTCGACATGCAGTTACAACCCCCTCTCCCCCGGTTGGGTAGGGAGAGCTAATATTATATCACTATATAGAAACCTCATTGCGATACGTAGGGGTAGTTGGTCAGCGTTTCTGAGATGCACATTTAATAGATTATACAGACTTCCTATCAGTTGAGTGTGCTGCTTTTTGCTTTTTCCTATAACCTAGGTTATGAAGAGGGCACAGGGCAGCAGGGATGGGGGAATAGAATCTGGATCCTGGAGCTATAACTTAGGCTCTGAAGGAGAGGCACACAACAGCAGAGATGGGGACAGAGGCTGGGTCCTGGAGCTGTAACCTGGGCTATGAAGAGGGGGCACAGAGAAGCAGGGATGGGGGCAGTATCTAGATCCTGAAGCTGTACCGTGGGCTATGAAGAGGGGGCACAGAAGCAGCAGGTATGGGGACAGTATCTGAATCCCGAAGCTGTACCCTGGGCTGTGAAGAGGGGGCATAGAGCAGCAGGGATGGGAACAGTATCTGGATACCTAAGCTGTACCGTGAGCCATGAAGAGGGGGCATAGAGCAACAGGGATGGGGACAGTACTGGATCCCAAAGCTGTACCCTGGGCTGTGAAGAGGGGACACAGAGCAACAGAGATGAGGGACAGTATCTGGATCCTGAAGCTGTACCCTGGGCTGTGAAGAGGGGGCACAGAGCAACAGGGATGGGGACAGTGGCTGGGTCCTGAAGCTGTACCCTGGGGTGTAAAGAGGGGACAGAGAGCAACAGTGATGGGGACAGTGGCTGGGTCCTGAAGCTGTACCCTGGGGTGTGAAGAGGGGGGCACAGAGCAGCAGAGATGAGGGTCAGTAGCTGGATCCCAGAGCTATATTCTGGGCTGTGAAGAGGGTGGCATAGAGTAGCAGGGATGGGGGACAGTGGCTGGATCCTGGAGCTGTAGCCTGGGCTGTGAAGAGGGGGGCACAGAGCAGCAGGGATGAGGGACAGTAGCGGGATCCCAGAGCTATATCCTGGGCTGTGACGAGGGTGGCATAGAGTAGCAGGGATGGGGGACAGTGGCTGGATCCTGGAGCTGTAGCTGGGCTGTGAAGAGGGGGCACAGAGCGGCAGGGATGGGGGACAGTAGCGGGGTCCCAGAGCTATATCCTGGGCTGTGAAGAGGGTGACATAGAGTAGCAGGGATGTGCCGATGGCAGACAAACTCCTCCTATATTATCAGGCAGTGCTGCAGCAGTATATTCCATATCACATTGCCGATGTGTTGGGGGTGAGAGGGGGGCACTGGTAGACTGCTGTGCTGATTATTCATTTAACAATTGGGAAGGGAAAACAAATAACTGTCTCATCTGTTGGCGTTAGGGGATGTAGCAGTCTCCGGCACTGGCATATCTTGGTACCGATGGGTCAGGAGAAGGAACATTGTCTGTGTGCTGTACTGATGAGTTCTTTCAAAACTGCGGACTCAAATATCTCATCTGCAGGGATGTAAAATTTGTGTAACATAGGACACACTCCCCCCCCCTTCCCCATGTTGGGGAAGGAACTACAGAGCACCTGTGAATTTCAAATCTTTTAAAGGAAAACAGTCCAGAACAGTGGGAGCAATCACCAGGGCTGCAAAAATGCCCAATTAAAACAACCTATGTGGTTTAAAATAAATGCAGGTAACCTTTCTTGAGTTATTTAGTGTTTTAATGTTGCTCCTGGATGCGCCATGTTAGAAGTGCTGCCACACTGGAAGAGGGAGTGTGCCCCTGGCATCCTGTCCTGTGCCGGAAGGCTCATAGAAATGACGAGCGAGGCGTATTTACACAGGAGAAAAAGAAACATTGTGGCATGTAGAGGTCTGTTAATTGAACCACTAGAACCAACCCCGTGAAAACGGAGCGTGTACTGTACTTAAAATTGTTATTAAGGTTAGAGCTCGATTGGTCATGTGCAGTAGCACCTAGTGCATTCGCATGCCCGAACCTCGGAGCGCTTGGTGCTACTGCACAAACGAAGTGTTTCTCACAATCCACCAGACAGAATCAGGTTTGTCAGGTACTGATGTGATTTTTGGATTGGGATTTTCTGAATTACCTGAAAAATCCCAAAAGGTATATTTACGTAGGAGTTCGGGACTTAGGGTTCTAAATCTGATTTCAATTTTGTGCTCCTTTTAGTATTTCAGTCGGATTAGGAATCAGAACTTAACAGTGTAGTTGGATCAGAACCAGTGACGTCTGCGCAACCCTAGCACAAACCTACAGAGGCTTCATTTATTTAAAATCGCATCATTTCATGCACACATCTATATACCAGCCTTCCACTCTCAGTAATTCGGATTAGATCTATACCGTTTTGTGTTCAGTTGATTCTGTCTGTGTAAATCAGTGTTGATCTGCAACTATCATAAATAAGGTATTCTTTCTATGCTGTATTTTGTGTGTGTGCATGTGTGTGTGTGTGTGTGTGTGTGTGTGTGTGTGTGTATATATATTTTAGGCTGTCTTTTTATATGCTCACTCTGGTGGTTTGCTCACAGTGCTTACCACAATAATCAATAAAATGAAAATTTGGTGACCAGGAAAGGCACGCTGAGCCAAAGCTCATTTCAGGTGTGTCGGGCCGGGGTGGACCAGGGAAAGTTACAAAAATAACTATCATATGTAATAACAGCAAACATTATATTAAGGTGCAACTGTGCATGAGACAGGGTGCACTACTGTATTTATAACATGGTTTCACAAGGTGCAATACTCTGGTAAAAGCTGGAACAGTGTGTGGTGAAGAGATAGCCACTAAGGGCTACATGAAACAGAACTGGCTAAATTTCCATAACCTACACTCTGGGAACTGAGAGTTTAGGGGAAGGAGCAAAACTAGGATGTGTCAGCTAAGCTGGCATCTAAGAGAGGAAAGTGAGCAGACTGAGCAAATTGAGATCGAGAGGTGGTCCCAGAGAGGGGACTCTTTAGGAGAAAGAGGCTTGTCCAACAGAAGTATTGAAGAAAGGGAGAAGGAAGGCACAAGAGTCTTGAGTTTCTGAGCAAGTAGGATTGGGGGAGATAGCAAGGCAGTGTGATGAGCCAGAACTTGGCTATGAAGATAACTGCGAGAAAGGCACCCCGACAGCAAGCGAAGGGCATGCAAGTTCAGAATAAAGAGAACAGTGCTGGTTATGGGGGTGGTGGAGAGCGACAGCCCAGGGAAAAATGGCAGAAAGACTGGAAGAGGGGATCCAGCTGGGCCAGGGTGGATTTAAAAGATTGCTAAATGCATCTGGCCAGATATTTAAACTCCGACCAGAATGCAGAGAAGCCCCCATTTAACGTGCAATAATGCACAGTCTGGGAGGATAGTTTTGATGTCTGTCAGCTTGGTCGATCTACATTGTAACACGGCATTATTCAAAAGTGTAGGAGGGCATCCCGCGATAGGCTCAATGCCATCACGTGGTGCAGGACCAACACGGCATTGTGAGCCGATAATGCCGTGTTGCTGTCCTGGGAAGCGCGTTCACGAGTCCAACACGGCATTATTTCTCATAATGCGTGTTGAACTCGAGCAGCCTGAAGACTAACTCTTGATTTGTGAATGATGCCGTGTTGGAGTCGTGGAACGCTCCCAGCACAGCAACATGGCATTATTGGTCGCAATGCTGTGTTGCTCCTGCACCCGAATGCACGGCATGGTGCCTTCGCGGGCACTCTCTAGAGCCTCAATAATGCCTGTTCTAAAGCAAGACTACAGTCTATGAAGATTGGCTCAGTCTCCGCGCCTTTTTCTGAATGACTCTGCACTGTGCTCGTCCTAGTAGACGTCGGCTTGTCCATGTTACAAGAGCATTAATCACCAGCAGCCTCGGCCTCTACTGGTGATTAATGCCCGCTACACTGGCTCAGCCTCGTGGGCAACAGTGCCCCTCAGCGGGCATTAATCCCCGGTAGAGGCCTCCTCTGCCGTGATTAATGCTTACTTGGATAATAGGATCATATATTTTGCTATAGCAAAAGCATGTCAGAAACACATAAAGTCTGCAAAACATTGTAATTGTTCGGTATCCTTTTATTGCTCTTCCCCAGACTTTTTAATATTTGCTAGTGAAAGCAGAATGCTTGAAGTGATCTGTTCTGAATATTTAGAGTAGCTCTGTTGGCATATAAATTGCATGCATGCTGCACTGTGAAAAATACTCATCTTCCCTAATACTATATCTTCTACATCAGGTTTAGATAGGCATTCTCAAATACTGTAGGGACAATGATGGGTTAATGGCATGACAGAGTGACAGCATGACCTTGATGTAGATGGATGGTTAAGAGGTATGGCATATCCCACCCCTGTGGTGGGGCCAGGCCAAGCCAGGCTCAACCTCGCACCTCCTCCAGGATATGGAGGCAGAAGATCACGGGGTGTGAGAGGAGGCCCACACATGTTGGATCATCCCACTTGTTCAAGGGTTTCTCCTTGTTGTTCCCACACCCTCAGGATGTCAGTATCCAAGGAGCTCCATGTACTTGCACACTCTGCATGTTGGAGCAAGGCTCGACCAACATCCCCCTCCTCTATGTACCACACGCCGCTCCACCCATGTTCGGCAGGGGCAGTGTGATAATGGAGGCGGCAACCCCTCCCCCCAATGGAAGACAGCATCTGCTAGGATGCTCCATCTTTCTCCCCCTGGCTGGCTCCGGCAACACAGGCTCACTTTCAAAACAGAGTCACCAGCACTGCCGAGAAGCCAGCTGAGTTAAGAAAAATGTCTATGAGAACAGTTCAGCATCATTCTATAGAGCATGTGTCTCAAAATGTAACTGGCATCTACTTTTAAGATACTTTGCCAAGACAGTGGGAGCCAATAGTTTGTGTATGAAATGGCAAACCGCCTGTTCCAGGTTCTAATTCCACTGAAGCCATTGGTTCATAGTGGGGCACTGAACGAGTCACTTAACCTCCCCATACTTCAGCCCCTCCCATTTATGAAACTGTTCAGAAGCAGGACCCCACAGCTTCCCCAGGGCAATAAATTAAAAGCACATTTGCCCTTAACCACTAAGTCTTTCATGATGAATGAATCAGTGCTACATAAAATCAGCACAGCTGAGACTGTGCCTGGCAGTGCAAGAGTAACACTGTAATTTTGTCTTCAGTGACCAAAGAAGAGCACGGTGAATACTTTTTGAGTGTCATTTCCAGCCATGGAGAGGACGGCTTAATATTCGGTTATGATGGAGAGGCGGTGAGACTGTCAGACATTTTCAGAATGTTCGCACCAGCCAGGTGTCCACAGCTCGCAGGGAAACCCAAGGTCTTCTTCATCCAGGTAAGAGAGAAAATCAAGGGGAGTTTCACTGAGACTGGTTCAGCTTTGACTAATGCAGTTCTTGTTTGCTTCACTTGTATTGCTCGGCTATCCAGAAAGTACTGGCAAACATACTGAAGCCCATTTCAAAGAGGGGCCCCCGTCCTCTAGCAGAAAAAGTCACAGAAGGCTTCAGCATAACTCAAATTTCATATTCTAAAAGACATGAATGCCAAACCATTCTGTCTTTGATTATTGAAGACACTTGAATGAGGACTGAGTGTCCCTTAAAATCCATCTGCTCGTGATGGTCACTCACTAGGGGTAATCAGATATCTCGGAATCTGATTCATTGGTCCGTTCTCAGATTTTGTGGAGTATCATAATTAGAAATCCAGTCCCATTCCAAGTACTACAAATTCCAGTGTAAAGCATAACTTGTGGATTTCGGGATCAAATTTTGCAATCCGATTGGAATCCAACTGATGAGGAGTTATAATTTGTGGCAACTACCGTAAATCTGAAAATCCTGTATCTTACTTTTAGGATCAGAATCCGATGTATCCATGTTTGTTATCTGTTATGCAGTCACCCCTGGTCACAGTCCCCAGCTTGGGAAATTATGGCATTACCACAACAGACATTGATGTCCCAAGCAATGCATTATGACATCAGCTACAATGTAACCATCAGGAGCAAAACAAAGGACATAGAGATCTTCATTTTCACTAACTATGAATACAGCTTTAGGGAAGTAAGAAGGTCAGTGGTTCATCACATTCTTTCCCTCCAACACATTGTGTACATATTCTCAGTCATAAAAAAATAGAAGGGCTTCAAGTGCTTTTGCAAATGCTGCATAATCGAGTTCTGCATATGATGTCAGTAGTGTTCTGCTTTTGTTTTGTTTGGTGGCAGCTGGAACTAAGTGAGCATTCTGCACCAGTGTGAATAGCACAGATTGTAGCTGATACACCGCCAGAGGATAAGTGAAAACATGTTTGTCAGCATTGTAAGCTAATCTGCTTTTAGCTCCAGTGAAACTCTGCAGGGGTGGGGGAGCGCAATACAGTGGAGGAGCTTTACCTTGCGTAAATGCTCCACACCACCTGAAGTGGTGCACTTGCAGTGTTAAAAACCTGCAGAGCTGTCGGCTCAGTGGCACTAAGGGTTGAGGCACTGGACGCCATACCTTGCACTACGCCGATGACCAAGGTTCGGGAATGACCTCGGATCGTCGGGGTGTTGGCGGGGGGGGAGGAGCAAGATTGAGCAAGCCAGTAGGCAGCTCTCCTCTCCCGGTGGTGGTGGGTTGTCACCCCCCCGAAGTCCACTCCCACTAGGTGGAGGTCCGGTGGGTGGCACAGGCGGGAGGGGCCAGCATCAGTACGGGTGGTTGGAAGGGGCTGTGCTGGAGCCACGGTATGCGTGCGCATATCCACACATGCGCACGGCATGTGCCAGGGCCTTGGGCCAGGAACAGAAAAGAAAACCACAAAATACCACAAAAGACTATATATAAAAAGCCATGAGGCATCATAAGTCCTATATGCACTAAGCAGTCTGCACCGGTGTGAGTGATGCAGAGCATCTGATCTGCTGCCAGAGGATAAGTGTAAACACATTTGGCAGTGCGATAAGCTGATCTGTTTCAGCTGTTGTGAAAACTGCATTTGGCAGTGCGATAAACTAATCTGTTTCAGCTGTTGTGAAACTGCAGTGGTGGGGAGCTCAAATTGTGCAAGAGTTTTAGGTCCCTGTGTAAATGCTCCACACTACCTGAAGTGATGCTCTTGCAGTGTTAACAGCCAGCAGAAGGACATAAATAACACACAAGGTGGAGGGGGAGCCAGGCTGTCTGCAACACTTTCACAGCGCCTCCATGTGGACACACTGGAAATGGCTGCAGCCGTGCACGTCACAGAGAGATGCTGTAATGGTGCCAAAACCCAGCGTGTGTGTAAACGCACCTTCGCAGACAACCTCTTCCATTATAATGGAGTGCTAGAGTGACATGATTCATCTCAGTCTGCCCCCTACTTCCTCCGTATAAGAAGAAGTTGCTTCTGAAAAAGACAAGACAAATCCCATTGCACGTGATGATTTTACTTATTCTCACTATTCTCTTTCTCTGTCTGCAAATTCAGACCTTATTGGTGCAACCAGTTATACAGGTATTGCTAAAGTGCAGATACAGTAGTGTCATTTTAGCAGAATCATAGGGGTTGCAAAGCTCACTCACCTGCCAAATTGCTACAAATAAATGCAAGGGAAATTGTGTTATAGGGGTTGCAATGGACATCTTAGGGGTCGCAAAGAAATCACTGGGGTCTCAGCCATAACTCTGGCTACCCCTGAATGATTCTTCTGTGTACATACATTAAACTATGTATACATGGAACATAAACATACTGCAGTGAGCTTAAATCAGTACACTGATGGTGCATTTGGAAGCTGGTGGCGGGACACCGTATAGCTGGCAGCTATTTCTGCTACATTTTTCCTTTCCCCCAACAGAGCACGGAACTTTGCTTCATCATTCAGGGGCAGGAAATCTGTTGCTACGTCTGATAACTTTAGAAAATGTTCTCGTACATAGTTGCATTTTGCACAGTAGAGGATTTTTGTTTTAGTTTCATTGATGTCACATTGGCTACAGAGTTGGGCTTTTTTACATTTTCAGGTTTATTTTAATTTACATACGAGCAAACAAAGGTGCCAGCAGAATCAGACCGTGCGGTCTATTGAATCTGCTCGTATTGCAGAGTCCACACTGCCAGCTAAGAACACCGCCCACCCTGTAAATATTTGTCATTTTTGATTAGCAAAGACACGCTGTGCTGCAAAAAATGAAGAATACAAAATGGGCAGTCTGGGTGGCCCCCATGGCCCTTATCTGCCGTCACAGTCTATGTTTGTATGTTACTATACGATAGCTAATTTCCAGCTGCATTCTTGATGGGCCGGTTACATGGTATTTTATTGACAGAGTGAATGTTGGCCAAGACACCAGGGCAAATCCCCTGCTCTTCTTCACTTTGTGCCATTGTGATCTTTAACTGCCACTTGGACAGCCACCAGAGATGGGCAGAAGGGACCCTGGTTGAATGTTCTGAAAGATGACAGCATGACATCGTACCACCCCCTAGTGCTGTACCACAGCGTCAGGATGGGGTATTTACCTAAGTTCCTTCTGCAGGACTACAACCCATAACACATTTTACCTTACGCAATTTATTTCACACCTTTCTTTTATTCTTTGGTAAATGGCTAAGGGCCACTGGGCCTAAGGAGTCGTTTCCAGGGCCAACCCAGGAGCACAGGGAGTAGTAGCATAGCCAGGATGTCAGAATGGGGGGTCCACCAAAGAAATCCCATAATTTGGTTCCTGTGTACAAACCCTTTTGTATAAAAACTTAATGGAAGAACCACCTCTCACCTGGCTTCTCACCTTAGCCCCTCCCACCTCTACCAGTGAACCACCCCTCCACTCTACCAATGTACCCTTGCCCCCCACAACCCCTAGTGGCTGGCATGGTACAGCAGTGAGCCTTCTCTACCTTGCCTCTCCACGCTATGGACTACCCATCCCCATCCAATTCCGCTGCTGTTCCCCCACCCAACTGGTGCCTAAGCTAATGAAGAGGCAACTAAACTGGCATCCTTGCACATCTTCCTGCTCCTCCTCTCAGGAGATGTCCACCCCAACCCGCCCCCCAAGGTTACTACTCCATAAGGATCTAATAATTGCCTCCCTTAATATATGTAACCTCCTCAAGAAATTTGATTCATTTCAGAGCTGGGTTGCCCAGAATTGCCCTGATGTTCTCGGTAGTTAAAACTTGGCTCAACGACTGCACCCCAGACACCGCAGTCTCACTTCCCGGTTTTACACTATACCGTGCTGACAGAACCTCATAAAAAGGGGGGTGGATGTGCACTGTATATCCAGGACTCATTGCAATGTCTCGTCCTCCCATTCCCAGCCCTCGAACATGGGGCCTAGGCTCTCACTCTCAAGATTACTCTTGCCCCAAACAGAGCCCCACTGTTTCTCTCCACCATGTACATCCCTCCCTGAAATCAGAAGACTGCTTTCCACTCTGTCCTCCCCCATCTCCAGACAATCCCTGACAGTGCTTTCCACTCTGTCCTCCCCCATCTCCAGACAATCCCTGACAGTGCTTTTCACTCTGTCCTCGCCCATCTCCAGACAATCCCTGACAGTGCTTTCCACTCTGTCCTCGCCCATCTCCAGACACTCCCTGACAGTGCTTTCCACTCTGTCCTCCCCATCTCCAGACAATCCCTGACAGTGCTTTCCACTCTGTCCTCCCCATCTCCAGACAATCCCTGACAGTGCTTTCCACTCTGTCCTCCCCCATCTCCAGACACTCCTTGACAGTGCTTTCCACTCTGTCCCCGCCCATCTCCAGACACTCCCTGACAGTGCTTTCCACTCTGTCCCCGCCCATCTCCAGACACTCCCTGACAGTGCTTTCCACTCTGTCCCGCCCATCTCCAGACACTCCCTGACAGTGCTTTCCACTCTGTCCCCGCCCATCTCCAGACACTCCCTGACAGTGCTTTCCACTCTGTCCTCGCCCATCTCCAGGAACTCCCTGGCAGTGCTTTCCACTCTGTCCTCGCCCATCTCCTGACACTCCCTGACAGTGCTTTCCACTCTGTCCTCGCCCATCTCCAGACACTCCTTGACAGTGCTTTCCACTCTGTCCTCGCCCATCTCCAGACACTACCTGACAGTGCTTTCCACTCTGTCCTCGCCCATCTCCAGACACTCCCTGACAGTGCTTTCCACTCTGCCCTCGCCCATCTCCAGACCCTCCCTGACAGTGCTTTCCACTCTGCCCTCGCCCATCTCCAGGCACTCCCTGACAGTGCTTTCCACTCTGTCCCCGCCCATCTCCAGACACTCCCTGACAGTGCTTCCCACTCTGTCCCCGCCCATCTCCAGACACTCCCTGACAGTGCTTCCCACTCTGTCCTCACCCATCTCCAGACACTCCCTGACAGTGCTTTCCACTCTGTCCTCACCCATCTCCAGACACTTCCTGACAGTGCTTTCCACTCTGTCCTCACCCATCTCCAGACACTCCCTGACAGTGCTTTCCACTCTGCCCTCACCCATCTCCAGACACTCCCTGACAGTGCTTTCCACTCTGTCCTCACCCATCTCCAGACACTCCCTGACAGTGCTTTCCACTCTGTCCTCACCCATCTCCAGACACTTCCTGACAGTGCTTTCCACTCTGACCTCCCCCACCTCCAGGCACTCCCTGACAGTGCTTTCCACTCTGCCCTCACCCATCTCCAGACACTACCTGACAGTGCTTTCCACTCTGTCCTCCCCCACCTCCAG